>LPNX010853881.1:124262-131949 GCA_001517045.1 Pseudotsuga menziesii | reverse complement strand
TCTCTCTCTCTCTCTCACACACACATACACACACATCCACAGGTCACCCCATCCCACTAAGGACCCCCACCCCCTCCACTCTATCTTTGTCTCTCTCTCACACACATAAACATACCTATGTTTCCCCTTACCACTAACACCCCCTAATCTATAACCTACGACACCTAGACACCCCTACACACATCCACAGGTCACATCCATAGGTCTTCCCTTACCACTAACACGCCACCCCCCTATTACATCCCCTCTACAACACCTAGACACCCCCACATTAATCTAACCACCCCTCACTGCTAAACTCCTAGTCACCCCATACACATCCCTATGTATCCCCTCTGACACACACACACAAAGATCCCTATGTCTCCCCTTACCACTAACACCCCCTAACCTATCTCTTTGACACACACACACACACACACACACATCCCTATGTCACCCCTTACCACTAACACCCCCTAACCTATCTATTTGACACACACTGCACACACACACATGCATCCCTATGTCTCCCCTCTAACACACACACACATCCATATGTCTCCCCTTACCACTAACACCCCCTAACAAATCTCATTGACACACACATCCCTATGTCTCCCCTTACCACTAGCACCCCCTAACATATCTCTTTGACACAAACACACACACATCCCTATGTCTCCCCTTATTACTAACACCCCTTAACCTATATTTTTCTCACACACACATCCCTTGAGTTGTAAAACATAATAGTTAGGTTGAAGAGAGGGGGGGTGTTAAGGTGCAAAGACTAAGGGAGTGCTTGTTAAATCCCCCTAAA
The DNA here is from genome assembly GCA_001517045.1 of Pseudotsuga menziesii. NCBI lineage: Eukaryota > Viridiplantae > Streptophyta > Pinopsida > Pinales > Pinaceae > Pseudotsuga > Pseudotsuga menziesii. Next base: position 131,147 of record LPNX010853881.1, on the reverse strand, counting down.
CATTGAATGATCCCTTAATCGTGAAACTACCTTTTTAAATGCTCCTAAACACTTTTCGAGTAAAATGCACACTAGTTTTATGTGGTCAAAACACGCCCCTATTTTTGTTAGCAATAATGCATGCATGTTTGGTCTCAGTATAAACAATAGCAGTACTTGTTTGAGAAACACTGTATCATATTTCACATAGGTTTGACAGTCCACGTGCAATTTCAGGTTACAGATAGTGCATGAACATTCTCTTCTTCACCATATTATCACACAAAATTGATTTTGACATCAAGCATCTCCACCACAAATGTCTAAGTATTGCTTGGAGCATGGTATACATTGAGGAGCAAGAAATAAAGAATTAATTGAGAAAGAAATAAACCATTAATTGAGAAAGGAGCACCATAGAGCATCTCCACCATTGTTTTTCTTCCAATTAAGGAGATAGCAACGGCAACATTAACTTGGTCATTGTGGTGGAGTATGTATACACAATTGAGCAAGAAAAAAACCAAGCTTGGGGAGTTTCCCATTGAGGAGAACCATAGAGAATCTCCACCATTTTTTTCTTGCAATTGAGGAGCTAGCAAAGGAAACATTAACTTGGTCATTGTGGTGGAGTATGTAGACATAATTGAGCAAGAAACAAACCAAGCATGGGAAATTTCCCATTGAGGAGCACCATAGAGCATCTCCACCATTTTTTTTCTTCCAATTGAGGAGCTATCATAGGCAACATTAACTTGGTCAATGTGGTGGAGTATGTAGACACAATTGAGCAAGAAACAAACCAAGCTTGGGGAATTTCCCATTGAGGAGCACCATAGAGCATCTCTACCATTTTTTATTGCAATTGAAGAGCTAGCAAAGGCAACATTCTTCCCAATATTCCCCCTAACTTGAGTATCTAGATACAATTGAGTAAGAAAGAAACCAAGCTTGGGGAGTCCCCCATTTTTTTCTTGCAATTGAAGAGCTAGCAAAGGCAACATTCTTCCCAATATTCCCCCTAACTTGAGTATGTAGATACAATTGAGTAAGAAAGAAACCAAGCTTGGGGAGTCTCCCATTGAAGACTACCATTGAGGAGCTAACAAAGGAAACCATATATCATTGATCATTGTGGTGATGGGAAACTCATGCAATCGAGCAAGAAAATCAGCAAGGAAGAGGATACCCAATGAAATCCTTGAAGAAATTAGAGATAATAAAATAAATGGCATGACCAATCGAAGACACTCTATGGACACTCAACCAATTCCAGTTGCTGAGGATGCCATAGTTATTCCTACCAATCCACATCAAGAAAGACAAAATAATTCACTTGAGGGGCCTTCGGTCTCCATATCAGTAGAAGAACGAGCACTGCATGGAACTGATCAAGGAGTAAAACGTAGGTGCACATCAAGGCCACCTAAAACCTTCACAGATTTAATTGGATGTGGGTATACAAGTCACGAAGTTAGAGAGGCGTTGAATTCCAAATGTATGCTCGAAGAAGACAATGTTGTTCAGACCACCCAGGAGGATTTCTAATTGCCACTGTCCTACCAACATGAAGACACAAAAGGACATGAAGCTCATGTTGAAACGCCAGAGAAATCGGGTTATATGGTATAGGGTGTAGTTCCAACCTCCCTACCTCCATTAGAAACTTCACTCCGAAGAAATCCAAAACGTATACAGATCGATGGAAGTCTCATTGGTTCGCTTGAAGGTACGTTGTCTAAAGACAATATTGCATATCAATCTCAACAGATACTTGTCAACTATTTTGATTCTAAATTTGATGGAGATAAATGTAGATTATTTATATCATTCTTAAAATCTAGGTCTATGACTGTTGTTAGGAAAAAATTAAGGATAAAGTTGATAAACAATTCTGAACCAATTTCTCATGTTGTCAAAATTTTAGTAGATGCATTTAGTACTATTGGAAAGAAATCACGTTCAAAGGATCGCAATGTAGCTCGTCGTGTGTTGTCACAATCAATCGTGAACAAAAGCACCAAGGCTTTTCGACTTCTTAAGCCTACTTCTAAACTTATAGGATTGGATATCAAAGCACTCCGTAGGTATTGTTCAAGAAGAGAAAAAATGTGACTCTAGTTAAACAAATGTATAGTCCTTCATTGGCAGGTTTCCACACTACGATATGGATCTCATTGATGCAGTAAAGGGACTAGTGCAAGAGTTTTGGCATGACAATACTAGACCTTCATCCAAACAAAAAGATGTATTAAAATTGAGAAGGGGTTCAAGGGATCGTGAGCCCCACATTAAACATATTCTTGACATGACACAAATATAATTATATGAGAGATTGAGGCATGCACATAATGAACTTAACTTGGGCCAAAGCTCCTTCAAGAAATAAAAACCATGGTATGTTAAAATAAACACAACTCGTAACACATGTTGCTATCAATATCACATTGAGTACGGTTATTATTATGACACATATATACATATATTGTGTGTATTGCATAACACTCTTGTGCAGGAATGCTCAACTACAATGCCACTGAAATCATCTAGAGACTTTATACATATCATTTTGTGTAGAAGAACAGAAGGTTGCACATTTTATCAAAGGCGTTGTGTAGATGGGACATGCCCAAGGTGTGGTGGAATGGAATTTTTTGACAAATGCATACTTGTCACCGATGAGCATGAACTTGGGAGACATGAAATGAAATTGCAGTCATTCAAATATGTCATGTATGATTTCACTGGAGGGAATGAAAGAAAAAAAATACAATTGGTAACCTCTCAGGTTAGTAACGAGTTCCTAAATAGTATTTTTTTCTTCAAGTATTGCTAGTTCATATATGTAAAAATATATTCATCTGTACATATTTATTGTTGATCTACCAGGTACTGGTATGCAACTTCATGAAGGGAATTTTGAAAAGACACAACAATATGTAAAGCATGTACATGTGGCTCGTTGGCAAGATGAGTAGTTTAGAACGTGCAGGGATACATTTCCTATTGGAACTATATTATCAGTGGTTGATTTTGCGGAAAACTACACTCTTTAACCACATAACAAGATTCATAGTTAATATTATCACTCAGACCAGGTCAGGATAATGGTCCATATCACCTATATACATGGGGTAAATAGTACTGAAGAGAAAAGGGTTATATTGAAGGAGTATCACTTTTACATAAGTGATGACAGGTGTCATGACTTGGATTTTGCACAACACAACTTTTAATTGTTCTACAATCACTTGGAGGATAAAAATATACATATGGAACAACATTGGATTTGGTCTGATGGTTTTGCAAGGCATTTCAAAAATTCTTGTGTCTTCCAATGGTTGTGTATTCTCCACAAGAGGCACAAGGTGCCACATATTTGGAACTATTTTGAGACTGGACACGGAAAAGGGGAACAAGATGGAGCAGGTGCATGCATCAAGACTGCATTACGTAGGCAAGAGATGAAATTCAAAACTATTTCTCTCATTTGAGATGAAAAGACTATTGTTTCATGGTGTTGTTCAGTGATGGGGCATGGAGCTAGAAGGAAACAAGACCAATCATCTCAAAAATCACATGTACATAGATATTTTTGGGAGGTTTTCGATGTAGGTCAATCACACCTATATGAGTGCAAGACCATCCAAGGAACACGTGCATTCCATTCAGTTAGAACGTCAGACAATGCTATAGTTGAAATGTGGACAATGAAACTCTCTTGTTTTTTTTATCCATGTAGCAATGGTGAATGGGACAACTGTGAATCCATAGATTGGGTTGATAGCTGGGATTGTGTATCACTCCCCATTGGTCAACAAATAAATGTAGAATTATCCCAGTTGGAGGAGGGCCAGTCTAGTATTTCACATGACTATGAGCACATTTCAAATCTCATACAACTAGGTTCGACTATTATGTTGATAACTTTGAAATGTTTGACGACTAGTTGTGTTTATCTAGATGACTCCTAGCTCTGCACTTTATTTTATGTAGGGCACATATATGCAGTGGTTTCCCTGAGAGGCAATGAATGGCACACTAACTACTAGCTAGCATGTTGCTTGGATGGGAAGTGGACCCTCATTGTCTCGTTAAGTGACTCTGAGGGAAATTTTCCAATTGGGTCAATGGTTATCAAAGGAGAATATTTGACACAGGTTTCCCATGCATGAAATAAAAAATGTTATGTGTTTGAATATTATAGACCAGGTCAAATTGTATACCATTATACAAACTTAGTTATTGGCACAAACCTCCAGCTCCAAACAATGCCAAGCAAGAACTCATCAAAGTCACGATACTTGTTGCCTTACTCCGAGTGCGAGAGGCTAAATGATACCATTTCTATTAGAGGTGATCCCGATGGTCTAGTTGAATGACCACAGGTAGGTAGTCAGGTATGTGGTAGTAAGATATTTTGGTTTCATGGTCTCATTGATTATTTATAGCTTGATGGATTGATAAATTCAATAGACTTTTACAACTTGATAAATTTCACTTGAGCTTCATCATGGATTTGTTGTATTATATTGATACTTACATGACTCATGTTGTATAGCCCAATACCATTATCTACCACTCTATCTAGGATATGTCTATTGCATTTTCCTTGAATATTGAAGTTGATCCTATAAGGACATCTCCTTGAATCAAATAATTATCTCCTTGAATCTGATAATTTGTTTCTCCATAGGAGCTGCTACATTAAGGAGTTGTAATCATAGACTAATAACCATTTCCAATCCTAGCTTACAAACACTATAGCCAATCCTATTAACTCAAGTTTTCCCCGTAAACCATATTTTTCATTCTAAACCATAGAAACCATAGTTTTCTTAATAAGGGAATGTCAAATATTTGCACATAGGGGTCAACTTCACATATTCCTTGATTGTGAACATGTGGCTATCGTTCCCACATGGAACCTACCTAAACATGCTTGCATGACCCACCAGAACGTCTTTTTGATGCATGGTTTCCATTCTATGCCTCGGTTAGGAATTCAAGAGGTGTCCCTCAAAGCATGTAGGAGGTGGGATTCAATGTTCCATAGAATGATGGTACTGGATTAGATAGATGAACCATCAAATCCGTTGGATTCAAGACATTGTGTTAGTGCTAGGCGTGGCCCTCTACTCTGGTCCATGGATAAGGGATCCTACTTTAAGTCAATTTTGGAAACTAGGGTTTTATTAGTAAGGGAATGTCAAAAAATTTCACATAGGCTAAATTCCTCAACCGTGAACATGTGGCTAAATTTCCCACATGGAACATGCCTAAACACACTTTCCTGACTCATCGAAACCCCGTTTTGATGCACGGTTTCCACTCTATGCCCCGGGTAGGGATTCAACAGGTGTCCCTGAAATCTTGTAGGAGGTGGGATTCCATTTTCCATAGAATGATAACCATTTATTGGATCGAAAAATTGTCGGCTCCGTTGGATTTAGGACATTGGGATAGTACTACAGGTGTCCCTCTAATATGGGTCCATGGACAAGGGATCATTTTTTTGGTCAAGTTTGGAAACTAGGGTTTTGCTCAGTAAGGGAATGTCAAATTTTTGCACTTGGGGATCAAATTCACATATTGATTGACCATGAACGTGTGGATATCATTTACACATGGAACATTCCTAAAAATGCTTGCATGAACCACCGAAACCTTGTTTTGATGCATAGTTTCCATTATATTCCCTGAGTAGGGATTCAACAGGTGTCCTTGAAAGCTTGTAGGAGGTGGGATTTAACGTGCGATAGAATGATGGGAATTTATCAGGTTTAAGAAATGTAGACTCCGTTGGATTCAAGACATTGGGATAGTGCTAGGGGTGCCTCTACTCTAGTTCCATGGACAAGGGATCATTTTTTTGGTCAATTTTGGAAACTAGGGTTTTGCTTAGTAAGGGAATGTCCAATTATTGCACATAGGGGTCAGCTTTGCAAATTCCTAGACCATGAAAATTTGGCTAGCGTTCCCACATCAAACATGCCTAAAAACATTTGCATGACCCACCAGAATCCCCTTTTGATGTACGGTTTCCATTCTATGCCTCGAGTAGGGATTCAACAGGTGTCCCTGAAAGCTTGTAGGAGTTGGGCTTCAATGTGCCATAAAATGATGACCGTTGATCAGATAGATTAAGCTTCAGCTCTGTTGGATTCAATACATCGCGGCATAGTGCTACAAGTGGCCCTCTAATCTGGGTCCATGCAAAAGGGATCATTTTTTTTGGTCAATTTTGAAAACTAGGGTTTTGCTCAATAAGTGAATGCGAAATTTTTGCACATAGGGGTCAAGGTTGCAAATTCCTTAACCATGAACATGTGGCTAGAATTCCCACATGGAACATGCCTAAAAAATCTTACATGACCCACTGGAAGCCCGTTTTGATGCCCGGTTTCCATTATATGCTTCGGGTATGGATTCAACAGATGTCCCTAAAATCATGTAAGAGGTGGGATTCAACATGCCATAGAATGATGACCGTTACTTGAATCGACGAACCGTTTGATTCGCTGAATTCAAGACATTGGGATAGTGCTATGGGTGGCCCTGTAATCTAGGTTCATGGACAAGGAATCATTTTTTGGGTCAATTTTGAAACTAGGGTTTTGCTCAATAAGTCAATGCGAAATTTTTAGGCATAGGGGTCAGCTTTGCAAATTCCTTAACTGTGAATGTGTAGCTAGATTTACCACATGGAACATACATAAACATGCTTGCATGACCCACCAAAATCTTTTTTTGATGCATGGTTTCCATTCTATGCCCTGGGTAGGGATTCAACAGGTGTCCCTGAAAGCCTATAGGAGGCGGGATTCAACGTGCCATAGAATGATGACCATTGCTCAGATTGATGAACCATAGACTCTGTTGGGTTTAGGATATCGAGATAGTGCT
>LPNX010853881.1:76762-119262 GCA_001517045.1 Pseudotsuga menziesii | reverse complement strand
CACATGCAAAACCATCAAGCCACCTCCAAACAAGGTCCAAACATTGAGCACTTTGGGAATATTTGCAAGTAGAGTGAAGTGCTCCAAAATGTGTGTCGAAACACCACACCATCCTTGAGATAAACCTTAGGAACCCCTTAGTTAATGGGTGTTCCTCAAGATATGTGCATGACACTTGTGAATACAAGTGTGTGGAATAATATTCAATATGCAAAGCGTTCCTCCAAATGTGAACAAATGGTGGTCAAAGGAGCCTCTTCTCCTTAAGCAGTCCACCCATTGAATCTCTCAACCCATACAATTTAGAAATGTAGCATAATATGTGGTGTAAGAATGCCAATTTCCCATCCATCTTTAGATCCTAGTGATGTGGCATGCCTCCACATATGTAATTGGTTGTAGGGATTAGGTGAGATGTCCCTCAAGTGAAAAAATATGTATGGAATTGTGTAGGTGAATAATCTAAAATGTGACAGCAACCTACATGTGCCATCATGCCTCAAAATATGTGGTGATGCCTCATAATACAATGCTCAATGAGAAAATAGGAATCAAGAGTTGGAAACAATAGCAGCCGAGCCATTGATCCTCCATAATGAAACCTAATGAACACGGTCTTCAAATATTGTTCAAATTCGCATGCATCATAAACCCTTCATAACATAGTCTAACTAACAAGGTATTCAAACATGGTAGTGATCCTCATGCATCATAATCAATGGAAATATCATTCGTCGTAGTATTTTTGGCTTTCTCCAATCAACTTCAACTATGTATTTTTTAAATATCATGTTGAGGTATGGTTTCCATGTATTGATCATATGGACCTAGGAAGGAATCACAACATGAGCACAAAACCATGTTCAGTTCTTTAACAGTTGATGTTGTTATTTATGCCCAAATCCAATCATTAAGAAAGCCTATGATCTCTTTCTTCATCAGTAGCACTACTTGAGAAAGACCATTACTGAAATTGTAGCTTGGGTAGGATTTCTATGTTGTAATTGTACCTTAGTTATGAAGGGTTCCTTGGGAAATGATATTTTTGACAAAATATTGGTCAAGCTGCTATGCAACATTGGTATGGGGCAAGTCTTATACACAGGGTGAGTCCAAATGGACGGTTCTACATGAATGCACACCATTTTTTTAACATTGGGACTCATTAGTACTTTCTAAGACCAAATTAGCTCATGGGAACTACTTTTGCATTGTATCTATGTAATATTATTAACATGAAATATTACCCCAATTTCACCTCATATCCCAAATTGAGGGTGGTAACCATAGTGGATACTTATCGCTAGGAAAATTCTTTGTGAAATTGCTTCATGCCTTCCTTCCCTCCATGTAATGTGTTTTTTTTCCAACTAGTAAGACTAGCTTTGTTTGAAGTAAACATGTTCATATGCTTTCAACTATATCTATTGTCTTTCTATAGAACTAGATGGTTGATGTTCAACTATTTAGAGCAAGTTACTATAGGGAAAAACCATCTCCCATTATGCTAGTGGTGCTAAAGATATTTTGGACAAAACACATGGATATGGATGTACGATTAATCCTTGGCAAATGAAAATCAAGGGAATTTGTAGGGAATTGTGAACTTGGAGTTTATTTGTTTTTAGAAGTTAATGGTCTATTTCATTTACAACAATTCACTTCTATTGTTATGATATTAGATCTATTATTACAGTGTAAATCCATTGCTGGTGTTAGAACATTATATGCATATTCAAAATTTTTGTGATTAATGAAGCTTAAAGACTCATAAGGGGTTGGTCATGAAAGAATCTTAGAAAAAAATCAAAATTTTAATGGTTTGGAGGAGTTATGGGTTCTAGTAGCATTTTGTTCAAAATATTTTGTATAACAGTACCTTAAAACAAATTTATAGTCTTGTTAGGAAAATATTTTCCTAGATTGAACATGTGTGTCAACAATATCTACATGCTTGGATTTCTTGGCAAGACACCTTATTATGAAATGGCATACCCTGGGCTATTGATTTTCAGGTCACTTGGATATTGTTCATATTTGAATTGATTATATGGATTGCAAGGAATGCTATAATACTTTATTTGGTGGTGTTTTCTGATCCTACCAATTTTCATGGCATGATGTTGTTATGTGTAAGGGATTCTATATGTAGGTTTATAACATATATTGCATTGATATGTACCAAGTTAATTATGAATATTGAATTATATCCCCACAAGGTATATCAATCTCTGCAGTGCTACATCAGCACTTGAAACATCTTTATGTTGAAGACAAAATTAAGGAAATCAGTTGAATAGATCTAGTACAAACAATGATGATGAAATACGGCGCACACAATTTACGGAACTGCAATTATTCAGGTTAAAATTCTATAGATGATGACTGTTGAAAGTACCTTTTGTCTAGTTTTATACACTTGGTTATTGTTATTGATTCTCACAGGAGAAAAAATATTTTTGATATATTAGTTTGTTTTAGGCTACAAGCTAATACTATCCTTAGTCTCTAATTTTATACTACTAAATTTAGATGTATATATTATTGTTAAGGAATGAGATATTGAAGTTTGGAAACCCTTCATGGCATGTGCTCTTCACTTCATCTATCTTTCAACTATTGCCTCTTTGAAAATACAAACATTTGGAACTTGGAAAAATGTGAATATTTGCATACTAGGGAAAAAACACGTCTATTTTTGGTAACTATGGTTTTGGGTCATATACATGTCAATCCAAACACTAGAAGAAGCTTCAAGGGCAAGAAACCTAGTAAACAAAGAACAAATACATTTTCAAAATCCATTTAGATAACTTTGGTAAAGAAATGAATACAGGTCAACTAGTATAATGAAAAAGTGTATATGTAAGAGAGACCCACCTAACTCTTCCAAGAAGAAAACAAGGATTACAAACAACATTAAATTGTTTGTTCAAAATCTGAATCAGAAAGTGTCCAATATGTCATAGAGGCTGTATGTTTGATTATAGCATTCAAATCAATAAAATACTCCTATTTTAAAGACATACATATTAGTTATGAAAATTGATCTATTTGAAAGATATATGCAAAAAATATTTCCTCAAAATTAAATATAGAAAGTGTGTATGCCAGTATGGTTAAAAACAGTCAAATTTCGGTAGAGAAAATGGTCGAGAGGGGTTTCGTTTGCTTGGCAGCCCAAGATCAAAACCCGCTACACCAAGGAGGCGATATTTAAATCCAACCATGCTAAGGGTTGGTGCGGTCCATCCCGGGTGCGATCCCCGGGTGATTTTGACGGCTTAGATGCCCCTGGCTTGTGGTTTCTTAGACCAAAGGTTCACCCAACAAGTCACCGGGCACTCGAACATACAAAAAAAAAGTATGGTTAAAAACAAAAAAAGGTGCAAGTAGAAAGTGTAAAACACCATAAATTACTGAACTCAAAAGAAACAACAATGCATTCAAGAAATAATGCAACTTGTACCTAGTAGAAATGGCTATGCTAACAAAATTTTCACCTTTAAGATCCACAATACAGTGTTGGTTCCTTGAAGAGCAGTAATCATTTTGAAAAGTCTTGAAAAGGGTGAAATCTTCTCCAAATTTATCTGATTGACTTCCCCATCAAGGAACATCCACAACTTCAGTATTGTTCTGCCTTCACGACCTTCCACTGTAACGTCCCCGACCCTCCGATTGGCGAAGAGGACACTACCGAAGCTGCTATCAATCTGGGCAACTAGCCCCATGAACATACATATAAAAATTGAAATGCTTTGAACTAAAACATGCATACATCATTACCATACAGTGGAATAAAAAACATGCGTTCAAGCATTTTGCATGTTCATTGTAATTCATTATCAAATGTAATTACAAAGAATTAAACACAAGAATACTTATCTTATGAAGAATCTCATCTGCAACCAGCTATGTCGCTGCAACATTCCACCCAACCATAGGCCAGTGTGCTCCTTAATCTCTCAGCAACACTACCACCCACGAGTTGGGCATGATTCCCCAAGGAATAAGGAAACTATCCAGGCTCACACACAGCCAAAGATACACAACTCATCCAAGCCAATACAGTTGGGTTTATCAGGCCATCAGGGAGCTGGGAAAGTTGACTGCTAAGCTGGTGGGCTCACTGAAGAGCTAAGGACACATGCACCAAAACTATCCTAACTTCTAGGACACCCACACACACCCAACACAAGGAATCAGTCCCTTCTCTGCTACACAGTCCCTCAGGACCTGACTTCCCTTCCAGTTCTATTCAGGGCATGTGGAGAATAAATCTATCCCTTTAGCTCTATCTATGAGGCTCCCAAACACACCAAGTTTAAAATGCATACCAAGCCTTCATCCCCACTCCAATACAGTCCAAAGACCAACCCTTGCATACACACAACAAAATCGAGCAATTCGCAACTCTGGGGGAAGAAAATAAAACACCACAGAGAAAAACCAAGGTGAAAATTTGGGTAATACACAGCTCTAACTAGGAAATTCGATTCCTGAGTCGTTCTCGTCCCTATCGTGGCCAAAACGACTCAACAAGAATCCACAAAAACCCAAATCTCGTGGGGAAATGAGCAGTGATTTCTCAGCTACGTGAGGGAAGAAAAAATACCCTCGTGGAGGTGAATTCACATACCTGACCCACAACATGAAGAGAAATACACACACAACAAAACCATGAGGGTAAGGCCACTCTCCTAGTTCTCTATGTGAAAAGAAAATGCCAAAACCTGTGCGTGAGGAGAAGAACAACCATCTCTACGTGAGAATGGGAAAAATGGAAGAATGCCCACATGAAGAGGAACAGATCCCTAGTGGAGTGTGCATGTGGGAAAGGAATGACAGTCCTACCACACACCACTTCCCATGCAAAATGTTTTGCTAGGCCATAACTGCCCCCAACTAACTCTTGAGAATTTAATTTGGTAGTTGACTGATTGATGGGTTCTCCTATTGACATGTGTATTTTTACTATTGGCCCTAAATGTTAAATAATTCCCCCTCCTTATCCTTAGGAAAATCATTCCCTTTTCATTATGGTTGCATTGACATAGCCGGTTGGGGTTTATTTTAATTAAAATGCATGTTTACATGATGGCAAATTTGATATGTTCCGGATAGCATGATATACCATCGGCAACGATTTTAATCGCCGGAACATAAAACATTAAATCGATGGTGGAGATTTTTCCTTTAGCTCCACACCATGATTAAGTACAATATATACATCATATACATTTAACACAAACGGGGTCAAAACTGGGGTGTTACATCCACCATTGCAAAGCATGTGTACTTGGAAGTTCTGACCCTCTTGGAACTAGAAAAAACATCATTATTAATCCATTTGTAAGAATATGTGGATTTTAATCAAAATAGTAGCACATTAGAAAATGGATTTACATTAAAAATATATATAATACATTATAGGGGAAACATTTTCCTATTTGATGGATGAGATTACAGAAAAAATTCAGTAAATGTCACCCCCTCCAAAACAGAGTTTTTAAACCCAAATTATTAAGCCGAGGCTTGAAAAACATGATTATGAAGAGTCAAATGAGTTATTGATATGGCCTCACTTGACTATGCTAAAATAGTATAACAAAATCAATATTATTTCTTGGCATATTAAATAATGAAATTTTAACAGCAATTACTAGACAGTAAACCCCTTTGGAAGTATTCAAAGATACCTAACCTTAACCCAATAGATGTAATTTTAGGTATGTTGAGTGTCAATGTGCACACCTATTTTCAAAAAGAGTTTGGAGCATCAACTTAGGTTATCCCTAAGTTTTAAAGAGTTATTAATTGCTCCTTAATGAATTATTGTCTATGCAATTTTTGACACCAAGGTTATTGATGTGGTTATGTGGGTTTGATGCCTCCGAGCTAGAACACTAGGAGATGATGGTGAACTTCACTCATATGTCATTTTCTCATGACACATTGATCATCTTTTCATGGAGTTCCCTATCATTTTTTGCTTGATTTGGCATCTTGATGACATGTATTATCATTTTTTATGAATCACTAGGCTTATTTCATGTTAATGACGGTATTTGGACTCTAGAGGCTTTTCCATTGGGCTGCTCTAGCTCATTGGATGTGGTTCACACTTATGGATGACTTTTGTACTACATGCTATTTGAGTGGGGTATACCTTAGCAATAATGGAACCTTGGTACACAAGTTATTACTTTGTTGATCTTTGTCACTTATGCCCCATTGAATTTTCTTAATGTCTCCAACAAAATCCTAGCGAATTGGCCAAGAGGATTAAGTGGTTAGTTTCCTTGATAATTAGAAAAGAGAAAATTTGCTCAATTGTCTCAAGTGATAGTCATCAAATGCTCTTTTTTTTGAAAATTGCTTTTGAAAAGGATTATGATAGGATTGAATGTAAATTCATACTTAGCATATGGTATGACTCATTCTATTACATATTTGTGGAGACTCTTTTTTTAGCCTCAACAATAATATGTGGTAATGAAAGGAATATAACCCTGATAATTTTCATCTTGGGTTTGTCATCATGGGATTTGGGGAAATCTACCTTGATCGCTTCCCTTCTCTGTTTGGAATCAAAATAGTTATTTCAATGTTGATATTCATATGTAAACCCAGATCTAGTATTAAGTGAAGTTGATTATTGTAATTAATACCCATAGGATGTTCATTTAGAAAAAGAAACTATATATGCCATGGGCTTGAGTAAGGGTTCAACATCTACTAAACAATGATAGATTACAACAATGAATTCCATTCAGTAGGATGGTTTGTAGATGAGGGTGCATTACTATTTGTATGATTATAGTTGCGAGGAAACATGCATGCATCCATATGTGATATTCCATCCATAGATATGAAGGGATAATGTTAACCTCAGCAGTTTGCATGTTCATGCATTAGCAATTTTTCATGTGTATGTATTAGACAATTTGCAAGTGCATGTGTTAGATAGGTTGCATGTAAAGGAATGCATTAGGTGTCTAATTTAAATTTTCATTCATTATTTAAGTAAGGGATATGCAGCCTCATTTATTTTGGTATATAGCATGAAACCTAGTAGTTATAACTTATAACATTGTCATCAAACGATCAACCATAACATATTTTATAGGAGCTCGACAAAGAAGGGATGTACCATAACTTAGTGATCAGATGATCAACATAGTATAGGAGAAGTAGGGAGTACCTTGGAAGCGCACTCCCAAAACTGGGAATGTTTTGAGAGTGAGCTTCAAGAGGGGGAGCAAAGAGGGCACAATCCACTGGTACCGTGTTCTGCTACATATTTTTTCACAATATGTATTTATAGATTCTAGCATTAATTTCCCTCAAAGTAGTTTAAAGTGATTTTTTGTTTTTGCAAAGATTGAGAATTATTTTAGTGCATAATCTGTTCCACTATGGTTTAGGAAATCAAACTAGAATCCATGAAGGTCATAGTGTGATGGAAACTCAATATAAATCTCATCATTTTTTGTATTTGTAGTGTCATTTTTTAGTAAAAAAGAGTAGGAATACATCTTACCCTCTAGTAGGATATTTGCAAGGCTTTGTTTCAATCCTACCTTCTTCCAGAGTTGTCATGTATGAGTTGTTGTAATGTTGTCTCCATGTGATGTCTGATGTGGTTGGAACCACTATCAAAAACCTAGGTCCTTCTCAGATCGACTCAAACCCTAGCACTTCAATTATCCTCTACATTTTTTCTTTAAAAAACCCCAACCCTTCAAGTATCTTCCAGGTTATGTCTTTCACAAACCATAGCACCTTCCTTCCTTGCATAAAGAAAAGTATAAAGAATCCACGCAAGGTTTTCTTCAAGTTACAATTCATCCAATCAACTCTGCATGAAATGGCCCTTTGCTCACATGTGGCATCATTTAAGAAGAGGAGCACTCCTCATTTGAGGCTATTTGTGCACGCATCTCTAGGTCACACCACTCCAATAATCCTTGCAAGTCATATGGGAAAGAGTGCTCACGTTAGGAGAGGACAAGTGGCATGTTGGTCAATATGTCAAGCACATTTGAACTCTTCAAGTCTAACATCCTAAGGTTTTGGCCTCATTTTATTAATTTTTGTTTTGATGGTAGTTGGATGGAAACCTACAAAAGAATAATAGATCCTCATTTGTAATGTGTTTCTTCCATTGTGAAGAAATATCCTAGCCCATTGGGTTGAATGTTGAAGATATATTTGTAGATTTGGAGCTATGTTTTGGGATATTCAAGGCTATCATTTTGCATTATAAGGTTGTTGTCATGTACTATTTTTTTCTTTTCCTACCTGAAAAATACTTCTGCTAATCTAATGTTTATTATCCATCATAGGAGGGTTGTGAAAAGTGATCTATTTGTCCTCTTAAGACTTGATAATATCAGGTCTGAATTGTGCAATGTATGGATTGATTAATCAATGTAATCTTGTCTCTTTATTGGATATATTCAACTTTAATGTTATAAAAAGTGTTGTCTACCGAATTCATATTCTCCATGTGATGTTTGATGAGGTTGGAAACACTATCAAAACCCTAGGTCCTTCTCAGATGGAATCAAACCCTAGTACTTCGATTATCCTCTAGGTTTTGTCTTTCAAAGACCCCAACCCTTCAAGTATATTCTAGGTTTTGTCTTTCACAAACCCTAGCACCTTCCTTCCTTGCATACAAACAAGTATAAAGACTCCGGGAAAGGTTTTATTCAAGTTACAATTCATCCAATCAACTCTCACATGATTATACATGAATAATAGAACTAAAGACACTCTCTTTAGGACTCAAGTCCCAACATATTACAGATCTGAAATTTACTTATCAACAACAAGAGTTGTTACAGCCACAAATCTGCCCTCTTAGCTTCTATAAACTTGTCAATTGACTCAACAAAATTATCTAATTGTTTATGATAAACCAACATACCAAAAAACCCTATAAACTACTCATTCACCATGAGAATATACTTTGAAAACAAGATCTTCAAGTACATAGTCTAGAAATGAATGTACACTTCACATATACACAAAAATGAAGTTACAAGTACATACTAACAACTTATCACAAGTAGGTACAACATAGTCCTTCAATATTATCCACAAGCTAAAGGTCTCCAATGCATCCAAACCCTATAGAAAACACTAATGAGAAATACAAAGGAATAGCAATGTATCCCACCAAGCTATTTGGCCACACCAAAATCCTTAAAAACAAGTTAGCACCAACACCAACAATTCCATTATTGATCTTTCACCCAGCTTGCATCACACAAAATCTCCAAGCAAAGTGCTCCAAGAATACTCTAGGGTTTCTTTTCCACAAACCCTAGGTCCTTCTCACATGGACTCAAACCATAGCACTTCAAGTATCCTCTAGGTTTTGTCTTTCACAAACCCCAACCCTTCAAGTATCTTCTAGGTTTTGTCTTTCACAAAACCTAGAACCTTCCTTCCTTGCATAAAGACAAGTATAAAGACTCTAGGAAAGTTTTTCTTAAAGTTACAATTCATCCAATCAACTCTCACTTGATTCTACATGAATACTAGAACTAAAGACACTCTCCTTAGGGCTCAAATCCCAACATACTATAGATCTGAAATTTACTTATTAACAACAAAATTGTTACAGCCACAAATATTCCCTCTTAGCTTCTATAAACTTGTCAAATCACTCAACAAAATTAGCTAATTGTTTATGATAAACCATCATACCAAACAACCCTCTAAAATAATCATTCACCATGAGAATATACTTTGAAAACCAGATCTTCAAGTACATAGTATGGACAATAATCTACACTTGACATATACATAAAAATGAAGTTACAAGTACATACCAACAACTTATCACAAGTTGGTACAAAATAGTCCTTCAAGATTAGCCACAGGCTAAGAGTCTCCAATGCATCCAAACCCTAGCTATGGTTTCTACTATCAATAGAAAACACTAATGAGCAATACAAAGTCCTAACAATGTATCCCACCAAGCTATCTAGCCACACCAAAAGTCTTAAAACAAGTTAGCACCAACACTAACAAGCCCATTCTTGAAAGTTTCACCAAGCTTGCATCACAAAAACTCTCCAAGCAAAGTGCTCCAAGACTCCTCTAGAGTTTCTTTGCCACAAACCCTAGGTCCTTCTCACATGGACTCAAACCCTAGCACTTCAAGTATCCTCTAGGTTTTATCTTTCATAAACCCCAACCCTTCAAGTATATTTTAGGTTTTGTCTTTCACAAAACCTAGCACCTTCCTTCCTTGAATAAAGACAAGTATAAAGATTCAAGGCAAGTTTTTATTCAAGATACAATTGATCCAATGAAATCTCACTTAATTCTACATGAATAATAAAACTAAAGACTCTCTCCTCCCTTCATATAAAATAGGTGAGGGAGGCCAACAATAGTAAAGTGGACTAAATCCACAAGAAACCTAATCTATTGTCAAGATATGGTCTCCTCTTGAAGTGATCTTTTTCCAAGGTGTACACATGTTGAGACAAGGCTCCTCAAGGGGTGTGCTCTCAAAGCATGGGTTGCATTTACATAATCCTTTTGTAGAGACCACCCATATAGGGATTGCAAAACCATGGACCAGTGCAACCTTTCCTTTCCATCTTATGAGTTTGTTGTGATGAGTTGGAAGTTTATCTAAGTTATATGTAATCCTACAGGTGTAGAGTAAGGAGAGAGGAGTGGCCAATAAAATGAATAATAGGGCCAATGTAGAGTGGAGAAGTGACCTAGAAGTTGTGTGATCAGGTCAGATAAAGTAATGCATTTTGTCGGATAACCAACATATATGCTATACTACCGACATCTTCAATTCATTTGTTATATGAATTTGGCCATGTCTACAGGGAGCACAATATGAGTGCATACCATTTATCCTAGGAAGCATTGAATATGAAGGTCGGAATCCTCTCCTTCTCATAACGTTTAGAAGGAGAAATCATTGACGAAGGCATGATACAATTAATTTAAGAGATTTTTTATTTCTGTGGCATAGTCTTTTTTGGTTCTTTCTACTATGGGATACATCAGCATCTTTCTTTTTCTAGTTGGGGATATAGAGTTTGTTTTCATCCCCTCAGGGGTGTGTTTTCTCCACCCTCGATGCCTCCTTGGATAAGTTGTTTGGGATCCTTATGTTCTCCGTGTGGTATTGTTACTTCAATCATCTTGGTATTTTGGGTTTCGTCCCTCCCCTTGGGAAAATTTTCGATACTTATGATCTCCACTCGTTACTGGACTGACTTATTGTCAAGACTATGTAAAAGTTACCTTTGATTAACTATTGAACATCAAGGAACACCTATTTTTCTTCTGAAAAAAAGTTACAAAATATTTGCAAATGATTTTATTACATATATTGAAATCCGTAAACTGGGTCTTTAATATTTTTGGGTGAGGGAAAAAACTAAATTAAAATAGGTACACCTAAGAATATTGTAAAAAACATAGTTTGTATTTTGAGATAAATTGGCTGAATCATTTTCTATAGAACGACTTGATATCTATATCATGTTAAAAGACTATGTGATGAACTGTTATACTAGGTAATTATTGATATTATTCAAGATAATGATATCACCATTATGTCATGCTTATAAGTCTTTCCAAGTTTTTTTCTAGTATTTTTCTATTATTTGCCAAAAAAACAAATTCGACCATGGTGCAGGTAGAACCAAACAGGTATTTGTCAGACATGTCTTCCTCTAGCGAGGGGATTTTTCGAAGGCTAAAGGAAAGTGATACATCCAATAGGTCTACAAGGGCTAGATCAACTAGATGTCTTATGATAAGAAGAAAATTCAATAAACACATGGATTTTTTCTCAAAGGAGGGGGGTCATGTTCCTATGATGATGACACAATAGGAGACATTGAGGTGCCCTTAAGGTACAAACACTGAGTGAAACAATGAGTACCTAGGGATATTCCTCAAGTCAACACTGATATTTGTGTGAATGAGAGGATATATAGAATTTCACCGTCGTCATTACATGGATTGGGGTTGTTTTGTATAGATGGCATAAAAGTTGGATACGACAAATGTACGTAATTGATGGAGTATGTTGGACCCTATTACAAATACAATGTTTGGATGTTCCTGGTCCAATATACACAAAGTATGCATAGATATGGGTTGTAAACAAATTATATACAACTAAAAGACAAAGATCAAAATAAAGGAGAAACATTGTACATTGACTGAAGGCCGAAAATAACTTGGAATATTGCGGGCTTTATAAACAATACACAACCACACTCTACACTTAAGCAACCCAACTGCATATTTGAGGTGCGTGAAGGAAACCATGTCTTTGTATGCGACATTAAATCAATAGTTGCTGGGGAAGAATTGCTTATTAATTACAATTTGAATCCAGTAGATACAAGCACGGTTAGTATGGATGTGGTACATACAACAATTTACCCAACCTTTTATTAATTATTTTAACATTTTTAGTATTTTTCTTTAGCATATAATTAAAAAAAAATATTAAATTTCCTATGTTGAATTCACAGAGAGGTGATGGGGGGCGCATCACCCCAGCAAAAGGTGAGAGGAGTACATGATACGCAAGGTAACAGGTATACATAAAAATGTTATGTTTTAAAATTGTTTCAATGAGTATTTTGGATTCATTAGGTAAGCTTTAGTATGTTTTTGATGCAGGGTTCTTTTCAGTCGGGGCACCTCCATCACAGTTGATGTTAGTAGACCTTCCTTAAGGTGACATGTATACATCGATATTTCCATTGTAGAAATTTAGGATGGACAAAAAGATATGTTGTTATATATTTTCAATAGTGTATTCGGTTCATTTATATAACATTATCTATTTTCCATGTAGAGTGTTGATCATGGAAGCCACCTGACAATTGATCTGACGACTGTAGCATTGGGGAAACAAGTAAACATGAATATAATTCTACATTTTAAATACTATAAAATTGTACACATGTATAACCTGTAGCATAATGTTTATTTTTTATGTATTTTTTCGTTTTTAGGTTTGCGTTAATTATGATAATATTTTCTACTTTTTTTGCAGGTTGGTGATCGAGGAAAGTCCCCAGCTGCTTATGAGATGTCTGGAGCCTCGGGGAAATAGGTAAACCTAAATTTAATTCTAAATTCTCAATACTTCAAAATTGTACACATCTAAAACATGTAGCATAATGTTTATTTTTTTTATGTATTTTTTAGTTTTTACGACTGCGTTCATTATGAAAATGTTGTATACTTTTTCTGCAGGTGGATGATCGAGGAAAGTCCCCAACTGTTGATCCGACCACACCATCTTCTAGGAATTAGGTAAAAATATATGTAATTCTTCTAATCTATCACAATAGACATTTTTTGTTAATATATTTTTTTGCGCAGACTATTGCTTCAACAACTAAGGAATGTTTTATATATTTCTGTAGCAAACAAATGATTCGATCTATGAAACAACAACTCAAGAGACTTTAGATTTTGATGTATACCAGTTGTTCAATGATGTTGAAATTAGTGCTTCTGTAGACCCATTGAGGGTGCTACATAAGACCTTGAGAAAACAAAATGAGGAAATGGTTCGTCTGGAATTGACAGTTCCAATGACAGATGAGATCAAAGAAAAGGTTTATTTGTTGATCAAGAGATGTCAGTCCTTGAAAGTAAGTTGTAGAATCTTGTTAAGAACCCGTGTCAGCCCCCCTCATTATTTTGTTAGTATATTTTGTTGGACGCATATTCTTTGTAGGTTGTCCCATTAGTATGTTGTATTATCCCACATTTATGGGGAGTAAGTAATAGTTGTTAAGTCATCTAGTTAATATGTTGCATTATCCCACATTCACAAGGAGTAATAGTTGTTTATATTAGACTTAGTATATAAGTTTGTGTTGAGGCTAATGAAAGCATCGAAGAGTTATTTTGTATTGAGGTTGCTCAAAAGAGGTTGCCCCCTCGAAGTGGCCTGCAATGAATAAAATCTCTTTCGTGATCCATAATTTCGGTTATATTGTTCATTCCTATTGTTTATTGTAGGAGGTTCACAACATCTGGTATCAGAGCACTTTCTTGGGCTCGTTGGGTGGAATTTCTGGATTTTTTTTATGTCGTGATTCCTAGCACTATGAGTCTTACAGTTTTTCTTCTTGTTGCAGTGGTATTATTCATCCGGATCAGGGATTAAACCCTATCCACTTAACTGTGGGAAGTACTTGGGGATATCCCTAAAACTCATTGTGAGGAGTACCACAGGAACCCCGAAGTAGCTGGCCATTGAGAGGACCTTCCAAGCGAAAAGGGCAATGACCCCCACAAGATTGACTAGATTCCCATCCGTGAGGAAAACCAAAGAGCTATCATTTTTTGCCAAGCACTTAGTAGTTTTACCTGCACTGTGAAGTGAGGTGTACTGCCCTAATACTAAAGCCTAAGACAGCCTTTTTGGCCAAGTGACTACCTTTAAACCATTAGGAAGCTGAATATACCTGGGGTCCTATTGCAGCTACAACATTTTCCCAAAATTCAAAAAAAATTTGGGACCCTCCTTTAATTCGTTCTGCTCAGCTTTTGGTTTTGCTTGATGTTTGCGCAAAGATTACTTGTATGCCAGCGATTTTTTATGGTTTGATTTGATTTTTCCTTACCGTTGGAAGCATGTGAGATTTTTGAGTTGGGAGTCCAGTTATCTTCATGCTCGCTATTGCAGAAAAGAACAAAACATCAAGTCCGAGTCATGTGTATTTGGTCTCCGATGCATTTTTTCTTTATCCACAGTTGTTTTGAGATTCCGTTGGAACCTTTGTCTATACATCTTCCGCCGTTGCGAAGAAGGTACTGCAAAGTTTTCCAAGAGCTGTTGTATCCTCTTCTGATCTCCACCGTTTTGATTCGCAAAGCCTTTTGATTTCAGTTGTCGCTGTTGCGATTTTGGAAAGCACTATTTTTTTTATGTAGATTGATTTTATTTTCCACGTGACGGTTATTTTTTGGCCGAAGTCATGTTTTTTTTACTCTGATTTTTGCTGTTCTGCGGAACTTGGTTTCTTTTATGGTTTTTCCATTGCGGCTCTCTAACCATCTATTGACCTGAAGCCTTAGTCTCGCAAGCTCCGATCGAGTGTTGATTTGTTTCTCCATCGATGCCATTGTGGGTTTCCTGGTTGTTTCATCATCCGCCGTTGCGGAGGCGATGTTGATAGGATCGCCGATCCCATAGTATTTTTCCACCATATGATCTTATTTTTTCCCACCGATTATTTGTTGACCGGGGCGTATATATAGTGGGGTTGGGGTTTATTATGTTATTGTTATTTTGGCGACTTCTCCGTGTTGTTGTTATTACTCGAGTAGACCAATGCATTCACTGTCAGTACCTTCACTCCTAGGTGGATGCGCCGCGGAAGTTTATGGGTTTCTCCACCAGTCGCGCAGCACAGTGCCAGGTAGTCCCTTATGTCCATTTTTCCCGTTCTGTTCAATTGGTCAAACTGTTTGTTGTCTCTGCAGTTAGTGGTTACCTAGGTTTTTCCATCATGGCATGTATATATATTCGAGGTAAATGGTATGGCTGCCTGGTGGGGGGTTTTGTAGTTTTGCAATGATGACTTTTACGGCCATTATGGGTTTGCATCCCTCACTCGATTGCTGGGGAAACCAGTGCAGATGGTCATTACGCTGTCCGCACTAGTTTCCCCCAGTCTGTGTTTGGCCTGGGGAGGGCATTTTCATGGTTTTCTTACGAGATGCCGAGGTTTTGGTCCTATTATTTGGTCACTCTTTTTTGTGAACTAGGTTCGCGATGTTGTGATTACTCCCCCTTAAGGACGAGACTGTTCAAACTAAAATACGAACCCTGGACCAATTTTTTGGTTAGAATTCATTATCTAGTCGGACCGTGATGCGAGTGTTTTTGCAGCAACTAGCTTCATCTTATTTTTCATGAGTTAAGTGCGCTATCACTTGCAGTGTCCTCACTTGGGATTAGGCACCATATTTTTTGCATAACGTTTAGGTCATAGTGCCGAGAGGGGGTGTTTGATACTATTTTCTGCTTCAGCATTAGGAGGGAGATATTTGTCATTTTAGAAAGGCCATGATATTCTAGGTTAATTCTGCAAATGTTGGTCGTAAGCTAGTTTTATCCTTTTGGGAAGATTAGTTTTATGCAAGAACATTTGGTTTTTGAGCATTGTTTGTTTATTTTTCATAGCTGCACTCATGTTTAGCATAGATGAGGTAAAATGCTTATACAATTTGTCCCCATTTTGAATGTTATCTGGGAAGGACCCAACAGAACCTAAAAGAAATTTTTGTATATGACAAGGAAATTTTTCAGAATCCAAGATGTCTAAACGTCAGAATAAGAAGGCTCCTGTAGTAGAAGAGGAACCCGAAGTCGAAATCATTACCAGAGTTGAATACACCTACGAGGACACCAAATGCATAGTGGGTGTGGAACCCGAATATTAATGGGGGGAGGTTTATAGATTAATAAAACACCGAGAAGTACCTAACATAGGTTTTGAAGAAGAAACCATCTATGCCAATATAGAGAGATCTGCATTGATGAAAATTGCTACCAGACCTGAGCTTTTTCCATGCTCAAAGGTGATTGGGTGGATTCTGCCCAGGGCAGATGTAACTACCATGATTTTGGCAAATGTTGATAAACAGGGTTATGCTACTTATAGCCCTGGGTATGTATCAATAGCCTACAACTTGCCAGAAGCACAGGTGTACTTGACTCAGGACTAGCTGAAGGCAATTAAGATGGACCTAGTCGAGACACTGAAGAGAATGCTGATGCCTGGAAAGAACTTTAGAACTAGGTCAACCGGGGAATATGATACTGCCAATCTAAGAACCCCTTACAGGTTCATTGCCCTGATGCTGAATAGGATTTTCGGGAGGGCCCACGGTAAAAGCTTCAAGATAGAGTGGGTTCCTATCATTTTATATGTTGCAACACAGGGGACAATGTTCAACTGGGAAAACATTGTGTCCAATAGCCTCTCAGCTTGCATTGCTTCAGCATTAGGAGGCGTGTCCCAGAAGAGATCAGAGTTCTATATGAGCTCTATACTGATTGATTGCATACTATGCAACCAACCCTTCCCCAATCTGAGGTGTATCTGGGACCGAAAAAGAACACTAGTCTACTCAGCATACAAGCCACCGTGGGCACTCAAATACCACAGTCAATATAGAGAAGTGTGTGAGCGCTTTGTCATGCCATTATATACATTCATCTTCTTAAAGGAGTGCAACTGTATGTGAGAGGAAGCATTGCAGGTGATTGAGGAATATGCAGACTACTATCTAACAGAGGATGGTTTGTATTTCAGAATGTGTGGATGCGCTAGAGCACCCTCACTGCTGCCAAAATATGCCACTGAATATATAGTCAACAAAGAGTCAGTTAGGCAAGTATTTTTAGATGGCATAGGGAGTTTTTTGTTTGAACATAAGAAAGCAGTTTACCCTCCTTTACCATTCAGGTTGGGAAGCTATAAATTCACAAGGGTGAAGAAAGTTGAGGAATTTGTGGAGGAATTGGGGAAATTCCATTTTGGGAAAATGAATTTCCACATGAACGATTCCCGAAATAAAGTGGCAGAGCACTGCAGGGAGGAAAATGTGCATGTTGAATATACAAGCCACTGGGATAGAGAGGAATCCATTTTTCGCAGTGCACAAAATATAACGGACTTAAGAAGAAGGTTTAAAAGGAAAATTACCACCAAAGGCGGGAAAGGACAGGATGAGCAAGAAAAGACAGAGGAGGAAGAAACTAGAAAAATAAATGAAGATGCTAGGAGACTAGCACAAGAAGCCGAAAGCTGACTCAAAGGTGAGGAGGAAGAGAAGAGAAGAGATGAACAAGAAGCATCTATAAAGGCAGAAGAAGTTGCCAAGAGTGAAGAGGAGGAAAAAACAGAAAGATGGATGAGGAACTGAAGAAGCAGGAAGCAAAAAGGCTAAAACTAACAGGAGCAGTGACAGAGCAATCAACTTTGGATCCTGTAGACATTTAGGCTCAGGACTTAGGTAATCGTGATATTCAAGATCCTGTGGTAGCACAACAAGATAGGCTATCGTCCCCACCCATAGGCTAATCCCTTTTGAGCAAAAGAAAGGGGAGGAGGTACCAAATTTCAACACTATATTTTATGATAGGGAAAGGAAAAGGATAGTGAAGAGGACCGAGAGAAAGGTCGAGACTAGGGGGCAGTCAAGTAAAATGATAAATGATACAATTGTAGTATATGGGACAGACAAGGACCCCAGATTCACCATCAGAGCTGGGGCTGCATTGATCCATGCTTCTAAGGACAATGTAGATCGAATAATGACTGATCTGGAATAGTCAAAGAAGTCTACTTCCCAGCTAAAAGATACCCTGAGAAGAGAGAGAGAGAGGAAAATAATAGATTGAAAAGAAAGTTTGAATACATACAACATGAAATAAAGTCTTCAAAAGTTGAGCTCCATTTCCTCCAAGTTGAGAAGAGATCTATGGAGGCTGCCCAAGAAAGCATGGAGAAATTGCAGCAGGAATGTCAAGGGTTAAGGACAGAAAAGGAGCAGCTGCTATGAAAGATAGGGGAATTTGAGCTACATAAAGTTACTTTGGAGGAATCTGAAAGGCAATCTCAGGAGCAGAATGCAGAGCTTAAAGGACAGATTACCTCATTAACAGCATCTCTAGAAGAGGCCAAGGAACAACAAGTCAATCTTTATCCTTTCAAGGAGCATGTTCTGGCACAGAGGAGCAAGATTCACCAGCTGCAAGTAGCCATAGAGGAAGAAAGGTGCAAGATATTGCAGGTAGACAATCAGCTAGAAGAGATTTTGGAAACCTATTCATATTTTGTAGATAGATCGCAGGACATCTTAGAAGTCCTGACAGGAAGGATGGAGAGATTGGAAGTGAATGAGGAAACCCCTGTAGATCTACCATCAAAAGATCAACAAGCCCTGAGGCAAGACTACAATTTACTGGAGTTTGCCATAAACATAGCCGAAGAATTCAAGAAGGCTGTCAAGAAGACAAAGGGGGCTTGTGCAGAATTCTTCAGGAGAATTCTGATTATGTATAATTGTTGCCAGGTTGAGGCTTAGCAGAGAATGGATACCTTTCCAGAGCATAGCCTATTTTTGGAGATGTTGCAAAGAATATATCAGGAGGATGGACAAAGGATCTAGCACATCAAATCCATTGATGAGCAGACCCTGAGGAATGAAGTAGCTCATTCCGTGGTTAGTGTGCAGTTGCTTGAGGACCAACTTCGCCTGAGCGCAGCCAGAATAGAAGTAATAAGAAATTAGGTTGCTAAATTCGAAATAAATATTCATTTCTTAGAACCTTCTGAATTTGAAAGCATTGCCTTAGAGGCTTCAGCATGGAAGAAGTTTTTGAATAGTCAAGCAGGATCCTCCTCATGAGCACTTTATTTGTTTTATTGTAATATGTTGTAAATTTTATAAGCACTTAATGAAAGAAAAGTGTGGGAGGTGAAGAGTTGGGGAAGCACAAGAGTCATTCATGGGCAGCCCAACAGTTTTGTTCTTTTGTATAAATATAGAAGATTTAGATAAGAGAAGGACTTTTTCCTACTTAGATTGGTGAAGACATATTGTAAGAAGAACTATTTCCTTTTGCGATAGATAATTACAGTTTGCCTGTTGGAGAAAGCTTGGTGGAATGTTCAAATGTTATGCTATGGATTTGTTGAAGAGGAACTATTTCATTTTCAGCTTTGTGTCCATTAACTGTGAGATTGTTCTAACTCTTTGAACCTATGTTCTTGTATGAATGATCTTTGGTTTATTTTATGTAATTTTCCACTATGAGTAATGAATGTTGTTCATAAACAATTGGCTATCTGTTTGTTCAAATATCTTTAAATGTTCATGTGTGTGAAAGAAGTATCAACTATCTATGATTTTTTCATAATGCATGCACAAAATACATTTCTCATTAATAAGTGATAATCTAGCTCCCTAGGGATAGTTTAGGTAGTTAGTTTTATTTTCTTGCTGTGTGAGATTCAGATGCAGGAGAGTCTAAGATGAGAGGTAAGAACCTGCGCATCACATTGCGACCACTTCTTGCATTATTTATCAATCTGCATCTTATATAGGGATTTTCACATCATACTTAAAGTCAAAAATACAAAAATATACACGGTGGACTGGGCCGCAACCGATAAAACCTTTTATTTTTGTTACTTGACCTATGGTAGCCGGACTACAAACCGGATGGATTCCCTACACCAAATAGTCATGGGTTAGTTGGGAACGTTGACTAGGGAGAATCCCTTGCTGTTGTTTCCTATGAATTTCCAGGCCTCAATAGTTTCTGGCTCTAGAAGGAGGATCGCCAGTGCATGGTTGGCCAGGGAAATCCATTTCCTTGAAATAACTCCACCAGTGATAGTTTTGAAAGCAGTTTTCCTGATCCTAATACTCAAGAGAATAGAGAACATTTGTTTGCTCTAGACAACCAAGTGGTAAATGATCTGAGAAGACACACACAGGCTTATGTAAAGAGTATTGGAGGATTACCCATTATCCCTGATTTACCCCGAAGAGAATGCAAGAAGAAATACCATCCCATCTTGGAGGACTCAGTGTTGGTTGGAGATTTGGAAGAACTTGTAGAAACAGCCTTACAGGAAGTTGCCACAGCCTTTGAATCAAGTAGGCCCAAACACACCTTACGGTTCACCTATTAATACTCCTATTCATTCACCTCCTCACTCTCCACCCAGACTCATGGCAGGTGTAAATGCAAATCAGCCACCTAACCCACCAAATCCACCACCGGCTTGGAAAGCCAGATCACCCTTGAACCTAACACCTCCGTTGCATGGCTTACCTCAAGCTTTTGAGAATTTGTTGCCTAAGTTTGATCCTAATGAGAAGATTGTAGTAGATGACCATTGCAAAGTTTCTATTTGTCAATAGAAGGATTAAGGGCCGGGGAATATGAGGATGTTGTTTGTAGACTTTTTCCACACACCCTTAAAGTAGCAGCAGCATCCTGGTACTTTGGTTTGCCTACAAACTCTATCCCAGATTGGGATACCTTTGAAAGGATTTTCAGAAGTAAATATGCAGCCCAAAAGACGCATGCAACACTAATGAAAGGTTTGGGTGCTTTAAAAAAAGAAAGGAATGAAAAGGTACACAGTTTCACTCAAATATTTTCTTCTTACCTCAAGAACTTCTCTGCAAATGATAAGCCCTCTGATAAAGTTCTGATTGATTATGATACGTTAGCTTTAGGTCCTGACTTGGCTATGTTCGCAAAAGCTCAAGTTAATCCTACGTTAGATGAGACTTATGAAGAAGAAGAAAGAGTAGAGGCTGACAAGGAAAGTATAGAGGATTATCCCAAGCAATCTAGAGAAAAAAATTTCAGGAAAAGAGCCTTAACGCTATCCAAACCTAAAGAGGAGCAATCACATGATTTTGAGGGGATGTTAAAGATGATGCAAAATCTTTCCAACAGAATAATAGATTTGGAGAAAGAAAAAGAAGCTCAAAAAGCTTATAAGCCTTACTACAAAAAAAGGGAAGATAACAACCAATTCAAGACTCCTCCGCACGGTTCAGCATCAATGAATATGACAGAGGTAGGGATGGATAATTTCTGCACTTTTCACCAACAACCTCATTCTGAAAAGAATTTTCCTCAATGGTTAAATTCAATGACATTGGTAATGAATCAGCTCTTGGATTCTATATTGACTGAGGATAGTGATGAGGAAGAAAAAGGTAATAAGACCATAGAAAAACAAGAGAATGATACCATGTTTTTATGGGATTGTGTCTCGCTGTTTGATACAGAAAAAAGTACTCTTAAACCTAATAATATACCAACGAAAACAAAAGACATGAATTTGGTAAAGAAATACAATTCAATAATCTCCAAGATTAAGAAGTTGCAAGAGAATGTCAGGAAACAGCCAAACAACAATGTTGAGGACAAAGTACCTGAAATTACCATTATCAGCCAAGATCCGAAGCAAATCAAAAAGCCTTCTAAGATTATGGAAGAACAAATAGGTGTCAACAAAGAAAATATTGAAAATCCTGAAGAGCCAGAGGAAGAGATACCTAATGAAAACCAACCTGTGGAGGAAGATGTCGAATCAATTGGGGAAGGGAAAGCTAGAACCCCACCTTTCCTTTTGACTCTAGAAATGATGAATCATAAGGTGCATAATTATTTGGTAGATTTTGGATCATCAGTGAATATTATGCCTCGCAGTTTACAAAAAAATTAATGGGCAGCCAAAACCTACTGCTTGGGAAGTCACTCAACTAGACAGAACTAATGTCAAAGTAGTGGTAGAAATGGAGAATGTTCTCATTTGTTTATCTGCAAATAACAAGATATGTCAATTTATTGATATTGTGGTGGCTGACATACTGGATGGATATGGACTTATTCTGAACCGTGACTGGTTCGCAAGGTTAAAAGGGTATTTTTATTTAGATTGGTCACATTTATGGTTGCCTCATAAGGGGGTCCCAAATCGGATCAAAATTTTAAGAGAACCTTACATGAAACACACTATCACTAAGTTGGAAGAAGTTAATGAATCTCCTAATTCTATTTTAGGGAATTATCTAATAGATCTTAAACTAAGATATCATGCATCAGACGAAGCCAGCAGTATGACTAACACTCAGCCTGATCTCATTCAAGGTTCACAGGCTGATGAAATTGATTGTAAATCGGTAGACATAGTTTCAGTTTCAAAAATAGCAGAATTAGACCATGGTTAGGTATCTCATGTCTGTAATCCAACCTAGCCCCTTAACTCATAGGTTGATAGATTTTTAGGGGTGGGCACAGAACTGATCAGGTAGTGATCGGTTCTCGAATTTATTTTTCTTTTGATTTGATGACCTTGTACATAAATAATTTGATGCAGTTTTACTTTGATTTACCGCTTTTGTTTTTGGTTATTTTGGTTTGTTTTTGAATAAGAGAGGAAAACTTTTGGTTGCATGGAAAACATCAGGGTTCTCGATTAACTGAAATCTTTGTGATAAGACTGTGCATTTTTATTTCTGAAATGATAGAATTTCTTCTAGTAAGTAGTTTTCCTAAAGGGATATGCACTCATTGAAGTCCTACTTAACCCCTAAACATAACTCAGAATTAAGAGGTCTGGAATACTATTTCGAGGCTCCATCCATTTCACATCTAAGATGTCCTAGGAAGTGATAGCAAAATACCCACGGAAAGGAAGCAAGGTAAACAATTTAT
Source organism: Pseudotsuga menziesii (assembly GCA_001517045.1). Classification (NCBI taxonomy): domain Eukaryota; kingdom Viridiplantae; phylum Streptophyta; class Pinopsida; order Pinales; family Pinaceae; genus Pseudotsuga; species Pseudotsuga menziesii. The sequence continues at coordinate 95,960 of LPNX010853881.1, read as the reverse complement.
TATATATAAATCATCCCATGCCATGATTTCAAAATCCTAAAGGCTGTTAAGAGTCAAAACTCCTCAAAGAAGCAATACATATGAAAGCAAAGTATCAGAAACATGAACATCAATCTGCCAAAAGTTCTTCTCCGTCTGTGAGCTGAAAAGTAAATACATCTCTCACACAAAAGGACACTATGGATAGAAGAGCCTGAATAAAATTCAGAAAGAAAAGCAGATGGAGGACTCAAAAGAACAAAAGGCACAAAAGTGCAATGGGCATGGGAATGAGGAACAAATGAATAGTTCTGTTTACCAATGTTATGATCTTGTGGTGTCTAAGCTAGAAACTACCCAAAGACAGAGGTAAAATAAAACTCACCTATTAAGCCTCAAAAGAGTTATCTAGACTTTGAATATTTTGCGTTCCCTTTCCCAAAGAATGGACTGTCATCAATGATTTAAATGCATGTGTCTGCCATCTTAGGAATACAAGCATCTAGAAGAATTCAACTTATGAGCTAAATAATTAAACAGTCTTTTACTAGGAAGAAGTTGATTCAGAAATCTGGGGTTCACCAGGTAGTCGCCAATTGTTGCAGCTGCAACATTTTCCCAAAATTCAAAAAAAAATTGGGACCCTCCTTTAATTCGTTCTGCTCAGCTTTTGGTTTTTCTTGATGTTTGTGCAAAGATTACTTTTATGCCAATGATTTTTTACGGTTTGATTTGATTTTTCCTTACCATCAGAAGCATGTGATATTTTTGAGTCAGGAGTCCAGTTATCTTCATGCCCGTCGTTGCGGAAAAGAATAGAACATCAAGTTTGAGTCAAGTGTATTTGGTCTTTGATGCATTTTTTCTTTATTGACAGTTGTTTTGAGATCTCGTCGGAACCTTTGTCTATACGTCTTCTGCCATTGCGGAGAAGGTACTGCGAATTTTTCTAAGAGTTGTTGTATCCTCTTCCGATCTCCATCGTTTTGATTTGCAAAGCCTTTGGATTTCAGCTGTTGTCGTTGCGGTTTTGGGAAGCACTATTTTTTCGATGTAGATTGATTTTATTTTCCACGTGACCATTATTTTTTGGCCGAATTCATGTTTGTTTTACTCCGATTTTTGTTGGTATATGGAACTTGGTTTCTTTTATGGTTTCGCCGTTGCGGCTCTCTAACCATATATTGACCCAAAGCCTTAGTCTCGTGAGCTTCGATGCGAGTGTTGATTTGTTTCTCCGTCGATGCCATTGCGGGTTTCCTGGTTGTTTCATCATCCGCCGTTGCGGAGGCGATGTTGATAGGATTGCCGATCCCATAGTATTTTGCCGCCCGATGATCTTATTTTTTCCCGTCGATTATTTGTTGACCGGGGCGTATATATAGTGGGGTTTGGGTTTATTATTTTATTGTTATTTTGGCGATTTCTCTGTGCTATCATTATCGCTCGAGCAGACCAACGCATTCGCTATCGGTACCTTTGCTCCTAGGTGGCTCTGCCATGGAAGTTTACGGGTTTCTCCACCAATCGCGCAGCACAGTGCCAGGTAGGCCCTTATGCAATTTTTTCCCATTTCGTTCAATTGGTCAAACTGTTTGTTGTCTCTGCGGTTAGTGGTTACCTAGGTTTTTCCATCTCGGCATGTATATATATTCGAGGTAAATGGTATGGCTACCTGGTGGGGGGTTTTTTAGTTTTGCAATGATGACTTTCACGACCATTATGGGTTTGCAGCCCTCACTCGATTGCTGGGGAAACTGGTGCAGATGGTCGTTACGCTGTCTGCACCAATTTCCCCAGTCTTTGTTTGGCCCGGGGAGGGCGTTTTCATGGTTTTCTTCCGAGATGCCAAGGTTTTGGTCCTACTGTCTCGTTGCCCTCATTTGTGAACCAAGGTCACGATGTTGTGATTACTCCCCATCTAGGATGAGACTGTTCAAACTCAAATACGAACCCTGGACCAATTTTTGGGCTAGAATGCATTATCTAGTCGAACCGTGATGCGAGTGTTTTTGCACCAAGTAGCTTCATCTTATTTTTTATGAGTTAAGTGCGCTATCACTTACAGTGTCCTCACTTGGCATTAGGCACCATATTTTCCATGTAACGTTTAGGTCATAGCGCTGAGAGGGGGTGTTTGAGACTATTTTCTGCTTCAGCATTAGGAGGGAGATATTCGTCGTTTTAGAAAGGCCATGATATTCTAGGTTAATTCTGTAAATGTTGTTCGTAAGCTGGTTCTATCCTTTTGGACAGATTAGTTTTATGTGGAAACATTTGGTTTTTTAGCATTGTTTGTTTATTTTTCATAGCTACACTCATGTTTAGCATAGACGAGGTAAAATGCTTATACAGTTTGTCTCCATTTTGAATGTTATCTGGGAAGAACCCAACAGAACCTAAAAGAAATTTCTGTATATGACAAAAAAATTCTTCAGAATCCAAGATGTCTAAACGTCAAAAGAAGAAGGATCCCGTAGCAGAAGAGGAACCCGAAGTCGAAATCGTTACCAGAGTTAATACACCTACGAGGACACCAAATGCATAGTGAGTGTGGAACCTGAATATCAATGAGGGGAGGTTTATATATTAATAACACACTGAGAAGTACCTGACATAGGTTTTGAATAAGAAACCATCTATGCCAATATAGAGAGATCTGCATTGATGAAAATTGCTACCAGACCTGAGCTTTTTCCATGCTCAGAGGTGATTAGGTGGATTCTGCCCAGGGCAGATGTAACCACCATGATTTTGGAAAATGTTGATAAACAGGGTTATGCTACATATATCCCTGGGTATGTATCATTTGTCTACCACTTACTTGAAGCACAGGTGTACTTGACTCAAGATTGGTTGAAGGCAATTAAGATGGACCTAGTTGAGACACTGAAGAGAATGCTGATGCCTGGAAAGAACTTTAGAACTAGGCCGACCAGGGAATATGATTCTGCCAATCTAAGAACCCCTTACAGGTTCATTTCCCTGATGTTGAACAGGATTTTATGGAGGGCCCACGGTAAAACCTTCAAGTTAGAGTGGGTGCCTATCATTTTCTATGTTGCAACACAGGGCACAATGTTCAACTGGGCAAACATTGTGTCCAACAGCCTCTCAGCCTGCATTGCTTCAACATTAGGAGGGGTGTCCTAGAAGAGATCAGAGTTCTATATGAGCTCTATACTGATTGATTGCATACTGTGCAACCAACCCTTCCCCAATATAAGGTGTATCTGGGACCGAGAAAGAACACTAGTCTACTTAGCATACAAGCCACTGTGGGCACACAAATACCACAGTCACTATATATAAGTGTGTGAGCACTTTGTCATGCCATTATATACATTCATCTTCTTAAAGGAGTGCAACTGTATGTCAGAGGAAGCATTGCAGGTGATTGAGAAATATGCATACTACTATCTAACAGAGGATGGATTGTATTTCAGAATGTATGGATGCTCTAGAGCACCCTCACTGCTGCCAAAATATGCCACTGACTATATAGTCCACAAAGAGGTAGTTAGGCAAGTCTTTTTAGATGGCATAAGGAGTTTTTTGTTTGAACATAAGAAAGCAGCTTACCCTCCTTTACCATTCAGGTTGGGAAGCTATAAATTCACAAGGGTGAATAAAGTTGAGGAATTTGTGGAGGAATTGGGGAAATTCCATTTTGGGGAAGTGAATTTCCAAAGGAACGATTCCCAAAATAAAGTGGGAAAGCACTACAGGGAGGCAAATGTGCATTTTGAATATACAAGCCACTGGGATAGAGAGGAATCCATTTTCCACAATGCACAAAATATAACGGCCTTAAGAAGAAGGTTTAAAAAGATAATCACCACCAAAGGCGGGAAAGAACAAGATGAGAAAGAAAAGGCAGAGGAGGAAGATACTAGAAAAAGAAATGAATATGCTAGGAGACTAGCATAGGAAGCCAAAAGCTGGATCAAAGGTGAGGAGGAAGAGAAGAGAAGAGCTGAACAAGAAGCAGCTAGAAAGGCAGAAGAAGCTGCCAAGAGTGAAGAGGAGGAAAAGAAAAGAAAGATGGATGAGGAACTGAAGAAGCAAGAAGCAGAAATGCTAAAACTAACAGGAGCAGTGACAGAGCAATCAGCTTCCGATCCTGTAGACAGTCAGGCTCAGGACCTTGGTAATCTTGATATTCAATATCCTGTGGTAGCTGCTGGTAGCACAACAACACAGGCTATGGTCCCCACCCTTAGGCTAATCCCTTTTGAGCAGAAGAAAGGGGAGGAGGTACCAGATTTCAACACTATCTTTTAGGATAGGGAAAGGAAAAGGATAGTGAAGAGGATCGAGAGAAAGGTCGAGACTAGGGGGTAGTCGGTTAAAATGATAAATGATACAACTATAGTATATGGTACAGAAAAGGACTCTAGATTCACCATCAGAGCTGGGGCTGCATTGATCCATGCTTATGAGGACAATATAGATCGAATAATGACTGATCTGGAACAGTCAAAGAAGTCTATTGCCCAGCTAAAAGATACCCTGAGAAGAGAGAGAGAGGAAAATAATAGATTGAAAAGAAAGTTTGAAGACATACAACATGAAATAAAGTCTTCAAAAGCTCAGCTCCAGTTCCTCCAGGTTGAGAAGAGATCTATGGAGGCTGCCCAAGAAAGTATGGAGAAATTGCAGTAGGAATGTCAAGGGTTAAGGACAGAAAAGGAGCAACTACTAGGAAAGATGAGTTTGAGCTACAGAAATTTACTTTGGAGGAATCTGAAAGGCAATCTCAGGGGTAGAATACAAAGTTTAAAGGACAGATTACCTCATTAACAACAGCTCTAGAAGAGGCCAGGGAACAACAATCCAATCTTCAACCTTTCAAGGAGCATGTTCTGGCACAGAGGAGCAAGATGCACCAGCTGCAAGTAGCCATAGAGGAAGAAAGGTGCAAGATCTTGCAGGAAGACAATCAGCTAGAAGAGATTTTGGAAACCTCTTCATATTTTGTAGACAGATCATAGGACATCTTAGAAGTCCTGATAGGAAGGATGGTGAGATTGGAAGTGAATGAGGAAACCCCTGCAGATCTACCATCAAAAGATCAACAAGCACTGAGGCAAGACTATGATTTACTGGAGTTTTCCATAAACACAGTTGAAGAATTCAAGGAGGCTGTCAAGAAGACGAAGGGGGCTTGTGCAGAATTCTTTAGGAGACTTCTGATTACGTATAATCATTGACAGGTTGAGGCTGAGCAGAGAATGGATACCTTTCCAGAGCACAGCCTATTTTTGGAGATGTTGCAAAGAAGATATCAGGAGGATGGAAAAAGGATCCAGCACATCAAAGCCATTGATGAGAAGACCTTGAGGAATGAAGTAGCTCATTCTGCGATTAGTGTGCAGCTGCTTGAGGACCAACTTCGCCTGAGCGCAGCCAGAATAGAAGTAATAAGAAATCAGGCTACTAAATTTGAAATAAATATTCATTTATTAGAACTTTATAAATTCTAAAGCATTGCCTCAGAGGCTTCAGCATGGAAGAATTTTTTGAATAGTCAAGTAGTACCCTCCTCATGAGCACTTTATTTGTTTTATTGTAACATATTGTAAATTTTATAAGCACTTAATGAAAGAAACGTATGGGAGGTGAAGAGTTGGGGAAGCCCAAGAGTCATTCATGGGCAACCCAACAGTCATTCGTGGGCAGCCCAACAGTTTTGTTCTTTTGTATAAATATAGAATATTTAGATAAGAGAAGGAATTTTTCCCAATTAGATTGGTGAAGACATATTGTAAGAAGAACTATTTCCTTTTGCAATAGATAATTACAGTTTTCCTGTTGGAGAAAGCTTGGTGGAATGCTCAAATGTTATGCTATGAATTTGTTGAAGAGGAACTATTTTGTTTTCAGCTTTGTGTCCATTAACTGTGAGATCGTTATAACTCTTTGAACCTATGTTCTTGTATGAATGATCTCTGGTTTATTTTATGTAAATTTCCACTATGAGTAATGAATGTTGTTCATAAACAATTGGCTATCTGGTTGTTCAAATATCTTTAAATGTTCATGTGTGTGAAAGAAGTATCAGCTATCTGTGATTTTTTCATAATGCATGCACAAAATACATTACTCGTTAATAAGTGATAATCTAGCTCCCTAGGGATAGGTTAGGTAGTTAGTTTTATTTTCTTGCTTTGTGAGATTCAGATATAGGAGAGTCTAAGACGATAGGGAAGAACCTGTGCATCACATTGTGACCACTCCTTACATTCTTTATCAATCTGCATCTTAGATAGGCACTTGCATATCATACTTAAAGTCAAAAATACAAAAAATATACATGGTGGACCGGGCCCCAACCGGTAAAACCTTTTATTTTTGTTACTTGACCTACGGTAGCCAGACCACAAACCGAACGGATTCCCTACACCAAACAATCACGCGCTAGTTGGAACGTTGACTAGGGATAATCCCTTGCTGTTGTTGCCTGCAAATTTCCAGGCCCCAATAGGTCCATATCTATTTATAGTTGATAACGTGCAGAATTTCAAAATTGTCACAGATAATTTTACTCCATTTTTTGTTGATAAAGCATAGCTTTCTAGCATCGCCACAAATCATTTCTTCAGAAGAAAAAAAAAGTATAAATTCATTTTTTAGCCATATATTCCTTGATTTATCTCTATTTCCCTTGAAACTTCACTGTAACCCTTGTAATACCATTCTACATATTCCTTCCTTGAGGACCCTATCCCCAATTTCACTTCCTGAAGGCTGAAATTTCACATTTGTCAATTTTTAGGGTTTGTCATAACTTCTCTGAAACTCACCCAATCACCTTCACATTTCTCCATGGTGTTCATTTTCCATGTTTTCTTCATTGTCCCTCTCTGAAAAATTTTCTAATTCCTTCATCCCACCTTTGAAATTCACATTTTCTGCTTCTTGTCCCTAAGAAAGTGTCCAAAACCCCGTAAAACCTCAATTACCCCCCTGAATTTTTTCCAAATCACAAATATCCTTTTCTAAAACCCTCTCCATTTTTCTTTTTCTACCCATTACCTAAAAAAAAAACACTTGCTTATGATTGTCACCTACGTCGGAGCAAATAAACAAATGGAAGAAGAAATTGTCACCATCAAGTCCAAACTCGAGGATCTAGATCAAAAATTCCTTGGCCTCCATCTTCAGCATTCACCCATGAACAACCGCCACCAGCCTGAGTCTTCTGCAGACACTGGGTTCTCGTAGTCTAGCAACTTCCACGGCAAGAAGCTAGATTTTCCTCACTTCAATGGTGATGATCCGAATGGATGCATTTATAGGGAAGAACAATATTTCAGTCTACATAACACTTTTGATGTCAATAAAGTCCCATTTGTATCCTTTCATTTGGAACATGAAGCACTTGAATGGTTCCGTTGCTACATCAAGGCTCATGCAGAGCCAAACTGAACAGATTTTTCCCAACTCCTTTTGCAGTGATTTGGCCCTAGTGATTTTGATGAATTCACAGGAGAAATCACCAAACTTTTCCAAACTGGAACTATGCAGGAGTATCAGACAGAATTTTAGAAACTAGCCAATCACACCGACGGATTGTCTTATGCATTCTACCTGAGTTGTTTTATTAGTGGTCTGAAGGATACAATACGATCAAAGTTTAAAATGTTCTTCCCCAACATAATGATAGAATCCCTAGGGTTGGCTAAGCTAGCAGAGGACAAGATCAGAGCTTAACAACACTCCAAATCCACTCTTGTTCCATTCAGACCTATGGTTCCCCAAATAACCCAAATTCTGCCAGCTCCTAGAACCTCTCCTATCAAGCATTTATCTGAAGTGGAGATGCAAGAACGTCAAGAAAAAGGACTTTGTTATAATTGTGACAAGAAATTCACCTAGGGACATAGATGTGTTGAGAAAAAACTCTATCTCTTGGATGTGGATTCTCCACCCACACCTGAATTTTTTTATGATGCTCAAGATCCAGTAGATGATGATGGTGACATTCAACAACTTCCTTCTCCAAATGACCAACTAGAGATATCTCTCCATGCTTGAGACGGAGTCACCACTCCACAAACCATGTAGGTCAGAGGGTTCTTCAAAAAACTCCCTCTTACAATACTCATTGATTCCGGTAGCACTCACAACTTCATTGAGCTAAGGATCGCCAAACAGGCTAATTGTTTCATCCACCCTTGCTCCATCTTTGAAGTCGTCATTGTCAATGGGGGCACCTTACCTTGCAAAGGGAAGTGTCGTAATGTGCACATATCTATGGGGGATTATAACTTGCACTCTAACATGTTTGCCTTGCCCTTAGGCGGATGTGATGTGGTTTTGGGTGCTCAGTGGTTACGCACCTTGGACCCATTCTATGGGATTTTGCTGAAATTTGGATGCAGTTTTAAATAAATAGTACCAAACACACATTGCGGGGCTTACAACTAGGGTCTCTTAGCCTCATCAGTTCACATCGAATGGAAAATATTCTTAGAAAATTTCACATGGTGTCATCGCTCAACTCCATTTCATTTAGATGAAACGTTCAGTAGTCTCAACTACTCCAGTGGATCTCAAACAAATTTTGGATCGATATGCATGTGTGTTTGCTGAGCCAGTGGGAGTACCACCTTCATGACTTGAGGACCATCGTACTCCACTCCTTCCTGGAAACATCCCTCCCAACATTAGGCCCAATCGTTACCCATTTCACAACAAGATAGAAATTGAGATGCTTGTTCGCGACTTATTGAAGCAAGGTGTTATTCACCCTAGCACTAGTTCTTTCTCTTCACCGGTCCTTCTAGTCTAGAAAAAGATGGGTCATGGAGCCTTTGCATCAATTTTTGAGCACTTAATCACATCACAATCAAGGATAAGTTTCCAATTCCTGTTGTTGATGAGCTCCATTGTGCTCATTTTTTCTCCAAGTTGGATCTTCGTTCTGGGTATCACCAAATTCAGGTCCATGCGGATGATATCCCTAAAACAGTTTTCTGCACACATGATGGCCATTATGAATTTTTGGTCATGCCATTTGGCCTAAAAAAATCCCCTTCGATGTTCTAGGCATTTATGAATAAAATGTTTTGTCCCTACTTGGGAAATTTCATTTTGGTCTTCTTTTATGATATCCTCATCTATAGTAAAACCTGGGCTAAGCAATTCCAACATCTGGATCTTGTACTGCAACTTTTTTGTGATCATCATCTCTGTTCCAAACAATATAAATGTGTTTTTGGGCAGAAGGAAGTAGATTATCTTGGGCGTATTGTTTCAGCACAAGGGGTTCTTGTCAATCCTGCCAAAATCGATGCCATGAAAAATTAGCCACATCCTCAGACCTTTAAGAGCCTTCATGGGTTTTTGGGACTTACTAGCTACTACCACAAATTTGGCAAGGATTATGGAAATATTGCAGCTCCATTAACAGCTCTATTGAAAAATGATGCTTTTGCATGGACACCTGCTATTGAGTGTGCATTTGAGAAACTAAAACAAGCTATGTGTACCACAACTGTTCTAGCTATGCTTGATTTTTCCAAGCCCTTCACTATTGAGAGTGATGCTTGTGACAATGGACTTGGTGTTGTCCTCCTTGAAGACGAACATCCCATTGCGTTCACCAACAAATCCCTGTCTGGTAAGAATTTAGCCGCCTCTACATATGAGAAGGAAATTATGGCTATTTTGCATGTCATATAGAAGTGGTGTCCATACCTCTTAGGGAATCATTTCTGCATCAAGAATGATCACCAGAGTCTGAAATATTTCCTGGACAGGGATAATCTTAGGGGCGAATTTTAGCCCAATGGGCTATTTTTCCATGTTTTTCTCCCAAAAAACATTCACCATTTTGCATTTTTTGAAGCCCTGTTTTGCCCAATTTTGATGGGGTAAAATTTTTTCACCCTAAAAATCGCCAAATTATTATATAAACCATATAAAATCCTTGGAAAAAAAATATTTTTTGAAAAATATTGCCAATCATTTTATAGTTGACGTTTTAAGAATTGGTAATATTCACCAACATTTATACACTTTTAAATATAGTATGGTTCCTTAAAATCATCCCTATTCCTCGAACAATGAGTCTCATCCCCAACAAAACAAAAATGGGTTAGCAAACTCATGGGTTATGACTAAGAGATCACTTACAATAAGGGTAAGGACAATGTTATGGCGGATGCTCTTTCCTGCACATTTGATGACCATGCTTCTCTTTCAGCTATTTCTATGCCTATTCCAAATTGGTTACAATCTGTTCAGCAAGGCTATGTCAATGACTCTTCCTTATCTCAAATCATCCAACAATTGGCAAGTAATCCTTCTCTTGTACCACATTATTCTTGGGATGGTTCTTCTCTGAGATACAAGGGTCTCTTGGTGCTTCCCCATAACACAGATCTTCACCAGGCTGTCTTCTATGAACTCCATGCTTCTCCAGCAGCAGGGCACTCTGGGTTCCTCAAAACGAATGAGCTAGAACGACGTAACTTATTTTGGAAGGGAATGAAATGTGATAATCAATAGATGGTTTCTGAATGTGATACCTGCCAGCGCCACAAGGGTGAAACTACACTCCTCCCCGGCTTGCTCGAACCTTTGCCCATCCTTACAAGGATTTGGATAGATATTTCGATGGATTTCATCGACGGGCTCCCTAAATCTGGAGGGAAGACCATAATATTGGTTGTGGTTGATCTACTCTCCAAATATAGTCATTTTTATGCTCTCAGCCATCCATATACTGCCTCCTCAGTCAGAAAAATTTTCATGGACCAAATATTCCATCTTCATGGAATCCCTTCTTCCATTGTCTCAGACTGCGACGCAGCTTTCACAAGCCATTTTTTGACCAAACTCTTTCTCCTCACTGGCACCAAACTGAAAATGAGTTCAGGATATCACCCACAAACAGATGGTCAAACTGAAGTCACCAACAAATGCTTGGAAACTTATCTCCGTTTCTTCACCTATGAATAACAACATCAATGGGCAAAGTGGTTTCCTCTCGCTGAATGGTGGTACAATACTTCCTACCATTACTACATCTAAAATGACTCCATATGAAGTTTTTTATGGGCAGCCACCCCTAGTGCTCCTTCGATACACCCCCAATAGTTCACCAGTTCATGCAATTGACATGGTTCTTCGAAACTAGGATCATATTATCCACATTCTGCAAGAGAATATTCACATGACAAGCAATCACATGAAGCAGCAAGCCGATCAACACCGTTCTGAGCACACCTTTCAAGTTGGTGATATGGTATTTCTTCATCTACAGCCTTACAAGCAATCCTCCCTAAAACTCAAAGGGCATCAAAAGCTGGCTCCAAAGTTCTATGGGCCATATAAAGTTCTTCAGAAGATTGGGTCTGTTTCTTATAAATTGGAACTTCCTCCTTCTTCTCACCTTCACCCATTCTTTCATGTCTCTTGTCTCAAGAAAGTGATTGGCACCAACATCATAGCACAAACTATTTTACCAGAGCTGGATATGGAAGGATCCATCATTTTGGAACCGAAGGCCATCCTCAATCATTGCACTCGTCAGCTTCTCTCTTGGGCCATAACAAAGGTCTTAATTCAGTGTCACGGCATGCAACCAGAGGATGCTACATGGGAATCGCTCCTTCAGATTCAACAACAGTTTCCAAATCTAAAGTTTTGAGGACAAAGATTTTTCTAAGAGGGAGGGGATGTTAAGAACCCGTGTCAACCCCCCTATTTATTTTGTTAGTATATTTTGTCGGACACATATTATTTGTAAGTTGCCCCATTAGTATGTTGTATTATCCCACATTCATGGGGAGTAAGTAATAGTTATTAAGTCATCCAGTTAATATGTTGCATTATCCCACATTCATGGGGAGTAATAGTTGTTTAGATTAGTCTTATTATATAAGTATGTGTTGAGGCTAATGAAAGCATCAAAGGGTTATTTTTTATTGAGCTTTCTCAAAGGAGGTTGCCCCCTTGAAGTGGCATGTGATTAATAAAATATCTTCTGTGATCCATAATTTCTGTTATATCGTGCATTCTTATTGTTTATTGCAATAGGTTCTCCACAAATACTAATGTAAATTCATTTTGAACTTTATAATTTTTATTTTTATATGATAGTGAACTTATAATACAATGGTTTGTATTTACATGAAATTCTGCAACCTCACACTAATGGTGAAGGCGGTGTTGGTCCCAGTGACCAAACCACTCCACGTACACCACATATTTCACCCATTTTTTCCACTGAATAGTCAGCAACATGCTCCGCAACACCCCCGAGGATAGCAGAGGGTGTAGCCGATGCTGACCGACCCACAACAGATCATGCAGAAGAAGGGGTGGATGCAGGATTTGATACTAATGTTGATGCTGAAGCAGCATTTCCTGGATCTTCTTGTGTCACTAGCACTGGTTCAATAGTGAAAAAAACTTTGGTGAACGATGATCTTGTTCCAACAAAGATAGAGAATATTCCAGGTAATTATAGATTGCTCAATTTAGGTTTTATAATTTCTTTCTAATATATGTATAAATTTTTTTAATGTTGACTAATGATGGATTGATTGTTTTGCAGGAAATGATGTATTTTATAAAACTCTAAATGATTTGGCCTTGGATATCTTCAGGCCCACCATCTGCATAAGGTGGGACAGACAGGAAAAAATATTTAAAGGATGAGCTGACTAATTGATTGGTTGGTCTATTTGGAAAAGATACCTTCGATACATCGAAGGTCCTACAGAAGGATGGAAAACATCTGAAGATTGTCCGAGACCAATATAGGGTTCATCTAGAAATGAACCCTAGGTATGAGTTCCCTCCAATGATTCCATCAAGGGAGTGGAAATCCCTGGTGGAAGATGGAAAATAGAAGGGTCTGAGAAAAAAATGAAAGATACCGCCAGGAACAGGGAGGTATGCAATACACTCCACAATGTAATGGTAAGCCTTATTATTATTAATTTTTATATCGAATTTGGAACATCGGCTAACATAATTCAACACTTGATTAGGGTATCGGACACATCAAAGGCCACCAGGGAAAGACAGAAAAAAAAAAAAAAAAGTCAACAAAAGCTTGGGCCTAGTGGTTATTCGAATTTGGAGGCACGAATTGTAAGCATCGAAAACCCCATACTGCATCCAAATAATATATCAAAAATTATTTTCTTTTTATTATGGAAAAAAATGTAAAATTAATGACGTCATGCAAATATGCAGGCCGACCGATTCAAATAATTTCCCACTAAAGAAGACTTGAAGTTTGGATTCCAACAAGGCTTTGAATCCGTTGTTGAACACCGATGAAGTTTGTTTAGGCATACTGCATGATCTTCTACTGATCCATCTGGTGCACAGGTATATAAAAACTATATAGTTTAATGAAAACTTATTAATTCTCATACACTTTATTCGTTATAAAAACATAACATAAACTATTCATTATGTTTTGAGCAAGAAAGTAATGATCTCATTAATGTCAAGGATGTCCACCAACCAGTCGAAGATCATGCTTCAATTCTTGGGAATGAATTTATTAATATGCTAGTATTTTGTATAGATAATTGCAGATGATGAACATTAATTCTAACTCTCCACAATTCAATTGCAGAGCATGTAGATGCAGGTAACATTGAAGAGGTTGAGCCTATATAGGATAATGATTAACATGCTGATGTTCCCATGCCAGGTAAAATAACACCTTTTGTATCATTTTTTTGAATGAATTACTTGTATTTATAAAAACAAAAATAAATTAATGAAACATTTTGACATTATTGAAGCAATTCTGAGCCCCTCGCCGCAAGTTCAACCTAGCGATCAATCTACTAGGGAGAATGATGAGAAGATTCCGGAAGATGAGCTTCTTGCTAAATATTTAAACAGAAGAAAAGTGAAAAAGAAGAGACTGAAGAAATTTTGAGTAATTCTTATTTATAACAAAATTTAGTACATGGTTTTTCCTCTATTTAATGAATGAATAGTTAAATGAATGATTTAATGAATGGTTTACTGAATTTTTTTATTGGCTATCGACTAAATGAATGACTTAATGAATGGTTTAATGATTTTTTTTTTCAGCTATTGAATGATTTAATGAAAGTTTTTTTTCAAATATTGAGTGAATTAATTTGTAGTAAATTGTTATTTGCAAGTAGATGCATTGGGTTTGGGGAATTGAGAGTGATGTGAGGGGGGGGAAGGGGACATAAGATATTCCAAATTCACTTGGTTGGTCCTCTTTAGTAGAGAATATTAAATTATTCTTGAAACAGAGAGGATCTCAATAAATGGTAAGGAAGTATACATTAAAAACAATTATTTCTATAATTGTAGTGTTTAAATTTTACTATTGCTATTTGACTCATCCATTGGAACTTGTTACATATAGCGTTGGGAAACATTTTCATAGTTCAGAGGCAAAAAATGATGTTTTGATGTGATCGATGGCCTTATATACATAGTGTTGTGGTTCTCCATGTTTCCTTAGGTGATCCCTTATTACCAATTACTTTACTTCAATAGTTGAATAGTATTGTAATTTACATTGTAATAGTATTGTATTTATTTAGATTGGTTTTGTTATTTCCATAAACAGACAAATATTTATTTGATGGGTCCTAAAATGAAATTATTGCCAAAGAAAAATATTTGTAGTATGTTGAATAATGTTTTGAAAGGTAAAGAAGAAGAAGACAGTTCGAAGCTCCACAAATGAAGGTAAGTTGTAACAAAAAATATTATAAATAATATAGGCAACATATTCCTAATTCTCATACATATTTTGCTTCAGTTAATTTGACTTGTATTCCATACTTGCTTAATTTCTACCATTCTTTGTTTCCTATAATTTTAACTTGCTTGAATTGATAATAGAATATATCATATATGCTTAGAAATGATCAAATATGCTTATAAGTCAAAAAACATGGACAACATGTTTTGTTGCCTGAAAATGTTAGGTTCCTTGTTGTCGGTTTTGAATGGTTTTCTTTGTAATAGAATCGTTGTCAAAATAATAGATACGCTTTTCAAATATTATTAGATTGCAAATACAAACCTAGGGTTTCCCCATATCTCTATATATGGTCAAAAGTGATCATATCAAAGAGATGTGAATTTTTCTTGATCTATATAGCCAGAGGCTGTAAAGTCACTTTATGGATTTGTTGATTGTTCTTCATCCATGTAATCACCAACATGGAATCTCCATAGACCCAACGTCAATCAATACCTTTCACAAGTGATAGAGATGTGACATAATTATTTGTGTTTGACACAATTATTGATAGAGAAAATTTGGATCTATTGTTATGTGTGACCTATCATTTTCTGACTTAACAAGTTAAACTGAGAGTCATCAAGGTTGTCAGTCTGGTTAACCATGTGAATATTATGTATGGTATGGATATGGAAGTTCAATTATTGGGTGTTTTGTGAACGATACATTGCAGTCTAGTAAAATTCCACATTAATAGTGGATAAATTCATATGATGTATCCTCGGCTCGAAGGCACCATCCTCAAGTTTCCATATTTGGATCATCTCACTCAATATTATCTTGCTGAAGTGTAATAAGTATTTGAGTAATCCATAGGAGGTGAGCTCATCATGTGTAATGTGGTTAGTTTGTTCCTCCTCCAAAATCTTGACACAATCTCACTCATGCCAAGAGATCGGCATTACTCTCCTAGAAATAGGCTTTCCACACAAACAAACATACTAAAAAAGAAGTGGGTTGTGTGGGCATAAAGAAAATTTTCATGTATGGTGTGCATTAGTTCAAAAACGAATCATGTAAGTTACTTGTATGTCGTACAAACTACCATAATTTAGCCTAATTTTGTAGGTATCATCCAATAACATGTGAAACTCATTTGTGTTTGTAGCTGGCAAGGAACCCACAAGTTTTGTGGGTTCCAACCATCCAGATATGCATCACAATTGTGGATCCATACACAAAATCAGGATGTGAGATTGTATAAATTCCCACCACATAGTACTCATGCAACATAGTTGTGTGGCTAAAATGAATTCAATCCATGCGCTAAATAGTTTCCCATCACATAGGAAAACATCAAAGTTTCATGACCAAAACATAGGAAAGCCATGCATTACACAACTACCCACCAAGCAGTCATGCTGCATAGTTGCACAACCAATTGATAACAAGGTTTCATGCTTTGTGTATTCTAGCTCAGTAGACATATTTGCAATAATGTTACATGATCATACTTTTTGTATCCTATGAGTTGTGCAAATGTGGGTTGAATAGCCACAAATATTTGTCCAACTATTCGGTTGACAGTCTTGCAATTCAATGGAAAACCTAATGGGTATCATAAGGGTTGTATAGCCCCCTAATATATAAATGAAATGGATAAAATGAAAAGAAATTCAATATCTCTTCCCTCATGATCTTCGAATCTAATTTGAGTCATCAATTTGACCACAATAAGTTCCAAAACAATTAGTTCAAAATGTATGGTCAAAAAAATAGAAAGTGAATATGAATTTCAAAATGTTGGCCCTCCTCATTTATAAAGTACCATGTCAATATTCGAATGGACTATTATGGATATCAGGTGATTCCTTATTTTTCATCATTAACACAAAAATCCTACTCTCATCTGCTTCCATTTGGCTCACTCCATTTATCACCATCCTCAACTTCTTTTTGACCTATGCATTGGTTGTATGTTCTAATAGGTTGGTTCTCACAAAATGGGTACGAGATCCTTATCCAAGTCTTTCCACATCTATTAAAACTCCCCAAGAGGGTCATTTCAGGACACCCTCAACATACTTTATCTCTAGAATCTTCAAATGATGCCAAATTGTTGCTACATAAGGTTTTCTGTTGGGGAATCTATTGTTGTTATGAAGATACAACCAGGACTGTTGATGCACATATTTCATCTTAGAAGTGTTCCCAAAATTTTATTTAAGGGTTGTAACTGCTAAACATTAATATTGTATAGGGCTGATATTATTCCCATATATGCCTTTTCTAGGGTTGTTTATGCCCAAAGGATTTACCAGAAATTTGGATTCAATGCCCAAATGGATTCAAAATTGTCCAAACATGACTTAGGACTTCTTGGACTTCATGTTTTAGGGTTGTTATTATGACGAGAATTGTTTTTTGATATATGAATTTCAAGAATCCATGTAATTTTGCATAATATAAGTCTGAGAATGACCCTTAGTAAATGCTAAAATTTTCCCAATGTTTATGATAACAAGGCTGCCATATCCAACTTATTGTTGTGATGAAACAGAGATTCCTAGATTGTTTCATCCTAGACTTGGAATACTGTTGTTTGATAATGGAATGTACCAAAGAATTCTTCACTTCTTCCCAACGCTACAATTAAGGGTTTTATTGTTGTTACAATTTCCCAAAATATGTTAAGGGTATCAAGAAGTTCTCTTCAACAAGCCCAGAATAATCCCGGACGGTCCCTTGAATTTTTTCAACATCCCTTAGTGGACACCCATACAAGATGGGTGGTAAAAGCTTGGAAAGAAGAACACTTGAAGGTTTTCCATGTAACATGAGATAATGAAATTCACTCTTATCCATGCAACCAAAACATTTGATTCATGTATTTATTGAAGTTCAAAAAGGAAAAAACATTTATTGTTTCACCTCGAGTCCTAAATGTAAAGATAACTTTCTATAAGATGAAAGTGTTGCATGAAAATGTTGATTGAATCAAAATGAAAATTCCAAATTTAGAAAAAACAATAACAAATCCATTCATTGGCTACTATACTTTTCCATCTCTAATGTTAGAATGTGTGTTCGTGCCTCCTTATACAAATATCTATAGCTATATGAGTTGCTATCACTAGGAGTTCCATTAACTTTATCATAATAAATAGATTTCTAGTACAAGTTATTATCACTATAACTAGTTATTACTTAGGTAACTAAATTGCTTATTTAACAACTAGTTCACATAGTCCTCCATATCAAATTATTCGCACAAGTAAGATCACCATAAATGCTTTCACAAGTTGTCCCTTAAGAAATTTATTATCTATGCTTGCCATCCGTCTCATCTCTCTATGTAAGTTGGAATTGCAATAATGACATTATCATTATCATATTTAATGTTTTGTCACATTTGTATGTCATTAGATATATAAAAAAATAACACTGGAAGTACTCTACAATTCCTTTTCCCCATTCCTTCCTCCAAAAATTTCCATTACTACGTTGGACACACATACATTTGTGCACCTTGGAATTGTTTCTACAAGATAAATACCTCTCTCTATGGTTTAGTTTCTTTTTTTCCAATTTTAACTTATATATAAATATATAGAGACATGCATGCACAAGTCAGGCACCCCTCCACTGCATGTTAATTTCAAAAGTTGATACACCTATGCAATTTGGATTCTACTTCATTTTCCCAATGGCAAGCACATAACTCTATCAAAATTTATACAGGAATTTCCAACTAAAACTAATTTTCTAAGAAGAGTAAGCTTTGTGAAGGAAATTATTTATTCTTACCATTCTTTAACAATGAAATTCCTTTGAGATGGAGTTTGTACATGTAAATATTACAATATTAAATATTGTACTTTGGTTTTCTTCTGAATTTTAAACATATGATGCAGTTTGAAAAATAAGTGGACCTAAGCACACTATGATGCCTTTGCATACTAAATGTATTCTATTGTAGTTCCCATGTTTGATGTGCCATAGTTCACATATATGACCTATTAATCCTTTGATTTGAAAACATTGGAATGTGAAGGGAGATTCCATGACTATGTGGTATCTATTCCATCAATTTAACCTAAGACTACACCTGGCCTTATTTATAATTTGTATGCAACAACCATGAGCCATTAAGGTTTATGGGACTTAGACACAGTATTGCTAGCAACAATTATCTCCTTTTATTTCCATGTGAACACATGGATCATGTTTGTCTAGCATTCCAACTTACCACTAGACTGTAGTTTCATGGACTTGTTAGGAGGAATTGTTCATGAAACCTTTATGAGACTATTATCTTTATTTATGTATCAATAATTTTCTAACTTGTCTTGTGGACAACATCTATCCCAAGGTTCTTATGTTTATTCATGTTTTTTACTTTAGGTAGAGTTCTTTTTTTATGATAAATAAGGACTTTTGTAAGTATACATCAATATTATCAATTGTAATGGTTGTAAATTTAAGTTCCCTCCTGAATTT
>LPNX010853881.1:0-76662 GCA_001517045.1 Pseudotsuga menziesii | reverse complement strand
AAATGCCATACACGCCAAGGATTCACCTTTTAGCATAATACCGTGAGAAGGCTGTCTGTTTGGCCTACCTAATGGAAACACAGATCGCACAGATCAACTCACTGCAGAGCCAGGGGTCGTATAGATCCATACCTTTCCCCACACATATTGATATTGTATGTAGGAGTGGGGAAGTCATGCCTATTGCTGCAATTCACGGACAAGAGGTTCCATCCAGTGCATTACTTGACAATCGGGGTGGAATTTGGGGCTGCATGATCACCATTGGAAACAAGCCCATTAAACTTCAGATCTGGGATACGGTAACACCCTATCAATTTCTCATTGGTTTCTTTTTACTTTTCATCTCGTGTATATGCTACCCCTCGTAGAATTCATCCTGAAATTGCAACTGGCATAGACCCATTTACACTTGGATAGGATATGTACCGAACCCATCTTGATATGTTGGAAATTTGTGTGAATTTGAGACATGCATCCTTGAGCTTCATAACCTTGATGTGCATATGAAATGAGCCCCTGGTTTAGATGGGTTTGCGTCAGTTACCATCCATTTTCTCACTGGCTTCTATTCTTCTTCTTTTCATTTTGTATGGATCTTTAGTGTAAACTCTTTTAGAGTTTCTTCCCCTCTCTTCCTTGAATTTTCCTTGCATCTGAAGCTCTACAGACCATGGTGCTTTCTTCCCCTTCACTTGAACCAAGAGCAGTTCTTTTTAATCTATTTCTATACAGATTTTTGATGTGCTGCAGTTTCCTCTTTTAAAATTCTCTCGCTGGTGCAGAATTTCGGTTTGCTTATTCTCCAGGTTTGTGATCTCAGTTTTTAGCTGTTGTGTTTCTCTGTAAAGAGGGAGAAGAAGCAGTTACACTTGAAGGGGATGAATCATGAAATGAATAAGCTATTAGTGATCTAATAAAAGTTCTAAAACAATGGTCTCTTACCATTGAGGATTGAGTATTTACACAACCATTGCTTCCATGCTCCTAACAAAATCACGGGTATGAATAATGTTGTTCACATTAATGATATTTTTAGATTTTTCAAATAACATAACAAAATGGTCTTTAATATTAGTGATCTAGTAGAAGTTCTAAACAATGGTATTTACAATTGAGGATTTATACAACCATTGCTTCCATGCCAACTAATACCTAACAAAATCACAGGTATGAATAAAGTTGTTCACGTTAATGATATTATTAGATTTTTCAAATAACTTTTTGGGTCACATTGCAATCTCCAACAACAATGCTGGGGAATCTTCCTGAATTCATATGTTATCACTATAGGCCTGTGCCTCTGGTCTTTCTGCTAGATCTTTTTTGTAAGCAGCAGTAGCTTCTTTTGTCCACAAGTTTTTTTACAATAATAGTGCCTTAGGTATTGCAAATTTTCAAGCCTTTTAAGATCTATATAATAGCCACAGTAGGCTTTTTACAATACTAGTGCCTTAGGTGTTGCAACTTGCAAGCCTTTTAAGATCTATGTAATAGCCGCAGTAGATTTTATGTCTATTCATTTAATGTTATTAGCAAACACTAGTTAGAATCAAGCTTCAGCTTTTGTTTTAACCTTATGAGACAGTCACCTTTCTTCACTATTAGAGGCTCCTCCTTTTTCAATCAATTTGTATATTTTATCAATAAGTTTGCTTCCATTTTCCTAGAAGTTGTTCTTAGCAATAATCTGTTAATTTAGCAGGGAATATTGAGTGTTATGATGCATGAAACAGAATCTTGTATTTTATCACTTTTGAATGTGCACATTTTGACGGAACATTTCTTTAGAATCAGCTGTACTTCACTGAAATTTTTTCTGTCCGGATCTTCTTTTCTCTGTTTCTGTAGTTATCAGTGAATGCTACTGCCATGAGATTAATTCTTTGTGTTTGTTGATAAGGGTTGTCTAAAGCAAGAGAAGGTTTTCCGTAAAATGTTCCCATGCATATGCTGTCTTGAGATTTTAGAGTCAATGGGTAATGAATGTAGAATACAATAATCAGTCTTATCAATTTAACAATTTAACAGATATTAGTGAGTTGAACCTGCCCAAGACCACGAGCATATCTTTTCCAAATGGTAAAGACGATCTTATGAACTTTGAAGTCAATATTCGGCCTGATGAAGGATATTATGTGTAAGTACAAAAATAAATTTATTTGAGAGATTTTCAAGGTTCCAATACATGTTTAAACGATGTTTGCTTATGATTATCGAGCTACATACTTCTCTGCAAAAGAGGCTGCTTTCTGTTCTCTTTAGGTTGATGGAGCTAAAATTAACTTATTTCTGTTTTTGGATCCTGAATATAAAACAGAGGGGGATCCTTCACTTTTACTTTTAGTGTATCTCCTATTTACCCTCATGAGGTATCGAAGGTGAAATGTAAGACAAAGGTATGCTCTTGAAATTTATGGAATGGCTTGGTAATTCATCTCAGACCAATATTTGAAAATTGTGTGAAGGATTTCATGATCTTTGGAGTCAATTTGTGGTATTCATTTTTCTTTCAATTGTGTGCCAAGTGGAGTATAACTTGGATGCAAGTTTATCATCCAAATATTGATTTGGAAGGCAATGTTTGCCTCAATATTCTGCGGGAGGACTGGAAACCTGTTCTGAACATGAACACCATCGTCTATGGTCTGAATCATCTTTTCACGGTAATTTAATAATATTTATATTTTGGACAACTTAATGACAAATGCTAACATAGTGGAGTCATTTGGGGGTGGTTTTTTTCATTGCTAATGTTCTTAATTCAGTTTTCTTGGGAGTTGCAATGATTGAAGAATAGAAACTTAGGTTAATGGATCCTTCCTCATTCCTTTTATACAGCTGGATATTTTTTTTCCAAGAAAAATGTAATTCTTGTTCAACTTTTAATGAAAATTACATGCTTCGACTGCCAAAAAGGATACAAAATTTGCATATTTTGTTTTGCCTACCATAACAAGAGCATTCAGCCCATCTAAACAGTGGTCTAAAATCCAAATTGTACACATCGCCATCTCAGAGAAAGAGATCATACCCATTCTTAAACACCATATTCTTGCCAAGCAAGCATACAGAGGTTATACATGTATAAAATCACAATAGGAAAACTAGGAAAGATCTGATCCAAACCAACTCATAGAGCTGACAAGGAAATGACAGAGACACCCGCAATAACTTCTTCATATTATATGGCCTACAGCCAATGTGGCCTGCCCTTGGGTCCGTATTAGGCTTCAGCATCCTGGTACAATTCTCTAAAGACCTGAGTAAAAGAGATGCTCAAAAGAGCCTGCTACCTCCAACAGTAAATCACCCATTGGCATGAGATTTACATTGTGTAGATGACCTGCCCCTTATCCAGTTTTTAACCAATGATGAATCACCGAAATCTTGCAAACTTGAAAGATTCCAATCCTTTGCACATTTTAATAAGAGCTTTAAAGCTTGAAATTCTGCAAAGTTGTTAGAACCCAGACCTAAACCTGCTTTCAAACTTATGAAATGAGAGTCTAAAATAAATAGCAAACCTTCAGCACTACTAAAATTAGAAATACTTTACTAAGTTTCATCAAAGAGTCCCCATTTATACAGAAGGAACAGTCTTATCAATCTGCAATTCTCCCACCTGCCTAACTGGTTTGATGTCTGCTACAGACTTACAGCCTGACACTAAAGTTCTAACCTTGGAAATTATTTGAAAAGGAGGATTGTATTCTACTTAAAAAATGATGTAATTCCTTGCGGCCAGATCTCCCAGCAAATGATACATGGAAGTGCTTTTAACTCTTAATTCTTTTTGTCAAACCATTTTTTTCAAATATTCATCTATAGAATTACTATTCCAATCATTTTGAACACCAGTGAGGGAAACTCCACATAAAAGACATATACTTGGACCCTGGCCACCCTTCTTTTGGATGTTTTCTTAAGTCAACTTAATTTTTTAAGGATAACTACAAAACCTTATTTCTAAAGATAGCCCATATAAAAATTTTAGTCTTCTTTGGAGCCTTCAACTTTCAGACTTGCTTTGAACACCAAGTCTTGAGAATCTGGGAGAAATAAAGATTTGTAACTTAGCTGAGCTTGTAACGACCTCTTGACTTATACACCTGGGTATGAATCATATCTGGATCCTTTTCGTACATGTCTTGGATCCATAATGGATGTGTATCTGGAAGGGATGCAATATGGTTCTGTATGGGATCCGATCCTGATACATTTGGGATAGATTCCCATGTGGCATCCTTCTTCCTCGTAATAAACCAGACTTTACAGTTCAGATAGTGATTGTATACAAAAATCCCTCAACAGATAGGGTAGAAGACACCACAGCTGCACTCCCTGGATGAACATGTGATGGGAAACCATGCAACGAGGAGCTTAGAAAAAGTTTGTTCAGGTTCCCTGTGTTTTCTTTGCTCACAATTCCTCTAAACTTTGTCAGAGTTCCAAGTACAGACTCTATAAGCTTAAAGCTAGCTCCTAGATTCCCCAACATCTCTTCCTACTTTGACTTGTCATAACCTGCTTGAAGCAGCAAATTTAGTGAAAACAGTGCATCATCTTCACATTCTTTTCCATCAAGAACAAAAAGCACAGCTTTTCGCAGTGCCCCAACATGCATGCTCAAAAGGGATGTCAATATTTTCAGCAAAACGCTTGATTGCCCATCCTTCAATACACAAAAAACTAACCGCTCACAAAGTGTGAGTAATGAAGTATCTTTAGATGTATGTTCTATCCAAAATGTGTCCTCTCTTGAAACTGGGATCTTTATCAGAGACACTTTCCACAGACCTTCCTGGAGCAATGATAAAATTAAAGACATCCATGCACTATGCCTTAAGAATAACCAACCCCTTCCATTTGATGTGTGTGTATGTTCGATACGACTTTTACCAACCCTCATGTCAATGCATTGCAAGTGCTTAGGTATTCATTTTGTATTTTTTTGTGTTTGTAACTTTTATAGCCATTGCCAATATGTATTTGTTCCTGCTTTATGAACATTGAACACATCTTGTAGTATATTTTAGATAAGTGATGTGTGGTCAAGAATCCCATTAGGTAAAAGAGAGCTAGTGTGGATGTAATGTTAGTGAGTTCTGAATTTCTCATGTATTGTCTTAGTTTCAATCCTGCAATTATCAGTAAGTCACATAAAATATGGTGTTTTCTGTAGGCTCAAGTGCTCATGCTTTTGGCTACCAATGCGAGGTATACAAAAATGACAAATATGCCTCCACGAAGTTCAGCAATGGCAATGCCTATTGCAAATGTTGGTCATGCTATGCCAATCACATTGTGTTTTCCCTCAAACCAGCCAAACCAAGTGTTTCCTGTGACTTCACAAGATCCTCTACAAAAGACACAGGCAAGCATTCAACCAAACCCATATCCTGCAGTAACCTTGAATGCTGATGATTCTCAATCAAATCAAAGTATTGCAACTTCTAGCAATAAACAGGAATCTTCAAAGTCAAGTGATGCAGGGATAACATAGCATGAGAACATGCATTCTGATTTAGGTAGTTGAAGACATGTTTATTGAAAACAGATTTTGCATTTTCATTGTTTTGGAATCTACTCCGTTCAACGAGCAGTAAGACTTAGGTAAGGATGTTACAAGGATTATGTCAAGGAAAATCTTTAAAACCCAACAGAAGTTGATAACATCAATTCATATCTGGTCAGATATAGATCCTCAGACAGAGATTGCCTTGTATCCTCCTTATTGCTGAGACTGTCATTTCATCACACCAGTGCTACACTGGGTTGCTTATCCACAGAAGATCGGTGAACATGTGCCTCAATGAAAGGTGTTCAAGTTGAAATGGATTTGAAAATAAAACCACAGGACACAATTATAACAGGACTTCTTCCAGTTGTTGGGACGCGTACCCTAAGGATTATTAGTTTTGGTAACTCCGCGGTTGTTTGTAAGTAGAGTTATGGGTCAAAATAGTCTTAGGGGTGTCAGGGTAAGTCAGAACCCCTTTTTGTAATAAAACCATGGTTTAAATCCAGGGTTTAGGGTTTTGGGTGCCCATGGTTTGAATCCATGGTTTTGTAATAGCACGATGTATAAATAGGCATTCTTGTAAATAAGAAAAGGTTAGGTTTTATGATGTAAGAAATATTAAGGCGAGGCTAAGGCTGATATTGTAAGGAAAGGTCAAGTCCCAGCTGTGTGGGTGGACGACCTCTGCAGCTGTGTGCGCAGAGGGTTTTGTAAGAAGATTAAGGAAAGATCTGCAGCTGTGTGCGCAGAGGCCTGCTGCTGTGTGCATGGCTGTTAAGGACTGAAGGGATCTGCAGCTGAGTGCGCAGATCAAACTGTGGTTTTGTAGTAAGTTGAATAAAACACAGTTTGTGGATGTAACCCCTACACTGGGGGTGAACCACATTATATCTGGTGTTGTGGTTTCTTGTGTTGTTTCTCTTTCTGTTATATTTTATGCATTAATAACTGTATACATTCGATAACTTAGATCACTACTAATAACAAGCTTCGCTGTGAATTCCCTGTAGTGGGTTAAGCAAGTCACGGTTGTTTATCTATCTGTGAAGTTATATATAAGTGAATGATAAAGCTGTGTAATTGTTGATTAATAATTTATTAAAGGCTAAGGTACAATAATATCCCTCTCTGCTTGCAGAAACCTGATTCTGCGGCACCCCATAGCTGTTTCGGGTGAGACTGCAACCTGCGCGCAGGTTGTTGCCGAAAGGGCCAACACTGTGGGTCTTTTTTTGGTGCGACATAAAAGGATTAAACCCGGGTCTGCCCTATTGCCCAAAAAATTGGTTCCGTTGCTGGTTGAACTCAGTATCTGCTCAAGAGGGGTTTACGTCGTACCTCGAGGGCTATGTTCTGGAGGCCCTCTGTGAAGGAAATCGAGGATTGGCTTGATGAGACTTATCAGAAATTTGCTGAGCAAGAGAACACAAATCCGCGTCGTAGCGCACGTGACTTTTTACAGAGGTATGTTTTTTGTGATGCTTATGAAATTTTCTTTGGTAGTATCCACATAGAGTTGCACCAGTGGCTATCCAGGTTAGCTGAGAAGTGAACCAACTTTCGCGCGGGGCGGTTTTCTGTTTGGAACCCCGCAAGAGTTAATATAGTCAAAAGTGTGAACAACGAGATATCCCGAGCAGTTGACTTCTGGACCACACGGACCCTTGAGGCCTTTGTGACAGAGTTCGCCATCGACATGGGCACTTCCTTTAGTGACGCCGAGCGACAATTTTTCCAAGGACCGCGGGGTAATCTTTTGAATTTATTTAGCTTGAGAATTAAAATGCTATTGGCCGACAAGGGAATATTGCTTTTTGAATCATATTGTTAGCTTTTGGGTTACTAACATATGTTTGCAAGTGACAACACTCTCGCTACGCATAGTAGTTTTCCGCGAAGTGGAATAGGGTATAAACGAGATTTCGAGTCCTACTCCTTAGGCCAGGATACCGCACCGTCCCCTATCAATTCTAACGACTCAGACCTGGAAGACAACCCTTCCTTTGGAAACTCTCAGGTCACCCCGCAGCGAAGCTCTGTTACCCCTGAAATTCTGTCGCAGTCCGACAGTCAACCAAGTCCGAGTATTCCGGCCACAGGTCAATCTGCCTCTATAAATCCCCCTCCATCGACATCCTGTCCCCCTCCCACCCCTCCCAGAACCGCCATGGCCCACCTAGCTGATGATATTAAGTTTCCCATCTTCAAAGGCACGGGATCAGAAGACCCCAAATAGT
Organism: Pseudotsuga menziesii; assembly: GCA_001517045.1. NCBI lineage: Eukaryota > Viridiplantae > Streptophyta > Pinopsida > Pinales > Pinaceae > Pseudotsuga > Pseudotsuga menziesii. The sequence continues at coordinate 68,901 of LPNX010853881.1, read as the reverse complement.
TCTGGTTTTTATGTGAAGTAGTGTGGAACGTGAAGAATATTACAGACCTGGATGTGAGAACTGCGTAGCTCATTACTTCTTTCCGGGACCGGGCTTTGACCTGGTTCATGAAATTCTCTAGTACTCAGAACCCTACTTTAGATGAGATTAAGGCAACCATCACCAAAGAATTTAAGAATCCTAAATCAGAATCGCAGAGCATCACTGAGCTCAAAGAGATTCAACAGTGGCGCAGCGAATCTGTGTGGGACTTTGACCAGAGATTCAAAGTCCTCCTCGACCAAGTCAGCTTTACCATTAGTCCTGCGTAGCACAAGGAATGGTTTATCGCGGCATTATTACCACATATCTGAACTCCGCTCATGCAACAGAAGGTTGCTGACCAGCAAGAAGCTCTGGAAATTGCAATGAAGCTCGAAACCACCCCCGTCGGAGATGATTCCGGTATTGCTCAAATCCAAGCGCAGCTAGCAGCAATGGCCCTGGAGCTTCGCAATATGAAGAAGGATAAAACCAGTCGCGAGGAGGTCTGGTGTACACAATGCCGGACAGAAGGTCACGATAGGGACCAGTGCCCCGTGGTCAGAACCTACTTAAATACAGGTGTGCCCAACCAATTCAATCCCAGTGTTCTATATTGTGAGATTTGTCGAACCACTGGCTAACATCGCCCTGAAAACTGCCATCTTCTTCAGCGATATGTTCAAGTTCCCAAGAACCAGTACTACAAGTTCTGTAAGTCAGTAGGGCATAATGAAGAGGAGTGTCGTAGCTATGACCTCATGAGAGAGCGCATCTCTGATGCCTACCGAGTGCAAACTGAATCCTAGAATAATGATGGCTATGGTTACCGTGGCGGTGCCTCTGGAAGAGGTGCCTTTGGAGGTCGCGGCCGTGGTGGTATGCCCGGGAGAGGTAGAGGCCAGGTGGTGTGTTACAATTGTAACCAAGCTGGCCATTTGGCTCGCGACTGTCGGAACCCCACCACAACCTGTCGATATTGCCGCGCAGTAGACCACGTGATTGAACAGTGCCCCCAGCTCATAGCAAAGATTCAGGAAAACAACAGTGGCCCTACCCAGACTATTCAGCTAATTTCCGTTGAGCAGAGACCTACCGCAGCCATCAATGTGGTCACCCGGAGTGGCGCCACGACGCAAATTCAGCATTCGCAGAAAAAACCTGTCGCAGTGTGTGCGCGTAAGGCCTCCGCGCAAGTCCCAGCACTTAATACTACGCAAGAACAAGCACCAATCAAGGCGGCCTCGTGTGATATTGTTGACCCTCGCACACCCGCAGTACCTGCGCGGCAACCTCAGCAGGCCTCGCAGCCGCAAGATGCTTCGACGGATAAAGTAAGTACACTCTCCTCCTTTTTACAGAGTTGTATGAAACTCTTGAGGAATCCGAATGCTTTAAAAGAGCTGCAAAAATTTCTTGCTATCACAGGCCCTCAGAGAGGAGTTGAGCAGGAGAAAACTGTTAGTCGTGTCCGAAGAACGGGGAGGGAAATGAGATTGAATGTTCAAATAGGGGAATATGATATGACTGATGTCATTTTGGATCTTGGATCAGAAGTTAATGTCCTACCCAAGCATACCTGGGGACAAATGGGAAAACCTTCCCTGGATTGGTCACCTATACAACTGAGATTAGCTAACCAGCAAAGGATTGTGCCCCTAGGGAGACTTCTTAGTGTTCCCATAGATCTTGATGGGGTAAGCACTCTAGCGGATTTTGAAGTTATTGAGATCATTGATGACAGCAACCCTTATCTAGCCTTGTTGGGAATTGAGTGGGCCATGGCCAATGCTGCAATCATCAACCTTAAGAGGAGACAAATGACCTTCGAAGGAAATGGTCTACGAGTTATCATACCCCTCTACCCATCCCAAGGAGAAAGATATACAGAACCGATCAGAGACGAAGGGGAGCAGGATACTCTAGACCACATCTACAACATTACAGCCCAGGAAGCAGATTATGTTGAGCCTGATGCCGATGGCATACTAGATTGGCAATGTGATAGCTCCTGCATGTCTGATTCCGACGATGGTCTAGAGAATTGGCAGAATCGACTGTATGAGCTACATGGCCATAGGTGCGCGCAACTCACTAAGTCTCTTAGATGCCTTAGTGCGCAGCCGAGAGAGTTTCCTACCTATGTTGGGTTGACCGACCCTGGAGAATTTATTGTACAAGCACCTTAGTCACAGAGAATGCAGACTCTGGAGACAGCATTGGGAGCTACAGCAGCAGGGCGGACCAATCACAACAAGTCTACTCCCAGTTGGGAAGCCAGCCAGAAATTTCTGGGCCTCAGCTTCATAAACCAAGTCCAAGAGGCGCGAAGTAAGTTCATTGGGCAGAATATCCCTCAGAAACATTTGAGGCACAGTTATGCAGCATGGGACACCATACCTCGCGAAGAGTGGGTGCATAAGTTCGTACACACCTTGGAACCTCTAGCACAAAACTGGTATATGGAGGCCGCGCTCCGACATGGAATTGAATACGAAACCAAGGGGCAGATCCAAGAAGCCATCTCATCAAACCTAACAGTCCTGTCACCGTCATTCCTAGGACGGGTCGAAGGGCAATACTGTGCCGAGGTTGCTTGTTGTCACGAAGCTCACACCCGGATTCTGTCGAATACCACAAAAACAGCGAGGCTTAAAATCCGACCATTGGATAGCAGCCAATTTGGTGGCGGTAGTGTTTTAATTGCCTTAAATTCCTGTACTAAGACCAGTATCAGAAATCGAGCTCCACTTGGACAAGATTTTCATCAGATTTGGTGCCTTCAATGCACCGTCCTGCCCGATTTGATTGATGGCGTGTATAAGAAGATGCCTAAGTTAGGGCAAATTGTATTCTGCATTTCTTCAAGATTTATGAGTGAACCCATGACAACAGAATGAGAGATTGACGATTTGGTCAGAGAATTCGAGCAAGAGGGTCTGATAAGCTGCTCTAATCAGCCGCCTGCCCTTTCTCCCTGTGAAGAAGCTCACCCAGCACCACCACAGCCGATGCAGACACGGTCTGCCAGGAAAAAGTCCAGAACTGAAGTTCGCTCCAAGCGAAACCAAGACCAGCAGAGGAAAACAGGGCAAACACCAATAGATCATCCTATGGATCCCACCGGTTCAGCACAGGTCCCGGCCGAGGGTAGGGAGAACCTTGCACCACCGCGGCCACCATATCTACAACCTGTGCGCCCAGGTGCCGCATTAACCCGTCAAACAAAGCAATTCACATTAACCACACCCTCGCTGCCACAAGGAGTTCAGCTGATCGAAAGCATGACAGGGAAGATCGATTGGCTTAAGTACAGCGATCATGACACAAATGACCATGATAAGTTTCCATAGTTTGAACTAGCAGAATACTTGCACCGCGTCAAGTACCCCGATCATAAGGTCACACTACTGGAAGTGCAACCATGGGCTGCAGGCCTGGACAAAGCTGGCCTACTCAAGATGCTTGATATTCCCCATTTCGGTCGTGGCATCCATGTGACCATAGTGGCCAAACAGTTGCTAGCGTTAGTGCATGACGGCTATTTATGGATAGCGGACCAGCAAATTCCTATTGACGCCGCACTCATCCATAAGATCACAGGTTTACCAATGGCAGGACCTGATCCGGGAACTGAATTTCCGTCCAAAAATGACGATACAAAGCTCGCGCAAAGTATGAAAGAGCGGTTTGGCCTGACAAAAGGGGAAACGGGGGTATCACACTTCCGCGATTCAGGAACAGCCCATTCGCTTTGCAGCTGAACTCTTAGCCTGCAAACTCATATGGAAATGCAGGCCAACTAAAGTACCTGCTCCGGTTATCCAGATTGCTATGAACTGCGCTGAGGGGTATACTTATAATTGGGCCGAATATCTTGCGAAGGAGTTCCTGGAGGATGCCCGCGACGCACAGGAAAAAGGTAGACCTTTTCATTATTCCTGGCTTTTAATACTTATTGCATTAGTTGGGTGGAAAGAACCCACTGAAGCCCAGTTTGTAGAGTTAAACCCAGGCATGCCAGGGGCAGCGAGGTATGCCTCCCTATGGATATCCTCAGATAAGGTATCTCAGCAGATGACGAACACTGTGTTCATTTTTTATGCCATGAGTATCCACTATGAGATTGTGCGAACACCACGGCTTGCCAATGAGGTGTTCTCTAAATACAAGGGCGCCGCGAACTTCAGTGCCAATATGCATCATGTTTTCATTCAAGCCTGTGCAGATCCACAACTTCAATGCTTTAAATTACCATATGTAGTCACCAAACCAGATATCAGGGGTATAGTTCAGCACTGGCCGACTGACTGGCTGAAAGATATAGGAAAAAAACCCTCTATTCCAGTTCCCCCAGCTACCAATATTGGCGCAGGTACTAGTCAGGCGCAGCAGCAAAGCCCATTGGAAGATAGCGAAGACCTAAGTGATTCGCAGATGGATGACGATGGCCAGGGTGGAGATGGCGGACAGGATGAATAGGATGAGGATTCGATCAAGACCATATCAGATCCTAACCCATCAAGAAAGTGCAAGTCACCAGAAGTAGCAGAGGTAACCAAGCCACAGTCCCGCAAAAAGTCAAAAGCGTCGAAGGACAAATATATTGAAGAAGAAGCCACTATAACACTGGATGAGCTGGAGCAAGCTCTAGAACAGTCTACGGGAATGCTTACTAAAAAATGGTCAGAGTTTGCGGAACTGCATCTTCTTGGGCTCTCAGGTATAGCAAACAGGGTTTCGGAGCTAAAAGAGTTAGCAGCAAAATCAGCACACAGTACTGCGACAAGTAGCACTACAGCACCCACGCAGCAGGATATTAGGAAATGGCCACCCAGAGATCACCAAGGATAGGTATCAAGCGCAGCTCTGATATTGCCCGATACAGATTCTCGGCCCCAGATGAGTATGACCATAGGGCTCGATTATACAAAGATGTCCATGTCAGAATTGCACCTCTGCCAGCTCGCTATTACAAAGGAGATCCATGCACGAGACCAATTGTCCCAACTCCAATTGGAAGACACCATCAAACAAAACAAAACCTTTGCAGCACACCTAGAAGAAGTAGCACAACAAAAGAAAGAGGCTGAACATAAAACAACTACGCTGATGCGATCATTGGACGAGGCATGTTGAAGTCTTTCTGACTCCGACATACAGCGAGCAGAGGAACCAGAGCAGAGAATCACTAAGCTGAGAGACTATGCCCAATAGTCTCGCAGCGAGATTGAAAGGATGAAGACAAAACACCAGCACCAGATCACAGAACTTCAACTGCACATCCCTCCCGAGACTCCACCAGAGGTCCGAGAACAGCGCCATCAGGACATCAAGGCTTCAGCAGCAAAAATATCAGATAATGTGGCCAGCATCGCAAAACTGATGGAAGACAGCATAGAAGCATGGGCGAACCTACAGGACCATCCAGATGTAGGTAAGATCCAGGAAACCATCAAGTTGCGCCAGGACGAATTAGATGCAGTCAGAGTAGAAATCAAGACGCTGCCACCTATGCAAAAGATGGCTAAAGTGAAGCGCAGCAAGGAACTTCAGCAGGAAATTGAGTCCTGCAGGATGAAGGTAACGCTGCTGGAGAATGAATTATAGCCCCTGGTTGATGAAGCATTAGAATTGAGCAATACTGCAGAGAGCCATCTCAAACTTTTGAAGACCTATGACACTTTTGCGCAGGAACGGGATGACACAGAATCATCCTCAGTGTTACAGGAATTGGTGGAAAAGGAAAAAGCCGCTGATTATATACTACACAACCTCACCAGTCGCTTCCATACTCTCGCGCAGAATATTCTCCCACCAGATCCCTCGTAGAGTGTCCCGGGACGGGCCACTAGTGAGTCTTAGGGGCCTGTTGGGACGCGTACCCTAAGGATTATTAGTTTCGGTAACTCCACGGTTGTTTGTAAGAGAAGTTATGGGTCAAAATAGTCTTAGGGGTGTTGGGGTAAGTCAAAACCCCTTTTTGTAGTAAACCCATGGTTTAAATCCAGGGTTTTGGGTTTTGGGTGCCCATGGTTTGAAGCCATGCTTTTGTAATAGCGTGATGTATAAATAGGCATTCTTGTAAATAAGAAAAGGTTAGGTTTTATGATGTAAGAAAGATTAAGGCGAGGCTAAGGCTGATATTGTAAGGAAAGGTCAAGTCCCAGTTGTGTGCGTGGATGACCTCTGCAGCTGTGTGCGCAGAGGGTTTTGTAAGAAGATTAAGGAAAGATCTGCAGCTGTGTGCACAGAGGCCTGCTGCTGTGTGCACGGCTGTTAAGTACTGAAGGGATCTGCAGCTGAGTGCACAGATCAAACTGTGGTTTTGTAGCGAGTTGAATAAAACACAGTTTGTGGACGTAACCCCTACACTGGGGGTGAACCACGTTATATCTGGTGTTGTGGTTTCTTTTGTTGTTTCTCTTTCCTTTATCTTTTATGCATTAATAACTGTATACATTTGATAACTTAGATCACTGCTAATAACAAGCTTCGCTGTGAATTCCCTGTAGTGGGTTAAGCAAGTCACGGTTGTTTATCTATATGTGAAGTTATATATAAGTGAATGATAAAGCTGTGTAATTGTTGATTAATAAGTTATTAAAGGCTAAGGTACAGTAATATCCCTCTCTGCTTGCAGAAACCTGATTCTGCGGCACCCCATAGCTGTTTCGGGTGAGACTGCAACCTGCGCGCAGGTTGTTGCCGAAAGGGCCAACACTGTGGGTCTTTTGTTGGTGCGACATAAAAGGATTAAACCTGGGTCTTCCCTATTTCCCAACACCAGTATACAGGGTCAGTTGAGTATTGCATTCATAAGCCTGGATGATAGCTTCCTCTCGGATTAGCATTGGCTCTTGAAAATAGAGCATTGTCGAACAAGAGGAAGTCAGGCCTTAAAGCAGATAAGTATAGGCAGTCCTTGTCATCCTACCTGGTGAGAATAACATAGAACCTAACTCATAACATTGATCATTGCTTGCGTTGGATATGTGTTTTTTTGTTTTGCAGGCTACACCAAGCGCCGAGGCCTTGAAGCCATTCTGAAAAACAGAGCTCTCTGTATAACTTTAAGAACAGAGAGCAGAATTTTATTCTGCATAGTATTTGAATTGGTGAAATCAGGTAGGACACTGTACAATGATTTGGCATTATTTTTTATAATAATTACGAAGGTTCCAAGGTATGTAAATTTCATAAACCCTTGATATTTCATGCATCTGCCAAATCATTGTACTTAATTCATCACCTAGTCTGTGAGATATTCTTATAGTCTCATCCAGTTACATTAGCTTGACAAATGCATATTAATTACTAAATTGTACAAACCTCATGTACAAATCTCTGGTTCCATGATACCCTTCTTTTCAGAAACCTGTGCGACAATACTTCCTGAGTCTTGTTGTCTAGGGAGGTGGATATCTTATGAATAAATTATATACCTATGACTATACTAGTGTGTGATTGTGCCTATTGATTGTCATCCACATAGGTTTTAGATTTATATGATATAGATATCCGACGATGCTTATTATGTACTAGCATGACCAAATAAAAGGTGGTTTGTGTAGGCTGATCAGTGTAATTGTCGCTTTATTGTGTAATATTTTATATTTATTTATTTTCTTTTTTCTCTAGTTTTCCTTTACTCAAAAATTCTTTAGGTGCATCTTCTAATCCTATTTTTGTGCCAAAATTTCGAGTCATGCTTTTCCTTGCATTTTTGGCTTGTGTACTTCTGGTTCCTTTTAACTATGGTCCCAACTCTGTACACTTTTAACTATGATCTGATCAGTTTTTCCTCTTTTTGTGGGTTTTATCCTATGCCCTAGTTTTTCTATATGCATATAGTGTAAGTGCTTATTAATGGAATAAACTTGTCATGGCTAGATCTATTTCAACATTAATTCTGGTGGTCGCTTGGTAGATATTATGATTCTCTAACTTGGTGTTAGATTCTATTCTCTAACTTTGTGTTTGATTAGATTCTATGCTGCAAATATGCTCTTTTTTATTTATGTTGTAATAGACTAGTCGAACTAAATTGCTTGATGCTTTTCCTTTTGAGCACTAGCATATGTTTTCTCATATGGCTTAGTATTTTTCTGGCAGGCTGTAATTGCTGCAGCTGCAGGTGCTCCAGCTGTGAATGGCACTTCTTTGAAAGTTTCTGTTGCAGGCTCTGCATCTCAACCAACTGTAAGTCTTGGGTTTGTGGCACAGTTAGAGAGATACTATGAGATGCTTCTTGTTGCTATTACTAATTTACTACATTTTTTGGTTGTGTCTATACTTTCTGTTCATAGTCATGTAGTGGTATGGTAGTACAAAGATTTCTTGATTAACAAATTTTTATTTGATTGTCGTTCATGATGAAGTGTGTTGCTATAGAATCATTGGGGTGAAAGAGTGCTGATGTTTTCAAACATGGGTAGGAAGTCACATAACAATATTTGATGTTTAACAATGGAAAACTTTTGTTTGGTCCCAAGGTTAGTCTTGTGGTGGTAAAAGAGTGGTTTTAGGTGAGAAGGACAGGGAGCAAAGTTGTTTTTAGACCCTAAAATGTTTGTTGCTTTTAACTGTTATTATCTTTCAAAGAAGTTGTTTGGCTCATCTTGAGTTGGGTTGAGGTAGATTGTGGTTCCAGTATTTCATGGAAAATGCTTCCTGTATGTCATGGGTATCGGTATCTGGAAAGTGGGAGCTTTTTTTCCTTTTCTTTGGACCAAGTATGTGAATGGTGCAATGGAGCTTTTTTTCCTGTTTTCGTGTAGGGCAGTCAAGCGTTTCACTGCAACCTTTATGTTATTTCCAAGTACTCCCTTGCACACTTTACCAAAACCCCTTTGCCCAAGCACATTGTTTTCACTAAAATCATCAGTTGTTAGTTGCAGTTCATGCTAGGACAACCTCTTCAACTGTCGAAAAGCTATCTTTCTGTTATCTTCACCAGAAACATCAACAAAAACATCTCTCCTGTAGAAAATGTCTCAAAGTTTTTTATATTTGGATGTCGTAGTTTTACTAAAGAGTCTGATCCAGCTGTGATGAGAACTAAAACTCGTAGGCCATATCTATAGCACTAAAGACCTCTCCCTCAGATATGTAGCAATCCTAAATCAGAGTATCATGATTTATGACCAAAAAAGAACTAGTCCTGCAAAACTATCAACATTGGTCAGAATCTGTGGATCATGGATACCATTCATATTGAAGTTGCACATCCATCTATGGGCACTGCGATCATCAGGGGTGAAATATATATTTTTTATCCATCAAGAGACTATGCCATACAAAAAGCTAATCCCTTAAAGCCTTTCCATTTTCTCATTTGTGGGTTTGATGGCGATGTAAGTGAAATGTAATTCTTCTGAACCTTTTCTGTGCATTTCAGCTCAGAAATTAGATATGATTAGGCAATATGCCACAGACATATTGAGAAGCATACTGCCTACATAACTCTGACATGGATACCCAAGCAACCCTTAGCACCTGAGCATAAAAAATGATTTTCTGAGTTAAGTTGGGAGATTGCTACAACAACTCCATTCAAAGGATCATGTCTGGACATTTCATAAGTTAATCATGCTAAGATTGGGAGTCTTGAAAATCTGTGAACATTCTTCCACACAGATCATGCTCTTCTTAAAGTGCTGCCTGCCAGACCAAATTTTACCCATAGTTTTGCTCCAGGAAAGTGTTCTAAATTCTCTGCTATAGGCCTGCATCCTCCATCTAACCAATAAGCTGAAATAACTACAAATTTGCACAATGCTTCTTCTATTTCTCCTCTTGTACAATGATAAGACTTGCTACAGCTTCTTATTCAAACAAACTGTCTTACCAAGTACTGAATTTGCATGCAAAGATAAATGTTAAAACTTCCATTTCAATTTTATGCATAAGCTTAGCATCCTCATAAACACATTTGTATCCATATACTAGGGCATCGTCAATGCCAGGGTAGCATCAAAACATGAAGCAAAAATCATCATCAAGGGAACCAAAGCCTAGAACAGCCCCATCAAACTTGACACCAAGTCCTCATGACTTGGAAATCACAAGTGAAAAATCTCCTAATCACAATTAGAATCCCATGCAAAATGGGGTAACTGGCACCACTGCTCTCTTTTGGAAAGATTCCTGGTAGCAAAATTTTAAATGGAATGACATTACAGTACTTGCCAACATCAAAGCTTACTTCCCCAATTATGGATGGACCATGGTCATTTGTTGTTGGGATCAAGAGAGCAGGCCCAACCCCATTGGTGGACCTGGAAACTCCCTGAAGTCTAGTTGATTAATACCATCATGGAAGAAAAAACCACTTTCTAGACTGCCCTGTCTCGTCCGAAAATCCACCTTAAAAATGTTAGTTTTTGTACCTAGGCAGATGTTCCCATGTGACTTTATTGCCTAAGTCACTTAGAAGAGGGAAAAAGGTGACCCTCACATTAAATGTCACTTAATGAGACTTTATAAACATAAAGTCACTTTTTGATAAATTTAAGTGGGTGAGTAATTTTATTTATGTGAATTAAATAAAAGCGATTTTTACTCTCACTGAATCTCATCCATTGGATTGGATCTTTTTCCACCGTTGGATTAGATACCCACTTAGGGTTAGACAAAAAGGCTGAGGGAGGCAAAGAGACTTTCACTTTTTCATTTTTCCAGGAGAAGGAGGAGCTGAGGAGACGGAGGTCGAGCTAGGGCATTGGCACGATTTTCTAGAAGAGAGATTGCACAGAAATCGAGGAGCATTTAATGCAAATAAATTGAGGTGTACGACTTGCATTTATTGCTGGTACGACTGCACATAAATCGAGGAGTACGGACTGCATTTAATGCACTGTACTGACAGCATTTAATGCACATAAATCGAGGTGTACGTACTACACAGTTTTCAAGGTACGGACTGCACAGTTTTCGATGTAAATCTTCAGCACAGAAATTGAGGAAAGGTACAGCACGTTTCCCAAGGCAACAGCATTAATTTTAGGCACAATTTTCAAGGTCGTACGGCTGCATTTATTGCAGGACATATAGTACGGTCTTGACTGAGTTTTTTGGGTCAGTTCGGCACAGAAATCAAGAACAACAGGTTGTTGTTCATGCACAGAAATCGAGGCAGCTAGATGGTTTTGGAGATAAGTTCAATTTGTACTGTATTTCTGTCTGATATTTTTGTTGAAGAAAATAAATCTCTCTCCTCTCTCTAACTGGTTTTCCCCGTGGGGTTTTTCCAGGGCTTATTTGGCCAAAAATCTCTGAGTCAAATATTTTTATGGTGTGTTTGAAAATGTGTTTTTCAGCCTGTTAGTATTTTACTATGTGTTTACATTGTTCAGCATTATTTCTTAAGTAACTTTCAGTCAATGCAAAACCGACTGAAAGTGAAAACCACAGAAATGTTCATTTAAACTAGCAAGCAGTAAAACCCAGAATTTTCTACATGGTATCAGAGTTTGGGGGCAGAAAACAGTGATTTTTGCAGACACACAGTAATTTCCAGAACTCAGATTTTTTTATTATTTTACTTCTGTCAGTGAACAGCACTTTGTTGGGTTGGTGAAGAGATGGCTACAGGACTTAGATTGGAGGATAGGCTGGATGGGACAGGGAATTTTGTGCCGTGGAAGGCCAGAATTTTACTGTTATTGGAGGAGAATGAGTTATGGCTGGATGTAGTTAGGAACACTACAGCAAATCTGATTGTCATACCCGCATCTACAGATGCAGCAGCCCTTTCAGCCTTCAACAAATAGGACTGTAAAGCTAGAAGGATTATTCTTGATGCGGTTAAAGACCACATTATCCCTCACATTTCAAGTAAGGATAGGGCACATGAGATGTGGACAGCCTTAACCAGTTTGTATGAGAGTTCTAATGAGAACAGGAAAATCGTTCTTAGAGAAAAACTCAAGAGTATAAAGATGAATGGGGGTGAGGGAGTCACAGCTTACCTTACTAGGATTTTTGCAGTTTGAGATGAACTTGTAGCGGTTGGGGAGAAGGTTGCCCCTACAGAGCTTGTTCGCACCGTAGTGAATGGGGATTCAAAGTCCTGGGGTGCCTTTGTGCAAGCTATAGTGGGCAAAGAGAACCTACCTGACTGGGAGAGGCTTTGGGATGACTTTGTGTAGGAGGAGACCAGAAGAGGTCTTGTACAGGGTAGTACTTCTCAGAGAGGGGCTGATGATGAGGATGTGGCTTTGGCAGCCAAGGGGAAGAAGAAGAAGGGTCCCAAGAAGGGTGGGGCCAAACAGCACCAGCACCAGCAAAAAAGTGGGCAGAAGAAGGACTTGAGTAAAATCAAGTGTTATTCTTGTCAGGCGTTTGGGCACTATGCCTCACAGTGTCCAAGCAAGAAGAAGAAGAAGGGACAGGGACAGCAGACTGCAGCCTCAGCAGAGATTGATGAGTTTAGTGCTGCATTTCAGAGGGATTTTTCCCTTTATGCTGGACAGATGGAGAGAGAGAGAGTCTCTTTAGCCACCAGCATAGATATGGATATAGACAGTGAGCATTCTTTGTTGGCAGGTCATCAGGGGGGTCCATCCACCTCTACTACTTGGTACATTGACAGTGGAGCCTCGAGCCACATGACTGGAGCTCGAGAGGTGTTCTCGGAGTTATCAGAGACAGGTAGAGATGTGGAGGTTGTCCTTGGAGACAACACCATTGTTAGAGTTGTTGGTCGGGGGACCATCACATTTCAGAGGGAGTCGATGAGTCCCATGACTCTGCAGGATGTGTTGTATGTCCCTGGGCTGAAGAAGAACCTTGTATCAGTTTCCACTATTGAGGACAGGGGTCTTGGGGTGTGCTTTTCAGATGGGAGAGTGCAGGTGTATCCCAAGGCCACAGGTATGTCCAGTGCCATGGATATTGGAGTTAGGTGTGGAAAGCTGTACAAGCTATTGTTTCAGCCACAGTGTGCCTTAGCACACAGCAGCAGCAGTGAGCTATGTGAGCTCTGGCATCGGAGGATGGCCCACCTTCATCACCCAGCTCTTATATTGTTGAGGAGCATGGTTACAGGTTTACCATATTTCAACACTGAGCAGGGGGATGTGTGCAGGGGGTGTGCTTTGGGAAAGTACACCAAGACTATTTTTTCGAGCAGTGACATGAGAGCTGCCGGGGTGCTTGATCTTATTCATACTGATATTTGCGGTCCCATGTCATCACGGTCTTTGACAGGCATTGAGTACTATATCAGGTTTATTGGTGACTACTCCAGGAAGACCTAGATCTACTTCTTGAGGAGCAAGAAGTCCGAGCTTGTGTTGAGAGTCTTCCAAGGGTTCAAAGCCCTTGTGGAGAAGCAGACAGGGAGAAAGATCCGGATCTTGAGATCGGACAATGGGGGTGAGTATACCTCCAGGGATTTCGATGCATTCTGCAGTTAGGAGGGCATTCAGAGACAGTTGACGGTTCCTTACACTCCTGAGGAGAATGGAGTAGCAGAGAGGAAGAATAGGTCAATTGTGGGGGCAGCCAGAGCGATGCTCCATGATCAGGGGTTACCTTTCTTTCTTTGGGCTGAGGCATGTAGCACTGCAGTTTATCTACAGAACAGGAGTCCTCACAGGGCAGTGGGGAGCAAGACTCCTGAGGAGATGTATTCGGGCAAGAAGCCTGAGGTGAGCCACTTTCGCATATTTGGCTCGATGACTTACTCTCACATCCCTTCTGAGAAGAGGATGAAGTTTGATCCCACCGCAGAGAGAGGTATCTTTGTGGGATATGATGAGACTTCGAAGGCCTATCGGCTTTACTTGCCTAGCTCGCGGAAAGTTGTTGTCCATCGGGAAGTAAAGTTTGATGAGGAGAGAGCCTTCAGGAAGTCCAGAGAGTTAGAGCAGGGGGAGACGCCAGCTCCCACACCTCAGTTGGTACAGGATTCTTCGATGCAGCTTACCGGTCCACAGGTTTCTGGAGGGACTGGATCACAGGGTACAGGCACAGTGTCAATAGGTTCAGGTTTGAGTCCTCAGATGACAGGATCGTCAGGCATGTGTTCATCAGTTACTGGTCCTCGGGGTATTGGACCTTCAAGTACAGGGACTTCCTCAGATGAGGAGGAGAAGCCTTCAAGGAAGAGGAAGCATAAGTGGCTTCAGGAGACCTTGAAGGAAGCAGAGGCTTTTGGTAGGCCCCAAGAGAGGATTAGGTCAGTAGTGGAGCCAGAAAGGCTTGGTGTGGTGCCAGACAGGGGTGATATGGCTCTTGTTGCATGCCTTCGTGACTCTGAGCCATCCACATTTGAGGAGGCTTCCCAGCATCTGGTATGGAGAGATGCCATGATGGAAGAGTACCATTCCATCATGAAGAATGATGATTGGGAGATAGTGCCGAGAGTGGAGGGGAAGTCAGTTGTGACTTCTAGATGGCTTTACAAGGTAAACCATGCTGCAGATGGCAATGTGGAGAAGTACAAGGCTCATTTTGTGGCGCGGGGGTTCTCACAGGTTGAGGGAGTTGACTATGATGAGAATTTTGCTCCAGTTGCTCGTTATTCCTCTATTAGGGAAGTGATATCTATAGCAGCAGAGATGGGTTTGAAGATCCACCAGATGGATGTGAAGACCGCATTTCTCAATGGTCTTCTGCAGGAGGAGGTATACTTAGAGCAGCCACAGGGATTCGAGATCCATGGGAGAGATTCTCATGTGTGCAGGCTGAAGAAAGCCTTGTACGGACTAAAGCAAGCTCCCAGAGCTTGGTACTCCAATATTGATGCTTATTTGACATCGATGGGATTTCAGAAGAGTGAGGCTGATCCCAACCTTTACTTCATTGTGGTTGGGGGAGATCCGCTCATTCTTCTATTGTACGTTGATGATATTTTCATCACAGGTGCTGAGCATCTCATTGCACATTGCAAGAGAGATCTAGCATCGGAGTACAAGATGACCGATATTGGACTGATGCATTATTATTTGGGGATGGAGGTTTGGCAGGAGCCTGAGCATATTTTCCTTGGACAGGGGAAGTGTGCAGCTGATATTCTGAGGAGATTTCGGATGGAGGACTGCAGGCCGATGTGCACACCTATGATCACCAACTGGAAGCAACTTCATGCTTCCGAGGGCAAGTTGGTGGATCCCACTATATATCGTCAGCTCATTGGGTCTTTGATGTATCTGGTCAACACCAGGCCAAACTTGTGTTTTGAGGTGACCACTCTTAGTCAGTTCATGGTTGAGCCTAGGAGTGTACACTGGATAGCCGCAAAGCACATATTGAGGTATCTTGCAGGGACGGTGGATTATGGTCTGGACTACAGGGGTTCGGGTGGAGTCATCTTGGTTGGGTTCACAGATTTAGACTGGGCAGGTTGTGTGCGGGATCGGAAGAGAACTTCCGGTTGTTGTTTCAGTTTGGGCTCGGCAGCAGTGTCGTGGTTCAGTCGGAAACAGAAGTCCGTTGCATTGAGTTCTGCTGAGGCTGAGTATATGGCAGCCAGTCAGGCTACTTGTGAAGCACTGTGGCTTCGCAAGTTATTGGTAGATTTGTTTGATCAGCAGCTTAGGCCTACGGTGATCTACTGTGACAATCAGAGTTGCATTCAACTCTCTGAGAATCCAGTGTTCCATGACAAGTCAAAGCACATAGAGATCAGATACCATTTCATCCGTGACTACGTTGAGAGAGGGGCAGTTGAGCTTCAGTATATATCCACTGATGAGCAGGTTGCAGATATTCTGACGAAGTCTTTGGGGAGGGGAAAGTTTTTCTTCTTCAGAGATAAGTTGGGAGTGGTGCGGAACACCTTCCTTGGTAAGAGGGAGTGTTAGTTTTTGTACCTAGGCAGATGTTCCCTAGGTGACTTTATTGCCTAAGTCACTTAGAAGAGGGAAAAAGGTGACCCTCACATTAAATGTCACTTAATGAGACATTATAAACATAAAGTCACTTTTTGATAAATTTAAGTGGGTGAGTAATTTTATTTATGTGAATTAAATAAAAGGGATTTTTACTCTCACTGAATCTCATCCATTGGATTGGATCTTTTTCCACCATTGGATTAGATACCCACTTAGGGTTAGACAAAAAGGCTGAGGGAGGCAAAGAGACTTTCGCTTTTTCATTTTTCCAGGAGAAGGAGGAGCTGAGGAGAAGGAGGTCGAGCTAGGGCATTGGCATGATTTTCTAGAAGAGAGATTGCACAGAAATCGAGGAGAATTTAATGCACAGAAATCGAGGAGCATTTAATGCACAGAAATCAAGGTGTATGACCTACATTTATTGCTGGTACGGCTGCATAGAAATCAAGGAGTACGGACTGCATTTAATGCACTGTACTGACAACATTTAATGCACAAAAATCGAGGTGTATCGACTGCACAATTTTCAATGTACGGACTGCACAGTTTTCGAGGTAAATCTTCAGCACAGAAATCGAGGAAAGGTACAGCACGTTTCCCAAGGCAGAAGCATTAATTTCAGGCACGATTTTCAAGGTCGTACAGCTGCATTTATTGCAGGCCGTACAGTATGGTCTTGACTGAGTTTTTTGGGTCAGTTCGGCATAGAAATCGAGAACAGTAGGTTGTTGTTCATGCACAAAAATCGAGGCAGCTAGATGCTTTTGGAGATAAGTTGAATTTGTACTGTATTTCTGTCTGATATTTTTGCTAAAGAAAATAAATCTCTCTCCTCTCTCTGACTCATTTTCCCCGTGGGGTTTTTCCATGGCTTATTTGGCCAAAAATCTCTGAGTCAAATATTTTTATGGTGTGTTTGAAAATGTGTTTTTCAGCCTGTTAGTATTTTACTGTGTGTTTACATTATTCAGAATTATTTCTTAAGTAACTTTCAGTCAATGCAAAACCGACTGAAAGTGAAAACCACAGAAATGTTCATTTAAACCAGCAAGCAGTAAAACCCAGAATTTTCTACAAAAAAAGGCTTGGATGTCGTAAGATGGACCCATGAAGGAAGTACTTTTTAGTTTGTCAAAGAAGCATATCATCTCTCTATGGGAACTCACAATCAAGAGGCCAACACAACCTGGTACCTAGTTTGGAATCACGGCATATGGCCAAAGATTGCTAGTTGCCACTTTCCTTTGGTTCTCAGCCAGAGGAGAAAAATAGCTCTTACTTGTGGCAAGTTCAGAAAACATGGGTTTGTTGGCCCCTTAATATGTCATAGGTGCACTTGTGAGGGGGAAACCATAGAGCGTCTACTTGCTCACTGCTCAGTGGTCAACAACCTTTGACAGGGATAGACAAGAAGTCATTAACACTCTAGAAAACTGGCAATTGATAGTGCGATGCAATTGATCCTTTACCACTAGATTGGTTTGGAGAATCAACCACCTAAGTATTTGAGTATTAAAGTCTTCAAAGAATAACGAGGCTTCTAAATATTGTGACACCTCTAAATCCTACTTGATTTGTGATCTTAAACATTCCACTTCCTATTAATATGATTTACCGTTGAGCAAGTTGGTTGGGTTTTGTTGTATGGTTCCTTGGTGTAGTCGTCCATAGATGGCTTTCCATATGACCGTCTCCAAACCTTCTGAATGGATCTATGAATATCAAAGATGGATTTCCAATATATGACCGTCTCCAAAATTTTACATTTGTATTTTTTTTTTAAAACAGTTGTATCCGTCGGATAAGCGACGGCTTTAGATGTCGGTTAAGCGACGGATATGTCCTGCTAGTGTCGGATAAGCGACGTCTTTAGATGTCGGTTAAGCGACAAAAATGGTTTGCCGGTGTCGAATAAGCGACAGAATTAGATGTCAGTTACGCGACGGAAATGGTTTTCCGGTGTCGGATAAGTGACGGATTTAGATGTCGGTTAAGCGACGGAAATGGCCTGCAGCTGTCAGTTAAGCGACGGGTTTCACTGTCCTATAGGTGTCGGATAACCGACGGTGTACAATTAACTAACGGCAACTTAGGTGTCGCTTAACCGAAGGATTAAACAGATGTCAGATAACCGATGACAAGTTTCTGACGCTTAAAAAAAAATCAAAGTGTCGTACATGCGACAGGGAAGTGTCGAAAATCCAACAATACGGCCGTCGGATTTTTGGTTGAAATGTAGTAGTGAAAGGTTTTGAATTGGCTAGTTTCAATTAAGATTCTTCAAGTGTCTTGAGTGGCTATAGAGGTAATTTTGGTGAGGAAACATAAGAACGATTTAAATTTATATGTATGGAAACTACAATTTCTTGACATATTTAATGTTTCTGTTACATGCTCCATTATTGCTCTTTATTGTGCAAAACAATTACTAGTTTAGGTATTTCAATGACCATTTCCTCATGCTCAAAATATGACATCAACATGTGTAGGGACTACTTATTGAGTCATATAAACTATACTTCTTTTCATATTTACAATACCTATATGATTATTTTAAGCTTGAAAGCCAAAAGACTTGATCTAAATTTTATCTAGCCCTTTTTCTTCGTTACGTCTTTTTTTAGCTCATGGAATGGTTGTCCACCATAAACCATGTTGGTCTGCTCAATATTGGATGATGTCACAAGAGTTGGGATTTTTTTTCCATAGTGAATGGAGTGATAGTTATGCATCCATGTCTCATCACTAAAATGATTTTTCAACCTTGAGGCCAACAATTTCATGTCATATCTAGATATCTCTATTTAATAATATAATGTCTATACCTCCTTGATGTTAGTTGCAGGATACTTCTGTGTGCCTTCTCAAGCTAAAACCAAATGTATATTAGAAGTTTAGGATCAAACTAATGATATTGATGAATGGAAGAAGTTCATGTATGAGGGACTTCTTGATGAAGCATGTACCATATATTGGTTTCCACTATGCCATGATTATCCCTTAGTAGAGTTGTTCTCCAAGCAAATAGTTGTGTGATGTAGAGAATAAATTGATCTTATGATCTTACCTACATCGTCTATGCTACTTTTGCAACCCCACAAAGTATGTTTGATTAATTTTGATAATCGGGAGTATGCACTCTTCATTAGAGTTTCAATTCAACTCATCAAATATGAACTGATAGAGTATGTTAAGATGAATCTCTAGAGTTAACAATTTATTATTACCACTCACTCTTTTATTTTTTATTTTTCCAAAACCATATGGAAAGTAGGATTTCCTTCTCCATTCTGACATCTACATCAAACTTAAATGATTGATGTCTTCAAACATTTTTGTACCCATATTGAAACAATCCAAGCCTTTAGATTGAACTTGTAAGGATACCCTTCTTGAAAGGGAATGAAACTCAGTAGTAGAGTAGGATTTGGGTCCAATTCCTATCCTAACGTATCCAATTTAAGGTTGACAATTCTTAAGAGGAAAAAAAATTGTCTTGAAGGAGGTTGTTGGAGGTAGATATATACACCTTTATATTGAAGGGTAAAGGATGCTTTGGCAAGGGGCATGTCCTAAGTTTGAATCCTAGTATGTCCATTTTTCAATTAAAGACATACTACAACCTGCCAAAATCTTTAAACCATTTTATTTGTAGTTAGTTTGACTAGTTCTATTTGTATTTTGTAGGGTTACATGGCTCTCAAGCATATAATGGGAACACAAAGTCATAGAATCACTCCACCAATAAGGAAACACCCTCCACCAATATATTCCATGATAAGTTTGAAATAACTCCTTCAAATAGGGGCATGGACCCTAGTGATAGAAATACAAGAAACCAATCCAAGAATCCATCCAAAAGGTATAAATTTATGGTAAAAAAATTTAATATTTTCTCTAGAAGGTTGGGAGAATGAGGATAGGTTGAAACCGAGGTTGTACCCTTGCTATCGGTCTCAAACTCCACCCTAATCCTTCCCTTATATACACTTTGTTTATCAATTATTCCACAATCACATAGTCTATCCCAAAAAGAAAACAATCCCTCTGAATTTGTATAGAAACATGTATGTAACATTAGGTGTAACACATTTGAAAGTCCTTATACAACAAAAGAATTATCTCCATGGTATGAATTATCGTTCTCACTATTGGTAAGACTGAGGCTAATAAAGAGTGTCCAATAGAAACACCAACACCTCTTTGAATTCAGGTTCTTCGAGTATAGAAACTGATGCAGCTTGGAAACAATATTTGAAATGGTGAGCAAATGATTTTAGTGGGATATGCATTGGGATTTGAAATTTACGAAGTGGAAATTAATTTTGAATGGAAACAATAAAACAAAACATAAAATAAAAATAAATGGAGAAATAAATACATAGAAATGAATTATGGATTCAATGACACATTGAAAATGAGGGTTTCAATGGATTCAATGAGATACCAGTCTTATGCCATTCCTTCTTAGTTCAACTTATGCTATGAAATTTTATCATTCCATGAGCCTTTCAAATTAATGAAAACATATTCCAACATGCACATGCTGAATATGTTAATTGTATTGAAATTTTTACAGGTTCATCGATAATAAGGATGCCATTTCCAATCTTAGGAAATGCTTTTATGGATTGTGGAGCTTGGACAATAATGAAAATGTTATAGAAGATTCCATGAAAAGGCCATAATAATTTAGGCTATAGCCCCAGCTTGAAGGAGGGAGTAAGTTGATCATATAAGTTTCAATTACGATCTTAGTTCTTTAGTATTTCTTAATTATTTTATTAGTGGAGAAAATACTCTTTCTGCAGGCAATATTGGAAACCCAATGTACTTTTTCAAATGTACACATGGAAATAATGTATGGTAATTGCATGTTCAAGAAATTACATATATGGGAATGGTTCCAATAAAAAATTACTGAAGCTGAATAACAATGATGGTAATGGACATGATACTTACATACTAATGCAAAGGATCTTTCCTCCAATTCATCTATCATATATTGTTTGTGGTGGTATCTATCAATGAGGTGAAACTGTGTCTCAACTTGGCATATTTGGTGCATATTTATGGTATGGAATTCTTTCTTGAGATCCTTTTTTTAAATTAAAATGTCAATGGTTTCATACTAGAATAATTAAGCATATATTTCATGGTTTATTTGTTTAAAAGCTTAGAAAGACAATTTCATGGCTTCATTTGTGAGTCTATGCATATGTGGTGTATATATTGAAAGGGCCCGTTGACAATAATTTAAAGCATTTGAATTCTTGTTCTGCATATGTATATCCAAACATATCTTGAAGCATATTTGTGAATTATCATGATTGTTGGATTCTTCCAATAGAAAGAGCTCTCAAGTAATCACCTAAAGAAGTCTTGAAATCCTCCCTTTCCAAAGATACGCCTTCCCCTAAAACCTACGCACTATATCCTCATACGGGTTGTGTCCTTATTTGTTTGTTCGAAACCCTAATCTTAGCTCAATTGTGTTCTATTGCTTGCATATGCATATTGTTGCATGTTGGCGCCTTAGAAATATTATTATCATATGTAATTGGCATCACAACCACTACATAGAGAATGTTTCAATTGTTGATGCGTATTGTTGTTGAGATGCATAATTGTGAATTCAGTGCAATGTGATCATGGACTTAAGATGAAATTATTCTCCTAACTGTAAATATTATTGACAGATAATTGAAAACAAATCTATAGCTAAAACCAACATGCAATTGTAAATAATCAAAATACAGAGCTTGAAAGAAGGCTAGGTGAATAGTTATTTCCAAGTGCCTTTTTCCTACATGTCATAGATAATTTGCTTAGCCCTAAGCTTCAACCAATCCTTTTCATAGATCATCCCATAACTATGAGGCTCACACCATTTATCTCCAGATATCTATCAATGGTAAAAATACCAAGTTTTGTGGAGTAAGGCTTGCACCACTTATTTCCAGATAAGATACCAAGTTCCGTGAAGTTAAACTAGACTTCAATTAAAGTTCAAACGGAGTCATGAGTTAAACTTGATTTCGATTAAATAAAATCAAAGTTTTGGCGATTTGTTCATTGCATGAAAATCATGTTCAAGCCATGGCCAGAAAAAGGTTTCATCTGCACTAACCTAGCAGCTGGAATTATCAAGATTGTAGAAAAACTGCAAAGGATTCATGAAACCGTTCAATGCAGTTAAAAATATTAGAAGAAAGATAGACACATATACCATTTTTTTGAACTTGGAGGAAGACTTCTATTCCAAAATCTCTTCAATATGGGTATAGTAGTATTTGTGAGCGACAATGGCATTATTGGAAATCATAAGCTACAGGAAGGGATGATAATTTAATTCTTGATGAAGATTCAGTGGACTGTAGTCCATATTCTTGTATAGAATATAAGAGTTGAGAGTTGGGGTAGATTGTATCATTAAAGAATTTAGAGAATGCACAAATTATTTTTTTTATCAATAAACAAATTCTCGTCAGATTTTCAATAACTGGTGGCTAAGCTTCGACAAGGTTTCCATCGCTCTGGCAGCAAAATAGTTATGTCTTCTATCGAATTTCCTACAAACCATGGCTAACCTCCGATGAGCTTTCCATGGCTTCAACAACAAAAGAGTTGTGACTTCAATCGGATTTTTGACACATAGTGGCTATGCTCTAACAACATATCCAATGAAGAGAAGACATATATTCGACCATATATCAAATGAAGAATCTAACGATATCCGACGAAGAATCTGATGATATCTGACATTAGGCAGTCGAAAATCCAACAATGAATCCAACGAGTCTAAGTTGTATATTTGACAACATATCCGACAAAGAGCATTCGAAATTTTGACAGTAGGAAGTCGGAAATATGACGATGGATCTCATGAGTCGAGGTCGAAAATTTGACAATTCATGGATGAAAGAATTCTCCATATTATCTTGATACTCTGTCAAATTGTTGAAGGGTTTCAAACTGAATTCAAATATCCAACGAAGTCCCACCGACGACAAAAAAACACATGGTTGTCGAATAACAGACACACGTGTCTCTCAAAGTTTAGATAATGCATCAGTCGGATTTTGGGCTCAAATTTTGTTGTGTGTAATGGAACATGTTTATATTTAGAAACAAGTGGCCAACCTATTACGCCATTATTACAAAATATATATCTTACAAATGTTTCGAATAATACTCCATAAACATAAATTTATAAAATAAGATTCAAAATAGTACTTCTCCAATCAATTTAAACTATAATAAAATCACACATAATTTTCATCTCTTCCAAAGTTGTTCCTCGAGGCCATTCATCAAATTCCATGTACATTAACAAAATGATAAAATAATGTGCAGGATATAATCATAACCATTATTTTGAACCAACCTTATAATACTCGGATACTTATAGGTTTGATGTGTATCCCATGTATTCGTTAAATGAAAGACATCATGCCAAACACCAATTTCATTTATGTAGACCACATAGGTGCATCACTTAGGTGTGTCAACTTCGTGCATCCTTTAAAAGTGTGTTAGGTTGTTATGTGGGTAAGGTGCTTTTTTATTCCACTTAGTTGGATCAGTTGCTTGGTTGTGATGGGTGCTTATGTGTATTAGGTGTGTTCCATCTTTGTGAATACAATTTAACATTGTATATGCAATTGGATCGTGGTAAAAAATAATTTAAATGTACATTTTTGTCATTACCTAATATTGTAATTGTGCATTGTTCTCAAATTTATAACGGATATCTCGAGGAAATTGTAAAATCTATCAAAAATTGGGAACATTACACATAGAAACATTCTTGGCCACACATGTATAATCACACTTAAAAGAATGAACCATGAATATCTCAAGAGCCTTGATATGAAATATTTTTTATATTATGAAATTTATATAATACAAAAATAGTAGGCCCTTATATGGCCTTTCAATGTACATGTATCAAAAACATCTTTGATGTACATGCAAACAAAAGTACATATGTCATAGAGCGCATCGGGATATACTCTAACTTCCAATTGTGCAGAAAAATACATATTTTTCTTGGACACACACATCAAAAATCTAACTTTCTCTTTTTTTTCCTGACCTCAATGCTTGATTCCTCTGTCCATGACCACTATGCATCTCTGGCGACTACAAATCAATGACAATATTTCTTGATCAGGTAAGTGAACTAGTTCAATCCAACAATAACAAAGTTTGGAAATTTATAAATATGACTCAATTATACATAAAACAAACACTCACTGCATTCATCTAGGGTATCGATTCCTCTGGTGTCCTCCTCCTTGCAGAGAGTCTCTCTACAATGCTTCTCTGCAAATAAAAAAAACATGTCAATTATCTCAACAATTATCAACATGTACATGAATGAGAAAGTACTAATCAATTATGTAAAAAATGAACCTCTCATAGAGAAAATTTGTTCCTAGGAATGATGCGGAGTTTCTCAAGAAGCAAAGGAGTCATAGGTTGAACATCAAGCTCGATCGCGTCCACTAATGGACCATGGTGTGGCTACATTCACCAAATGATAAAATAGTTAGACATCGTACGGACCATAGACAATACAAATGAACTGTACAATTACAAATATTCAAGTAGATGTACCTTTGTGTGACTTATCCCTATTTTAGATGCAGCATTGACTGCAGCATCAACAACCCCACTAAGGTTTGGTACGGATGACTCTACATCATGATGTTGTAAACATGTGAAAACAACATTAAGAAAAACTAGTTGTGAAGTGAATTCAAAGATAACCAGCAACTTCCATTGGAAGTGTGTACATTACCGTGGGATGAGTAGGTTGATCATCATGGACACCCGCTCTTTTCAAGGAAGAGGGTTTTCTGGTGTAAACAACCCGTTTATCTACGTTTGGACTGTAGGGAGATCCAAACCAAAGAGGTGGTGCAGGGATTTGCGATGATGTCTGCAGTCATAAAGTGTTACCATAGTTAGACAAGGAGCTGAATGGATGGAATAATATGTACTAAAAAAACAACATGTTGTAATATACTTACCCCTTCCTCAGACATATCTCCCCCATGGGAGTGACCGCTTCCAACAATTTCTTGCCCCTCTTTAGATGCAGATAACATCTACAAGTTTAAAATTACTAAATATTAGCAATCTATAAAGGACTGTACAGTAATAAATTTAAATAATTCAAACAAGATTCAGTCATTAACCATGTACTTACATTATTCACATAATCATAAATTCCACCTTGGAGTATTTTGTTGATATCAATGTCTCCAGCATCAAGTTCTAGATGGGGTTCTTGCAACTTCAAAAATTGTAAATATTAGACAATTTAACAAATTAATCAAGACTAACACATGAATTAACAAATGATATGTATTAACAAAATGACACATATTTAAATATTACCTCAATGTTGGTTTTTTGGGCCTTGGATACAACCACACCGGGTGCACTACCACCCCCCTGAGAGGCATCAATCTCCTGTAAGAGTAAAAATTTCATATATTACAAATCTTTTAATAAAGTTACATACAGTATGGAAAAATTAAAAATTGAACAATAATAGAGTTTTAACAATGTCCTTACCTGACCACCAGTCATCGTAGAGGTACCATGTATTGGTCCAGGACCATAACAGGATTGACCACACATTGTGCATACGTGTGGCTCGCTTTGAGGCACATGGGATGCCGATATATCCCCACCAATAGATGTTCCTCTACCACCAGAAGCTGATGGTTCTACCCCAGCAGAGGAAGAGTGCGTTGTTTGGTCAATAAAAGTTGTGTGTCGAGAAACCATCTCAACTAGAGTCAGAAATGCTTCCTTTGTCTGGGAAACCATATCATGTGCAGGATGGATGTCTGCCCTCAGCAGCTGGGCACATGGTGTAGGTATCTGTCAATTGGCATATCTATGCCTAGCATTGGGTCAGTTTTGTGGAATCCCCCTACCAACGTCCTGGAAGCCCAACATGTCAAAATAGTTGACATGTTTCCCCATCACAAACTCTGCATACAACTATCGGAGGAAGTACAATGGTACTTTCCTATTGTTGTGCGGGGGAATGTCAAAAATCATGTACCATCTATCCATCCAATGGTCTCTAATGGGTGGAAAGGTGCATGTTCACTCAATCAAAATATGTGGCCTGCTGCTCTCCGGAATGTCATCCATCCTAGGCACTCTAAACAATGTATAAATGTGTTCTTTGGTTATTTTCAGCTTCTTTATCTCATTGTAGCTTAACCCATCAGCGTATTCTTTTCTTTTTCTCTCCCTGTAGGATGCGATGCTATACAAAGCATCATTTGATCTTGTGATCGTATAAAAAATAGTCAACGATGAGTCTGACAAGGAGCGGCGGAGCTCATCTCCACCCCTCTAGGCAAAACCAATTTCTCTGAGATGGCCAATAACCCTCAATATCTCAGCATTGTTATCCATAGTAGCCACTGCAATCATAAATAAAAATAAAATATCATTAGAAAAATAAACACATGATATAATGACATATCTAAGCACTGAAAAATGTAAAACTAATGTATGACAAATAACAACATACACTAAATCAATTATTTAAATTTTAAATTGATCTTGAATTTTATAGTAAAGAATAAACATTTAACATTTTTTCATTTTAAATTTATGTCCTAAATTCAAGTATTAATTCCAATTTCCATATGCATGTGTACATAAAATGTCCTATGTGCATATGTTGATTGGGAAGCTCCTCTAGCTTATTTTAAGGCTTGGATTATGAAGTTTCATCAAAATTGTGAGGTGCTGACTAATGCCCTTGCAGGGCCAGCTCCTAGATTGCGGGTAGAGGCAACGACTAGACCCTAGAATAGGTGGTATAATGTGCTATTGATGAATAAAATCTCAGTATAGGAAACAATTTTGTTAGATATGTAATTATTTGTTGTAACATGATTTTTTTGGACTCCAAAGTCTATTTAGCAAATCTTTGTTTATATGTAATTTGGGCCATGTATGGATTCCACTTGATGTTATTTTAGTTATATGCCCTCTTTCTATATACCAATGAGAGACTAAATGCACAGTTATGTATAGTGGCTTTTATGGTTGCAAGGTTTCCACTGGATTCTATCATGTATGATAATATGTGATTGCCATGTAATCAAACACATCAACTCCCTATGTATCTTGATGTTCATAGAGCCTATTGTTGAAATTCGTTGTGTTGACCTTAACCAATAAGTACCCTTCAGTCAAGAGGAAATATTTGTTAAGCATCGGAAGCTTCTATACCTTATTTTAACATTTATTTTAGGAAGTTTCATCAAAACTATAAGGTGTTTATTGATGTTCTTGGACAACCAACTTTGATATTTCAGATAGAGGTAAGGAATTTACCATTTTTGTTTATGTATTTTAGGGAAGATATGAATGCTACTTGATTTTTTTTTAGTTGTATGCAAGATTTCAATATAATTGACAAACTTTGCATATTTGTTAATTTTGGTTTGGATTCACAATGATGCTTGCAAATATACATATGCAAATAGTGAAGTTCATTTGTTTTTTATGAGTTAATTGGGGTTTTGGTTTACATTGGGAATGTAAATTACTTATGCAAACTTGCATTGTGCTTGACAAACTTTGCATATTTGTGAATTTTGGTATGGATTCACAAGGATGCTTGTGAATATGCATACGGAAATAGTGAAATTGATTTTTTTAATGAGTTAATTGGGGTTTTGGTTTCCATTGGCCATGTAAATTCCATTGACCAATTCCATTAGGGTTTTGGTTTCCATTGGCCAATTCCATCAGGGTTTTGGTTTCCATTGGTTTCCATTGGGGTTTTGGTTTCCATTGGCCATATAAATTAAATGATTTGGTTTAATTTTAAATTAGGGCAAATAAATCAATGAATTTAGGGAAAAATCATGACAAAATTTGAGGAAATATGAGAAGATTTGGGGAAAATACCTCACAAAGAATAGGTTGATCCCAAGGTGGAGGTTGATGGTTTTCGCTCACCCAAAATGTGTTTTCCCACTCTCGTTCTACTCCGTCCAAGCTCCAACAACGCGGCGTTGTGGCGAAAATGACGGGCTCGACCCGTTTTAACCATAAAACAGGTTTTAGTAAATGAGAGCGTGTTTATTCAAAGAAAAATGGGAGCGTGATTTGCATCAATAAAACGGGGGCATGTTTTGGTCTACTATCCTAATTGGCATGCCTGTTGGTAGCCTTGGTACTAGGCTTGGAAGGGTCGGGATTTCTTGGGATGATTTATATTTTATGGATCAAGAGTGATTGAATTCACTCTACCATTGCATCTAAAAGTTCCCTCAACTTTGTGCACTCACCTTTAACACAAAGAGTTTCCCTTAGAAATGCAACTAGGAAAACTAAAATCGAATGGTGTCTTAGTGGTGATTTCAAAATGTTAAGTTACAATGCAACTCATGTCTCTATGGCCATTCAACAATTTACACAACCAAGATCTTGTGCATCATCCCCTATTTTCCAACAAAAAGTTCTTTGTGTGTGCAATTTACAAGAAAAAATAGGTAGAGGTGGAGCAATGGGAAGGCACAATGACTTACTTTTCATTTCCCATGTCAATATCTCTTCTCTTGTTGGATGTTTTGTTCTCATTTATTTATTTAATAATCCATTTTTCTTATTTTCTTAGATTTAACTTCATAATGTAGAACTCTCTTTTCTTTTCTTTTTATTTTTATCTTCATTAATTAGATAAAATTGTTTGCTTGTCAAATTTTACAAACTATTTATCTTATTAAATCCATTTCAAATAATATACTTAAGACATATATTGATATATCAAATCCAAAATCTCTTTTTATATTAAATGTTTTTTCTCATTAATTTATTTAATATTTTTTTCCTATTTTTTTTTAACTTTCATTGATTATCAAATTATTTCTTTTACCACCTAATCCATTTAGTACCTAAGTTAATATATGTAAATTCATTTGGAATTTACTTTATTTATAAGTAATAAGTAATATAACATAGTAAGTTTATGATATATATGAATTTTTTCATTGATTGTCAAATTTAAGTTACCTTCATATTCTACTAATTTTCAAAGGGAGTAGGTAGTGATGAAAAGAAAAGAAGTTACTATATTAATTAAAAAATCATATTAAAAACCATAAAAATAATTTTTCAAAGGGAGTAGGTATAATCCATTTAGTACCTAAGTTAATATATGTAAATTCATTTGGAATTTACTTTATTTATAAGTAATAGCTAATATAACATAGTAAGTTTATGATATATATGAATTTTTTCATTGATTGTCAAATAAGTTACTTTCATATTCTACTAATTTTCAAAGGGAGTAGGTAGTGATGAAAAGAAAAGAAGTTACTATATTAATTAAAAAATCATATTAAAAACTATAAAAATGATTTTTCAAACAAGGTAGGTATTGATGAAAAGAAAAGAAGTTAATTAAAAAATCATATTAAAAACCATAAAAATGATTTTCAAATAAGGTAAGTATTGATGAAAAGAAAAAATAGTTACTATACTAATAAAAAAATTATGTTAAAAACCATAAAAATGAAATATGGTTCTTGCTGTAGATTGATGGCCTGTGAATTTGGTTCATGAAAAATAACTAACCACCAAAACTTCACGCCTTCTTAAACAAAAGTTCATGCCCTTTAATTATATAGTTAACATGTCTTCTTTTGTTAAATGCCTTTTAACTATATAGTTAACATGGCTTCTAATTATATAGTTAAAGATTATTATGACTAATGTTTTATTTTTTAATCATTTGGCATTAACCTTCACTCCTCACTATTCCACAGTTCTATGGCTTACTCTCCCATTCCATAACTCATTTCGGCATTCTCATTCAACCTACAATCAACGATCAGCATAACGTATCCATGATGTAAGACGTTGAAAAGTCAACGCAAATCACAATAACGAGATGCCTTTTGCTCATTCACCCTGCAATCAACGATCAGCATAACGTATCCATGATGTAAGACGTTGAAAAGTCAATGCAAATCACAATAACGAGAAGCCTTTTGGGTACATATCACACATGTTTTCATAACAGTCAGCCAAGAAAAGCCTAACTATAATTATAGTTATAAAAGTCTAAGACCTAGAAACGGTCATCTGGAAGGCATTCACCAACTCTCTCTCACAGATAAAAAGAAGAAGAGACTGAATCAACGTCCCTGGGTGCCGCGCATATACCAATTTCTCACCATTCAAACGAAGCAAACACGAGATGTCCCTTCCTTCTTCCTTCTCGTCCATAGGCGGCGAACAAAGACTCTTCGCCTCAGTCCACGCATTAATTTCTCGCCCAGACATTTTTGCTGTTCCTACAAATATTCATGGCCACCATTGTTCCTTAACAACTCATTTGAAGAAGGCTGTGAGTTAAACTGTTTTTTAAGTAATCTGTAAATCATTCGGGCTCTCGAGTCATATATTTTCAATAATCATGGCACCTGTAGCACTAAATAATACATTGTTCGCTTTAAATTTCTCCTTCTTGTTGGCCATTTTGTTTATGATAGCTCTTGCTACAGCGAGGCCTGTCGCTAACATGGAACGGCCCTGCGAAGAGATATACATCGTTGGGGAAGGAGAAACTCTGCAGACAATCAGCGAGAAATGTAACGCCCCTTTCATTCTCATTGACAACCCTCAAATACAAGATACCGACGATATCTACGAAGGTTTGCCGCTTCAAATAACTTATCAGAGGTAGAGAAGAAGAAGATATCAGATGGCCTGAAATTTGAATAGTACGTATGTTCATGGTGGATTATTCGTACTTTTCATCTTCCCTGTGTATAAAATTAAACAGGATTTTCAACGATATCTCAAAAGTCTTATTTACTTTTTTTGCTTGCTTCCGCTATCAACCCATATTCAATCGATATACAGTAATTTCTGCTCTGATCCGAGTTCGGACAAGGGTAACACATGTAACCTATGAGAATTAATAACGTTACCTCAATAACATCGACGTTGATTTTGGAAACTCTGATATAAAATATATTTTGTCAGGATTCGTCTTATGGTTAAGGAAACAATCATAGGTAAAGGGTTCCGAGCTTTCGAGATTTCATTGATGGTGGAGAATCTCTGAATCTGTAACAGTCTCTAATGTCTCGATTCTCCAACCCTATTTGTTGCGTTACTTATTGTCTTCAATTTTGGTCTCTTCAGTCTGTGTGTTGTGGTATGATGAAAGTGGATATTTTAGAGCTGGTTAAGTTCAGGGACATCAAATCCATGGCCGATGTGGAAGGACGATATGTTCATTGAGAGAGTAGAATTGTCATTAGAGTTATACAAGGTGTTTAAAGAGCTTAGTGGGTTAAACATAAAGCCTTAATCCTGTTAGCAAAAATTCTGATTCTTTCTGCATGCGGAATAAAACTCTTAAACAGAATCGAAATAGCAATACCAATAGATGATACCTCCAGCCATTGATGCTACTTGTCTTGCTGTAGAGGTTTTCCCTATTCCACAACACTTTAGCTTCATGTACAGTTCTTCCAAGCTCTGCTTCCTCTTGCTTGATGGTGTAAAACTGAAGGGGATTGAGGTAGTGAGCTTGGGGACCAGCAGGGGTTTCAAATAGCCAAGCTTCCATCAAGCTTCTGTAGGCTATGTGTCAAATGTTCCACAAATTTAGGTGATGGACCACTCCAAGAGCTCCCAGCAAGAAAACGGTTGCCAAACTTAATGAACCGTCGGCCGTTTTGAGGAGCCACTCAAAGGATGCGGATGATGAACCGTCGGCAGCTGAAGGGATGCGCATGCGGGAGCTTACATTCTCCCACTTGGTCCATACTTCCAAACTTAATGTCTCATCTTAAAACCTATTGACAATCTGTATTAAGTAATAGATACAAGAATCATGGCGATAAGTCCTCTTATGACAAGTATTACCTTCCATGTATTACTATGTATTTATTGCTATTTTAATTTATGTGGCAACAATTTCTTAATGAATAAACCTTATGTTTATTCTTGGTCCTCATAGATGAATTTTCTCAAATTAAATTAAGGTGCACATATGTATGAGAAAAAACAGCACAGTAATTAAGAATTTCATTAAAAATAACATTGTCCATAAAATGAGAAACTACATAATGGAACCAAGTCCCATATTCAGTTCATGATCCTTGAATTTAAACGGTGGCATGCCCTTAGTCAAAGGATCAGTGATCATCAACTCAGTGTTGATGTGCTCAATGACCACTTTCTTTGCTTTAACACATTCCCTGATGGCTAAATACTTAATGTCAATGTCAGGTCTTGTGCAGACCTAACCATACATTAGGATTTCAACAGCAGAAGCATATCGAATGTTCTTCATTTGTTCCCTTTCAAGGTTGTTCTTCGGGCATTGGTTCAAATTGAACCTATCACCCTTCACAATAGGAGCTATACTTGGTGAACAATCCTTCATCCGAAATCTCTCTAAAATTTTATTAATAAAGGTTTCCTGAGACAGACCTAAGAGGCCTCGAAATATATCTCTATGGATCTTAATGCCAATGACATAAGATGCCTCACCCATATCCTTCATATCGAAATTTTTAGAGAGGAATTGTTTCACTTCATGTAGCATACCCTTATCATTGGTTGCTAGCAAAATGTCATCCACATATAAAACAAGAAAACAAATTTTACTCCCACTAACTTTCAAATATGTACATTGATCCATAATGTTTTCTTCAAAACCAAAAGAAGAAATTATATTATGGAATTTCAAATACCATTGGCGGGATGCTTGTTTTAAACCGTATAAGGATTTCTTGAGCTTGCAAACCAATTGCTCACCATCACTAGAGGGGAATCCTTCAGGTTGTTTCATGTAAACCTCCTCCTCTAGGTCTCCATTTAGAAAAGCCGTTTTCACATCCATTTGATGCAACTCCAAGTCGAAATGGGCTACCAATGCCATAATAACGCGCAAGGAATCTTTCTTCGATACAAGAGAGAAGGTCTTCATGTAGTCGATTCCTTCTTTCTGGGTGAATCCTTTAGCAACAAGTCTAGCCTTGTATCTCTCAATGTTTCCTAATGAGTCTTTCTTTGTCTTAAAGACCCATTTACATCCAATGGCTTTTGCACCATTAGGCAACTCAACAAGATCCCAGACTTCGTTACTCTTTATAGAATTCATCTCTTCCTTCATGGCATCGTACCATAATTCTGATTCTTTGCAATTCATGGCTTGTGAAAAGGACTTGGGATCATTTTCGGCTCCAACGTTAAAGTTAGATTCTTGCAGATACACAACATAATCATCAGGAATTGTTGATCTCCTTGGTCTAGTATATCTTCTCAATGTTGTATCACTATCTTATTGAGAAGTATGTGGTTCAACTCGTTGTTCAAAAGTGCTTGGAAACTCTTGAACTACCTAATCTACTAGAATGCCGTCAGCAACTTATGGAACTTCAACAATTGGTTGTTCAACACCAGTTTGTACTTGAGGGGTGCTGTGAACAATAATCAATCTATCACTTGAGGTGGAAGGTTGAGATTCTGAATGATCCTTCTCAGAAACTATGTTCCTGGTTAGATCGCTCCCACTGATCAAGTCATTTTCAAGAAATTTTGCATTTCTTAATTCCACAATCCTAGTGTTGTGAGATGGACAGTAAAATCTGTAACCTTTAGACCTTTCAGCATATCCAATGAAATACCCACTAATGGTCCTTGATTCCAGCTTCTTTTCTTTTGGATTATATATTCTCACCTCAGACGGGCATCCCCAAACGCGCATATGTCGCAAACTCGGTTTCTAACCTTTCAATAATTCAAAAGGCATTTTAGGAACGGCCTTTGTTGGAACTCGGTTTAATATATACACTGTCGTCTTAAGTGCTTCAGTCCACAAGGATTTAGGAAGATTAGAGCTGCTAAGCATACTCCGTACCATGTCCAATAAAGTTCGGTTTCTTCTTTCTGCTACACCATTCTGGTCGGGTGAATTAGGCATGGTGTATTGGGCAACAATCCCATGCTCTTGAAGAAATTTAGTGAATGGCCCAGGTGCTTGTCCATCTTCTGTGTATCTACCATAATATTCTCCACCTCTATCTGATCTCACAATCTTAATTTGCTTGCCGCATTGTTTCTCTACTTCAGCCCTAAATATCTTAAAGGCATCTAATGCTTCGTTCTTATTATGAAGCATGTAGAGATACATATATCGTCAGTAATCATCTATAAAAGAGATGAAGTATCTCTGACCATGTGAGTCAATCTCTGGACTACATATATCAGTATGTATGATCTCTAATATGTCCGAACTCCTATTGGCACCTTTCTTTGACTTGTTGGTCTGCTTTCCTTTTATGCAATCCACACAAGTCTCCAAATCAGTGAAATCCAGAGTATTAAGTACTCCTTCATTTACCAATATTTTAATTCTTTCTATGGAGATATGACCTAACCTTCGGTACCATAATTTAGAGGAATCTTCATTAATAACACATCTTTTAGTGCCAGTGTGAACATGCATTGAATCATAAGTGACATTGTTTTGTAAATTAATGCAGTAAAGATCATCAGACAAAATACCATTCCCAACATAATCATATTTATAAAATAAACTGACGGATGTTTCTGAAAAGTTAAAGGAATATCCAAAATGTACAAGTCTTGAAACTGAAATCAAGTTTCTAGAAAAACTTGGAACATAAAAGACCTTTTCTAATTCTAAAACAAAACCACTGCTTAAAGTCAAATAGCATGTTCCTATAGCTTCCACATGCCAGTCCATCTTGTTTCCTGATAAGATGCTTTGCTCACTTCCCACTGGCTTCCTTAGGTTTTGCAAACCCTGCAAGGAATTCAAAATGTGAATTGTTGATCCAGAATCAATCCACCAAGTGTTAATATTGACATTAAACATATTAGATTCATAACAAACAAACGAGATTGCATTACCTTTGTCTGCAAGCCATTTCTGAAATTTTTCGCATTCCTTCTTCATGTGTCCCTTTTTTTTATAGAAGAAACACTTGGAAACCTTCTTAATATCAGTTTGGGGAGGTACTTTACCTTTCCCTTTCTTATTGGCTTGAGATTTTCCCTTCCTGTGCGTTGCCAGCATTGCACTTTCTCTCAGTTCCATCACCAAACTTTCTTCCTCTTGAACACACATGGTCATGAGTTCATTTATGGACCATTTATCCTTATGTGTGTTGTATGAGATTTTAAAAGTTCCATATTGGTGCGGAAGGGTGTTCAAGATGTAGTGCACTAGGAAAGACTCTGATATTTCAACCTCGAGTTTCTTCAATTGAGCCACAGTGTCCCTCATTTGCATGATGTGCTCGCGCACACCTTTCACACTGGTGAGCCTTAGGGATGAGAACTTCATGATTAGGGTGCTTGCTAGTGCCTTGTCTGAAGTGACGAATTGATCATCAATGGATTTCAGCAAATCTCGGACCCTTTCATACTGATCAACTGAACCACGAATACCAGCTGAAATTTTAGTCTTAATGAACATCATGCTTAAACGATTAGATCGCTCCCATCGCTCATAAAGCGTGATGTCCACTGCAGTGCTGGTATTGGTGAGTGCTGGTGGTTCATTTTTCCTAATAGCATAATCTATGTCCATCCATCCCAAATGAAGGAGAATTCTCTCCTTCCAGACCTTATAGTTATCTCCCTTAAGTTCAGGGATATCACAACGAATTGCAGAGAAATTTGCACGTTGTACAACTGCATAAAATAAAATAAAAATCACACGCTTATGTTAAAATAGAGACCAAATAAAATTTCATGTTTTTACCAATGTAAATTCATGCTTTAAGATTGAATCTAATGACATAAAAATTGCATGTGGGCTAAATTTTCAATTCAAGCTGATTCAAATATTGTTTATGATAAAACTATTAATTCATAATTCCTGTGGGTAAGTTATGAATAATTCAATATTTTATCCCAATTAATTACATAAATATAATAAAAATTCCAGTGGGATAAAATTTATTATATTTAGTATAATTAATTACAATTAATGTCTAAACTTTCTTTATAATATTAATTAATTAGAGATGTTGTGGCTATTCTCTAATTAAATATCATTAAGATCACTAGACATTATTGCTGTTCACAAGCTACAAATGAACTAAGAAATTCTGGAATAGATATAAAAAAAAATACCATATTATTGTATAGTAAAAATAAAAGCCCATCCAAAGCAAAGTATACAAACTTTGTGCTACAGTAAACTTTATCTGGTCAATTTTATCCCTTTCCCAGATCTCCAGCCATTGAAGCCCTAGGGTGTCAGACATGTGCCCAATGCATGTCTTAAAGGCTGTGCATATTTTTTCCATGAACACAGAAACATAACCTAGCCCAGAATTAAATTGTCTTGTCCCAAACACAGTCCCATACTGCCAAATGATCCATTTATCCCCAAACATATTTCCTTTGTACAGAGAGAAGCTAAAAGAGAATATTTCACTCTAACAGTAATAAAGAGAATATTATATTCAATGGTAAGAGTCTCAAAAAACATCAATGCAACCTTGCAATTCCACATCACGGTGGATAGTATAATAATATTCTGAAAATTGTAGGGCGAATCCGACAAACTCTTCCAATATTTCGAACATTTTAGGCGAATGCTGGCTGCTAGGGTATATAGTAGAGGGCGAGTTATGGATAACCATAATAGAAAATAAAATCCACAATGAAAATTCAAGAAAGAAACCATCGAAATCTTCTTACATGACAAAGGGGCCTCGAGTTTTAGAAAACTCCAAAGAAACATTTAAGGTTTAAAATTCAGCTCAGTGAAATTGTACTCATGAATGCATTCAATCATTTGGAATTTTTAATAATATATTAACAATGTTCAATCGGATCCACAGATGCAACAGGACGTCCAACTACATCCAATGAAAGAGAAATACTCGAAAATCCCTTATCAGGTGTTTATTCAAAAAACATATGAATGCTTCAAAATCTCTTACCCACAGATTCATTCTTACCCACATTCACCCACGGATTCATTCTACCTGACGCCGTGATATGCTAATCACTGTTATTTTAATTTAAATCTCAAAAATAATGGCAGACTGAATACGCTGAACATGCCCTAAAACGGAGTTTTCCAAAATCCCAACGACAACCCACTTACCAGTAGTTTTCGCTTGCGCTCCTGCTCCACCTTTTATAGGCAGAGGCTCAAACAAATAGCAAACATGATGACTATTCTCAGCACAACGCAAACAAAAATCTTGTCACAGTTCAGCAATATGAAACAAGACAGTAGGGCAACAGCCTTAGATGGCTCGAAAAGAGAAGAAGACAGCCCCAAATAGTCCACGACTCAGGGTGAAAGACCAACAAATTAACTCATGATTCAGGTAAGAGATCAACACCCAAACAAATAAAGCCAGACACACAGAAAAAACCTTACAATGGCAACTACATACAGAACACCAAGGCAGAGATAGTGGCTCGGATACCAACTGTTAGCAAAAATTCTGATTCTTTCTGCATGCGGAATAAAACTCTTAAATAGAATCAAAATAACAATACCAATAGATCATACCTCTAGCCATTGATGCTACTTGTCTTGCTGTAGAGGTTTTCCCTGTTCCACAACACTTTAGCTTCCTGTACGGTTCTTCCAAGCTCTGCTTCCTCTTGCTTGATGGTGTAAAACTGAAGGGGATTGAGGTAGTGAGCTTGGGGACCAACAAGGGTTTTAAATAGCCAAGCTTCCATCAAGCTTCTATAGGCTATGTGTCAAATGTTCCACAAATTTAGGTGATGGACCACTCCAACAGCTCCCAACAAGAAAACGGTTGCCAAACTTAATGAACCATTGGTCGTTTTGAGGAGTCGCTCAAAGGATGTGGATGATGAACCATTGGCATCTGAAGGGATGTGCATGTGGGAGCTTACAGGTTAAACATAAAGCCTTAATCCCGTTTCTTACTCTCTTACTTTGAATTCGGGTTGAAATTTTAAATATATAAATAGTTGTCATTTGATATTTTACAAGGCAAAACTTCAAAAAAATAATTTTTATTAAATCTTGTTGGATAATAATTAAAACGAAAGTTACAAATTTAATTTTTTGTATTTTTAATATTGTTTATATATGGATAATTTTATCTCATTAGCAAATACATGATAGATTGTTTGCTAAATTTTTAATTTAATAATAAAAATGAAACTTGAAGAAAGTTGCAAGACTGCAAATTTCATATTTTTGTATTTTTAAAAAGATTTATATATGGATAAGTATATGATTTCGTTCAGTTTTTTACAAATTTATGATAGATCTTTAGCTTATATGAATGTTTATTAAATTTATGAGATTGGATTTATAATAGTTTTATTAAAAAACAATATTTGGTTGAGATCAACTTACATGTTACAACAAGAGTTAATTCCATATTATAATGATGTGCATACCTCACCATATAGAGCACTGAGAATGCCCATGTAAGCATCAAAGTAGTATACAAAAATGATC
Source organism: Pseudotsuga menziesii (assembly GCA_001517045.1). Classification (NCBI taxonomy): domain Eukaryota; kingdom Viridiplantae; phylum Streptophyta; class Pinopsida; order Pinales; family Pinaceae; genus Pseudotsuga; species Pseudotsuga menziesii. The sequence goes on along the minus strand of LPNX010853881.1, from coordinate 30,516 downwards.
TGAAAATCTGCATAAGAATTCAAGCCCTGAAAATCTGCATAAGAATTCAAGCCCTACCTTTGGTTTGCTTAGTTTTATGACCACTTGAATTAACTATTAACTCACTTGAACAACTATATCCATCCTACATGCTACAAGTACAATAATTCATAGTAATTGTTGTTGGTGGACTTGTCATTCAAAAGTAGTGAAATGCAAACGTGTTCTCCATATAGTCCCTTTTTTTTAGTTTGTTTATGAATATACACAAAATATTAAAAATAAGAGGATTTTAGTTGAATATTTTTGTGGGCACTTTTCTTGTCTCAATGTATATATATCCATGGTGTATATATACTCATTCTTAGGAATTTGGATTTTCTTAACTTCAATTCAAGCCTCTTCCCCAATTTGATCTTCAAATGTTCCTCCACATGCAACTTGGGTGCCAATATTCAGTTACACTACTTATGAGAACTCAGTGTTTTATATAGTTATTATGATTGTTATTTCAAAAAAAAAGTATTATTATGACTGGTAAAATTAAGATTTAAACAAAAATGTTAAAATTAAAACTTCATATAACAATTTCTTTACATACAAGGTAGGACATCAAATTTCAACCTTGCTCTCAATCAACTTATTTATATGTATATCTATAAAAGGAAAAAATAACCCTTAGTTGAAAAAATCTTTATTAAAGCAGATTTAAATAATGTACATATTTATTATGAAAAGAGTTAAAATGGCTTATGAAGTCTAAGTGGAGTGGTACAAAATAGAAGTGAGGCACAATATTGAACACCCAAACAATAATACATGATATCTTGCATTAAAACATTTAACAACTATTTATTACATATGCCAAGTTGATTTTGTGTAATGATCTTGATAGCAAATTAATGGTTCACTTCTAAACTTTTTTCATTTATCTTTAGTATCAACTTATATTTTCCTTTACAATACAATTATAGCCGTCTACAAACTAATATGTATCCTTAGTGTTATAGACATGATGGAGATAGATGTGTTTTAGTTATTTCTAACACTCTTTCTTAATTGAGAAATGCATACAATACCTAGCATATCTCTACCAAGTGCACTTTTTACTAGTCCTAACGGCTTAGTGAAAATATCACGAGCATTATCATTTGTATTAGAATAAGATGAATCAATATTTTTGGACTATATTTGTTATCATACAAAGTCATACTTTCCCTCAATGTGTTTTTGACTTTGCATGGTAAATTGGATTATTGATGTAGGTCTTTCTTTATTGGTGTAGGTCTTTTTTTATTTTCTCTCATTTCTTGAAGAATTTACCTACGCCATATAGCTTCACATGTAGCACTACATAATTTTTTTGTATTTAGCTTTAATAAATGATAATGAAATAGTTATCTATTTATTAATGTTCCGGAACATAATAATAGGTCTTACAATGAATAAAAATCTTGTAGTGGACATTGAATAATCTTGAATTACTTACCTAATCTCCGTTTGAATACCTGATCAACTCAACATTCAACTGTATTTAATATTAGAATAAAGAGTTTCCTTTAGGTATCCGAGTACGATCTTGGAAACTTTATAGTGACTTTCAAGTGGACTGGCCATGAATTGACTAACTATAGTCACTAACTATACCATTCCTAGTCTTATTGCGTTTGAAGTTCAAACTTCTCACTAGTTGTCTATACATATTCAAATCAACTTATTTCATACCATTATTAATGTAAAGTTTGAGATTTAATTTTTTCATATGCATATTTTCTTTGAGTTATTAAATTGTTTTGATTCTCCCTCCATATTCTAATGCCTAAATATTAATGCATTTGAACAAGATTTGTCATATCAAATTTTTCACATAGATAAAAATTGTTTTCTTTAATAAAATTATAGCACTACATGATATGATCAAATCATTTACATATGTAAGGAAATCAGTTGAATATTCCCTTACTCATATTTCATATTCTACATTTTGGATCACTTTGGCATTTAATAAATGTATGGTGAAGGAAAAAGTTATTGATTTTGGCATACCATGATCTTGGAGCATGTTTAAGACCATATAGTGCTTTCTTGAACCTACACATAAATTGTTCTTGTCATTTATTTATAAAACCATGTGGTTGAATGAGATACACCTCTTCATCTAACTCGTGATTCAAGAATGTTGATTTAACAACCATCCTATATATGTAAAACAATTATACTTTGTTACAAGTTAAATCAACAACCTAATGGTATTCATTTCAACTATAGGTACAATTTGTTTTTGTAATCCATGCCTTCCTTTTGTGAGTAAAATTTTCAACTAATCTTAGTTTGAATTTGTTTATTGTACCATCAGAATTAAATTTTGACTTGAATAACCATCTAAATCCATTTTCCTTGTTGATCTGCTTGGTATCATTCTTCTTAATAGAATTACTTCTTTAGTTGTTATCTTTTTGTTGGTTTGATCATTAACAATTTGACGATCTTCATTTGCCTCTTCTCCAACAATCATGTCAATGGATTGCTTGAATTTGTTCTTTTATCCTTTTGCATCCTCATTATGATAATCATATTCATATTCACAAAAAAATGCATCCCTAACACTTAGATGGGTAACTAAATCACACATCTTATAATATTTATGATAAAAACAATAACCAATAAAACGACACTTTTGTCAAGTTTCCTCTTAATTCCTTTTAGAATATGAGAAAATTCTTTACATCCAAATATTATCAAACCATTCACAAATGAATTATAACCAAAAAATTCTTAATTAGGAGTTTTGAGTTTTAGTAACTTAGTTGGATTCCTATTTAATCTCCAAGTGTGCAGTTGCAATTAATGCTTCAACCTACAAACCATCATTTGGAAGATTTTTACTTTTCAACATAATTCTAACACATTCAACTAATGTTTTGGTCTTTCTCTCAAATACCAATTTTTATCAATAGTATATGGAATTGTGCACTATTTTAATATATCATTTTGTTTAAACATTAGTTTAAAATTTCATTTGATTGCACTCTACCCCTCCATTTCATCGTAGGATCTTCATATGCTTACATATTTTTTTTCAAATCATGGATGAAAATTATTTGAAATATTCAAAAACATTACTTTGATTTCTAATTAAGTATGTACCCATATTTAACAAGTGTTATCATAAAAAAATCCAGGAATAAGATGCTCCACCAAGTGACCTAGTTTTCATAGGTCCGCACACATAAGAATGCACTAGCTCAAGAATGACTCTCTTTCTTATATATGCTTTACTTGGAAATTTATTTGTATGATGTTTTCAATGCACACCCTTCACATTCAATATGTTTATTCTTGAAAACATGAATACCCTTTGACATATCCCTTTCGCAACAAAGAAAGGTATTTTAATTTTTTAAATGACTATACATCAAGTTCCAATTTTCATCTATGGATATACTTGTGGATGGCATTGATCGATGATTGACACCAATGGCTTCATGCATGTAAAGGCCTCCCATTCTGATTCCTTCTACCATCATCTTATTATTATTAAGCATTACCTTACTTGTCTTTACAAATTCAATTATCATCCCTTGATCTATAATTATTGAAACAAAGATTGAGTTTTTCTTGATTCTAAGTACATATATAAAATTCTCAGTTGGTTTTAGACATCCATTTGTTAATTGTGCACATATATTACCACATCGTTTATTTCATGATATCCATCATTTCCTAATAAAATTTTCGCACTATTAGTTCTCTCATGAAGGTCATAAAACTAATCTCTATTATAGACCATATGAAGTGAGGCTTCTAAACCAATAAAACAAGTGCCGCACTTGTCTATTTCTATAGATAAAAATACATTTGAAATCAATAGATTCAAATCATTTTTTATTTCACCTTCTTTATCAATGAAATTTCCTTCTTGTATTATAAAGTTGGACTTGTTAAACCTCATTTTCCCATAGTGTTTTGCATACTATCAAGTATTACTAAATAAGCCACCTCTTCTTTTTTCAATCCATATGTTTCCCTAGAATGTTTTCTTTCCTTTTCCCATCAATGCTAAACCTGTCGAATCCTATATATTTTCAACATTTTCCCTGCTCTCTCCTTCTTGCATGAGAATACATGTCAAGGCATCAAAACATGGTACCTTTCCCTATCTACAAGACTATTGATACAAACTTGGTATTCCAACATCATCCCATTTAAAGTAATAGTAACCTACTCACTACTTGATATTTTTTCTCCTCTATCACCAAGTTTGAACTTATCAACTCATTTACTATAGATAAGTAAGTATTAATACTTTTATTATGTCTAATATTCATGCTGAAAGAAGCTTACTAAATTATATTTGTTACAAGTGGATAACTCTCGAATTTATTCATTACCTTGTAAAACCATTTATTTATACATGTTATTTGGTTGTTGGGCTTCATCTACCAACCCGCCTCTTGGATTCCTAAATGAATATTTGTTTTCTTTATTTATTTACATTACTTACAAAGTGTGTGGAACCATAATCCCTAGGATTAGGTTTCTAACACTCCACCTCTTAATCCAATGGGTTATTTGTGATTCTGAGCATCGTTCCAAATCTTTTAATTTTTTCTTGTCCAAGTGCTTTGGTGAATATGTCTACAATTTGCTTCTTAGAGGTATAATGTTGTAAATGGATTATATTGGCCTCTACTTGACGTCGAATCAAATGGAACTTTGTGTTGATGTGCTTGGTTCAATCATGGGATCTAGTATTCTTGGCAACTTGATTGCAGAAGTGTTGTCGATCAATAATGGGGGGGATTCTCTTGTTTCTCTTGAAAATATTCAAGTATCTTCATGTGCCACATAATCTCCTTTGTTTATTTTTCAACTACTACATATTCTGTGTCTGTTGTCGAATATGTTGGAATTGACTGTTTATGTGATCTCAAGGAGAGAGTTATTGATCCAATACTAATTGTGTATCCAAATGACGACACCCATATTTATTTTGTCACCATCAAAGTATAAATCATTGTACCAAATTATTTTTAAGTCTTCCACCTTAATGTACTTGAGTCCAAATTCTTTAATCCCCTGCAAGTACCTTATAACTCTGTTTGCAACAGACCAGTGTCCTTCACAAGGTTTGTGTATGAACCTGGAAAGAATGTTAACAAAATAAGATATATATAGTCTAGTGGTGTTAAGGTTGATAAGTATTCCTACAAGCAATCGGTACATGATTTCATCCTCAAATTACTATCCTTCACTTGATGTGAGCTTCAACTTGTGTTCCATTGGAGTTGAGAGAGGGTTTCATTCTATCATGGAAAATTTGTTCAACCATTCTCCAACATACCTTTTATGAGATATGAATATGTACTTAGGATGTTGAGTTACTTCGATTCCTAAGTGTTAATAAATATGTCATAGATTAATCATTTCAAAGCCTTTGTACAATTTTTGTTCATGGATGTTATATAACTTTCATTGTTCATTGTCATTAAAAGGTCATTTACATAAACCACAAGAAACGCAACAATTATTCCAACTTTTTTCACAAACAATGTTGTGTCATCAAGATGATAATGTTTGAAATTTAGCTATAGAATATGATCAGTTATATTTTCATAGCATGTCCGAGGTTCTTGTTTCGGGTCACAAAGACTTGACAAGTTTGCATACCTTGTGTTCTTGTCCTTTCACAACAAACACTTATAGTTGAGACATGAATACGTTTTCTTTCAAGTATCCATTCAAGAGAGTTGTTTCTACATCCATCTGGTGGAATTTCCACCCATTTTGTGCATCCAACGAGAACAGAGTGTGGATTGTATCCCATTTTTATATGGGTTATAAGGTATCTTCATAGTTAATTCCTTATTTCTGTGCATAGCCTTTCACCATGAGCCTTGCTTTGTGCTTTCCAACTGACTTAATTTGATTTGTATTGTTCTTGTATACCCACTCGCATCCAATTTGTTGGTTTATACTGAAGGTTCAACCAGATTCTGGGTTATATTCTTCATGGGTGCATCAAACTCATTCTACATGGTTTTTTTCCACTGGTCACATGGAGTAGCTTCTATAAAGGAACTTGGTTCAAAATTAGCAGATAAATTCAATTCACAATCAAATGAGACATACATGTCATCACCTGATTTATCTTCTTCTCCTCCATGTCTTTGTAATAACCCTACTTGAAATATTTGTAGAAAGGCACAATTTGGGAAAAATCGGGCTTAACTAGTCATGACTCTAGGGGGTTCCAACTAACACCAAATGGTCCCAAAGTTGAAATAAAATGGTATGGTGAGTATTATTAACTCCAAAGATACCCTATGAACACTTTGGGTCTGAATTTAATTCTCTACATATTTGTTTTTGGATAATGACAAAAAGAGAAAAATTACTAGGAAATTGTGGTTAAATCCCCCCTAGGGTGTAGGCCAAATTGGCTTCTCGACTCATGTGCAAACCTTCCAATTTTGTGAACATAGTATGGTGAATGATACTAGACATCAAGGTCTGCCATTAAACATTGTTATTATCTCTAAAAACTATTTATAAAGTGCAACATCCATATGATAACTTTCAGTGAAATTACTCAAGGGGAAATGACATTACTAGGTCAATTTTAACTCATAAAAAGTACATGCAATAGTTTAGAGAGTGGAATGATAAATGGATAACATATACAACATATAAATTTATTTCCCAAAAACATTTAACATTAGATAAATTCCTTAATATAGATAATATATATAACTCTTTCAAAATAGAATCCAAACACATGAAAACTAGTTAATCTTGAACATGGAAATGTGAGCATTTTTGCACATGTATTTATGATATTTTGAATTACACAGCATAGGGATATAATATTACAGATCCAAACATCATATACCCAATCTTGGGAATCAACTAGAATTAACGAAGTTTTATAACCACTCCAATAAGTGCACCATCACATGAGAGTATGAGAAATGATGAAGTAGGAATGAGAAAAGGGGGAAGATAGATAAGTATAGAACTGTATGAGCCTAGAACCAGCAGCTGAAACACTTCAGTCAGCTCAAAATGAGAGTTCTAAATGGCCTCTCTAGAAACCAACTTGGAAATGAATCCAACTCCCTTGATATTGGTTCACAGGCAGGGAGAGTGAACACGCATCATGTAATGAACAAGAAAAAGATCTCCAAAATGCCAAAGGAAAATTAACAAATGATAAAAATCCATTATCCTTCCTCATGAAATCATTTTATTAAATTCATGGGGCCTCCTAAGGTCAAATTTCCCTCCATGAGCTTCCTCCAACTCATCATAGTGGTTTAGTAACTTTTATGACACTTGTCCTCTTCCTAATGCTCCAATTCTTTCCCCAATTAGAATTGTTTCCTCTAACTCCCAAATGAACCCTCTTGGTGGAAATACGTATCCTTGTCGTGTAATATTTTTTCATAGGTCTGCAATTATGTCTTAATTTTTCATATTTGTCATAGAATCTTTCATCATTAGTTATCATAGAGTGCATGCAATCTCCTTCCAAGTGGTAGACATTGTATTCTTAGTCTCTTTCTCTTCCATGGGAGTTACTCCCCTTTACCAATTCGAATTCCTTGGAGCATGATGTGCTAATTGAAAAATATTCACCTCCCAAGAACGTTGCATTCCCCATGGGTTTGAATTTGGATGAATTTCATGCCAAGTGTCTAGGGGAATCTAGCCATTTGAGGACTCCATGAGAATCCAAGTGTCTCCATGAACCAATTCCATTTTATTTTATTCACATTTATCATCCATGTGACCCAATTTAAAGTGAATATGGTAACCTAAGTTCCATTTGGGTCTCATATATCCCTTATTACAAAACTTTTTTCTTCCACCTCAACCTAGGGAACTAGTAGGTTGGCGAAACATTATTTTCTAGTAGTCTTATTTGGATGGGGACTTGAAATTCCACCCCACCAAAGATTACTTGTCCTCAAGCAATTCCAAAGTTTGTATGCTGAAAATTTTTTCCATCTTCCCAAGTGGCTTCCTCACTAGGAAAATCCTTCCATTGTACCAAATATTCCTTTATAGTTCTGCTCCTTAGCTTCCTTTCCCTTGTTTTCACTATTCTTTCTGAAATGAGAATGAGTTGTCCTTCATCATCCAAGGGAGGTGTTTTTTTTTAAACTTAAATGCTTCCCTATCACCTTTTTAAGACATGAAACATGAAATATATTATGTATTTTACTTCATTCTAGAAGTTCCAATTCATATGCCACTTCTCCAACTTTTCGAACCACTTTGTAGGGACCATAAAAACTTGGTTTAATAAGATTTTATGAACCTTTTACTTTTAAGGATGTTTGTTTGTAGGGATGCAACCTAAAATAAACCAATTCATTCACTTGGAAGTGTCTATCCACTCTATGTTGATCTGCATATTTTTTTTGTTGGTTTTTAGAAACTTTGCAAGTTATCTTTCAAAATCTTCAAAATCTCTCGACTTTATTCAATCCAATTCTTATATTTTGGTGTTCTACTATCACTACCTTTTTTCTCTTTCATTTTTTCCTATCTCTCTCTAACATTTTCTTATTTAGGATACATTTTGGGCTTGGTAATTCCTAATGGGTCCCACTAGAACCTTGATCTGTTGGTTCGGTAGAAGGGATACCTGTGATGATGGGTGGCTAGGACACTGGTCCATTGCCAAATATCCCTCCATGGAAGGGATCTGGATGCGCACCAGCCATGCGGCTAGATGGGGCAGTGAGCAAGGTAGGTTCGAACTAATAGGAATCTGAATCAAATTCAAATGTCGTGTGTGGATCCGAAGGTAGTGAGTGACATCAAATGTGGCTCTGACGGTGTCAGTTCAGAGAAATGAACTAGGGCATGTGCCCCCTAATCCTATATGAGTAGCGTGGTGGAGCTATGATTATTAAATGGAGTGTCGTGTAATGACTGGAAACTCGAGAGAATCAATTGTGGGCTCAAAAATACAACTACAACCAAGTGTGTAGAAGGAGAGCGTATAAAATGGCGGCTCAGAGGCCAACAAAAGCCTCTAAAACCAAACTACGATAGCGGGTCACAGGAAGGCAAGTCTACAACAAGGATGGTCAGAAAGCCAACAAGAAGAACTACCTATCAAAAAATGACTCACTAACCTATGGGGTATGAGTACAAGCAAGATCCTAACTACAAGCTGGAAGCCCCTCGCAAATCTCATCCTCGTCAAGGTGACGAAATCCCAGTCAGACAATACAAAATGGAAGAACCATATAGGCTAAGAGAATCCCACTACCGAGAAGGACCTCTGGGTAAAAGAACCATAGAATATTGGCCACTAGGATACCTCATTCATGACACACTCGCTCGATTTACTAACTCTTCAACCCTTTGGCCCTCGACACCCGGTATACGCTGGCATGCATGAGGAGGACTATGAAAGTTTATCCTTCAGTGCAAGATGGAGTGTAGTATTCCACCCTAACTTTCGGAGCCCCTTTTTTGCAGCTTACTACTGCTGAGAAGGCGGCCTCTCGATAGATTGGATGTGACTGTGTCAACAAATACAAGAGGGTTTTGGTTTCCTAGTGAACAACAACTATGTCTTAGGATGTGAATGATGATGGGTGTTGTTTGGATGCCTATGCCCAAAGTCCTAACTTAAATACAAGATTTTTTTATCCTCAAGTGAGGTTACAATGTTGGCTTGTAATTAACTTAATTTTAAGGCTCTGCTCGGGGCCATGAACTGAGTGTTTCACTTAGTGGTGTGAATTGTGTGCAACTATATGTCAAACCTAGCAATCCGTGACGAAAATGTTCAAATATAACTACTGGGATGCAAATATAGTGTAGTGAATAATAGAATGAACAGTAAAGATGCAAAATAAAAATTTTCTTCCAGTAATGAAATTATGCTTGAAACAAATGAGTAATAAAGGAACTTTTAATCAAACGCAGGAAATAAGCACAGGGATTCAACTACAGAGATCAATTATGGAAACTCATAAACCAAGTAGAGGAGACCTCAAACACACTAAGGGGCTCTAAAATATCAAATATGGAAAGAAAAACAGATCAAGACAGGGTTTGGGACAAACAGGGGTCTAAAATAGGCTCAAAAAACAGACTGGAAACTGACGGTCGCACATGTCGACCGAACAGGCGCAATATGGGTCGCACGGAACAGAGGGACAATTACAATATGGAAAGAAAATAGTCAAGTCGTGCAAAACAGAGGGTAAAATGCAACTGGGTCACTCTAAACTGAATCACAAGAGAGACTACGGTCGCACGGTAAGCTGAAACATGAGCGATTTGAGAAAAAATAGACAAGTCCCGCAAAACATAGAGTTAACCACGACTAGGTTGCTCAAAATTGATTCACAGGAGCGACTGGGGTCGCTCTAAAAGCTGGGACAAGAGGGATCTGGGTTTTTACACCAGGTTGCTCATATCAAAACTATAGGAGCAACATAGGTTGCACTTATCAAGCAAAAAGGACTGACTGGGTCACGACTTTCATCCATATAAGAGCGACTCAGCTCGAATTGGGGAAAAATTAAAAAGAATAGCCAGCAAGGGCTGGGGGAGTAGGCATTGACATAGCAAGGGTTTGGATCAATCACGATGGGGGTCGATCTATGATGGATGATGGCAGAAAATCAGAACAAACCACTGGAAACCTGCAAAAAATCATGATCCAAATGGATTGATTGAGTGGAGTCGCCAAAACTGTAGTGGGGATTTCTCCCCAGCTACATGTAGAAGCACTAACCTTAGATCGTTGTGATCATAAGGAATAGTTCAATGGAAAAGAAAACTACAAGCTAAGATAATAATAGAAAGCAAATATTTTATACATTTTTCAACATATATCGGTTAAACTAAACTAATGCAAATAAATAAAAACACACCTCTTTTCCTATAGAATGGGCCACTGTAGCCGTCCTCAGAAGTGGTTCCATAGCTTCACAGGTTGGTTCTGAAGCTGTCTCCATGGATATTTGTCAAACAGGAAATGGATCCAAGATGGGTACGGAGAATGTCTCAACATACACCGTGGGAATCGTATGGCAACGAGAATGGTGGCAAGGGAGTATGTGAATACCTAAGAGAAAAAGTGTCACAGCGTACCCACAAATGAAAATGAGAAAAAAGGTGTTTTGGGTGAGCCCTTCATAATGTATTTATAGTATTGTCCTAGGGTTTTTTTATGCAAGGTGGTGACCCATGGTATTTTCCTGTGGTTTTCTAACCCTTTCTCTTTTTTAGTGTTTTTGGACCCTTTTTAAGGTTTTTGACCCTTTTCTGGGAGAGAGTGAGGGTAAAATACAATTGTGAAGGTCAAAAGTAAGGGAAATATGGTAGGAATATGATGTATGTATATGGTTTAGACCATGTAGAGATAGGTGAACACTTTTTAGTGTTAACATTGCCTTCTTTAATTTCTCTAGTCGCTTGTATCTGCACCTTATTTAAAAAGGATTTACGTCCTGCCATGATTTTTTGTGTCTAACTTTGGGATAAACCACCTGTCGAGATTGTATTCTCCTCTTTTTTTTACTTGGATCTTAACTCATATACCTTATTCCCTTCAGACCTTGATTATTCCTTTTTAAGGGTTCCCTCATAGACTCTGTTTGTTCTTTTGTTGGAATGTCAACCTCGACCTTAGAACCTTCTATCACATCTACAGTTCTAACCATGTCTGTTAAGGAAATAAGGAAATAATGGAAGAAAGGTTATTGAGAATGTATTTACCTTCTTTCAACATGGAGGTATTAGAACCAACGACATTGTCATTCTTAGTCTCTACATCCAAGGTTGGCTGAGTTTCGTCCTCATCTTCTATGACAATTTTGAGCTTTAGATCCATCACCTTTTTCTTGGCTCCACCAACGATGTTCTCGTTGGTTGTTTTTTCATCCGCACCCTTTGAGGGTGCATGCTTCTCACCATAAGGTTTTTTAACTCACATCTTCTTATAAGCAAATTCCGTTTGACAACCTTCCTTTATAATACAATCTTTTTGTAAATGCACGACTTGTCTATACTTAAAATACCTAAAATGAATCTTCCAATAGTTGAGTTGTTGTGACCAGATGCTGACATGAATTAGAATTACAATCTCTTCGAACATGCCTTCTCTCATGTCTAATTCAACTAGGATGTGCTCACATATTCTATCTATCTTGTTAGCCCAGTATTATTCCAACATTATGAAATTGCCAATTTTGTTTTCAATTGCCTCTAAGATATGCTGTTTCCAAAATACCATCGGCAAACTAGGAAGAATCACCCATATTTGATGCAGATTATGCGGTTCTCTTCTGGCACTGAAATTAATGTGCCATTTCTTTAAAATAAGTCCTAAAGGACCCCAATTCTAGTTCTGGATAAGAAACAGAGTTTTGTCATATTCCTTTTTGAGTTTGAAAAGGAACCATCGTCTTGGTAATATATGAAACTTAGATGTACATGATAGCACCGGGTTCCAATTCTTATCCATCCAATACGTTAATGCTTCTTTGCCTGTCACCTTTCCACAAAATCTACCCACTAATGCAAAATTGAGGTAAGACGGGATGTGTAAGAGTTGAATGTACCATTTTTGGGTTTCATACCTCTTGATTTTGTCTTTCGGGACACTTATTTTTCTGCAGTGAATGTACCATTATTATCTGCAACGGAGTTAATACCAGTGCGTGAACATGATTGTGTTGCTTCGGGCCACGGGCCTGTCATCGCAACCTTTCTTGGTGTGACTTCATTTCCTTCCTTGTGTAAATAGCCTTTCGTGCTAAAGATCAACCCAAGTGCAGTGTAATCCTCATAATCTACAATTTCATCATACATTGTGATGAGTCTTTGATAATGATGTTAGCAGTATCTACTTCCGAGTAAAATTTTTTGTAAGAAAGGTTATCCTTCACCAAAAATAAAACCTTACCTTCTCTCATTTTTTGCAGACTGTAGAGCTACATTGCGCTCCCCCCCCCCCGCCATATATATATAATGCCTTAAAACCTCTATCCCAAATATTATTTCCATTTTTATATTTATTTTTAATTATTAATCCGACAACATTTATATTTTATATTTTTACATAACATTAACTTCTAAGCTCAGAAGTATCTCTTGGTAGTAACTAGCTTACATAAGAAAATTAATAGCCAAGTTTAGAATGATCTCTCATGAACTTCATAACGAAACAGAGAGTTGGTCTATTCCCAAAACTCCATGGGAAGAAAGGGTTGGCCATCTATGTGAGTCTATGAGCGTTGAGGATGAAAATCACTTTCCCTTAGAGTGCATTTCTTACACCCACATTAAATATGAGTTTGGTAGTATTTGCTACAATACAAACTTTTATAACCTCCTAACTTGCCAAAACTAAATTGATCTTGGAAAGCTTCTTGGCAAGCTTTTTGAGCATAGGAACAAGATTTTTAAGTATTATCATTCTTAATTTACGATATACCAAAGTTGGTCTCATTGTACGTTAATCATCATCATCATCACAATGTTATGTGTTACAACATATCCCCCACATATTTTAATTTTTTTAATTTTTAATTATTGAGCCAACAACATTTATATTTTATATTTTTACATAACGTGACACAATAATATGAGTTACAACACCTCCCCCATATATACTTTTTTTTATACTAGCATAGATCCATCTTAAACCAGGATCTATCGAGAGGGATCCAATTTAATGAGGTGTAATTTTTTTTAAATCTTTATTTTTTTACATATCCAAAAGAATTTACAACTCATCAATAATCATGCTGATTAAAATAGCATATAATGTACTTAATTTTCATTAAAACATATGTAAATTTTCTTAAGCCAACATGTTTTCATATTTTTAATTTTTAATTTCAATATTAGTTTTTAATTTTTTTATTAAAATATGTCACATTACATAACTGTACCTAACAACATCTCCCTCATATTGGGCAATTAATTTTCATTAAAACATATGTAAAAAAATTTAAACCGACATGTTTTCACCTTTTTTTTAATTTTTAACTTTATTATTATTAAAATATGTCACATTACATAATGTTATGTGACAACATCTCCCTCATACTACGGTGTTAATTTTCATTAAAGCGTATGTAAATTTTTAAGCAGACATGTTTTCATATTTTTAAATTTAAATTTTAATATTAATTTAAATTTTTTTATTATTAAAATATGCCACGTTACGTGACAACATCTCCCTAATATTGGGTTGTATACCACCTCGTTACTCTTGATGCAATCATTTCCATTTTATTTTATTTTTATTTTTAAATATTAAGTAGATGACATTTATATTTTATATTTTTACATAACACTACATAACGTTATGCATTACAACATGTCACCCATATATCATTTCCATTTCCATTTTAATTTTTAATTTATTAATTATTAAGATGACAACATTTATATTTCATATTTTTATAGAACACTACATAACGCGTTACAACATCTCCCCCATACATCATTTCTATTTTTATTTTTATTTTTTAATTTTAATTATTTAGCCGACAAAATTTATATTTTTTTTTTTGCATAACACTACATAACAAATTACAACATATCCCCCATACTAGGATGTAGAGCGCCTCTCGCCGCAATTAAGTTGACAACATTTATATTTCATATTTTTACATAACACTAAATAACATTACGCGTTACAACAACTCCCCCATATATCATTTCCATTTTTTATTTTAATTGTTTATCCAACAACATTTATATTTTATTTGTTTGCATATTGTTACATAACTTTACGCGTTACAACATCTCCCCCATACTAGGTTGTAGAGCACCTCTTGGTGCAATTAAAGGGTGGTGCTATATATATATAAGACTAGCCTCACCTAATTTTAAGTTAAGAGCCTACAAGATAATGTTAAAATATAAAAATTTCGGCCAATACATTCACAAATTTGGGGACTAAGCCATCAATGACATAAAATAACAATAAATATGTGAAACTAGGCTACAACAAGTGCTAGGTGTGCCAAAAAGCGGACATCATGGACCAACTAACCCCAACATATGTGTTCCCTCATTGCACTCCTTCACTATCCTTGTAGGATTCTTTAATAAGGAAGTACAATTTGTGGATAAAACAACTCATAGGAGGGGTTTTATATCAAACAATAGGTCCAAGTGAGCAAATAAGGTGTAGTAGATGGGGTACACAACCCTTTACAAAGTGATATCACATTTTACAAGGAAAATAAATGAGTGTGGCCATGCATCAAAGTGATTATCGTCATAAGAACATAAATCCCTATAAGGAAAGTACCTCTTGGAAGTGGAAATATAGAGGACCGTCCATGACATGACTAGGGGTATTTATCCCCAAATCAACACTCTATGCTTCAAAATTGGCCTTTACATCAATATTTTTTAATCACTCGCTCTAGTAGCCTCTTATTGGGAACATTGTAGATATTGTAAGGGATAACAAGCCCCACAAATCCATTCTTGTAAAGGTGATCACATGTAAGTGTCTTTCTCCAGGACAATACAAAAATAAAGGTATCCACCTTCGGCTAAAGATCCTACCCCAATATTTGCTTCCAAATACGATCTCCCGACTCAAAGCTATGTTGAGCAAGGATGGCGCAAGCTTGTTTGAGATAAAAAAGTACCACAACTCTTGTAGCCCTAGCGAAGGACATCTGAACCATGAAGGAATTGGATTTTCCAAGATTGCATATCTTCCTAGAAAGCATCCCATGGGAAACTGGGAGGGAGATTCATTGATTGAGCTCTATATTTCCATTTTCTCCATTCATTGGATTCATTATGATCCTTCCAAAAGTGAGACACGAGACTTTGATTGGTAGTGTAGAGGACCTCCTGAAACTGATTTCTATGTGAGTAATTACATAATTCATGAAGTTTCTACTATGTATCCCACCAAAAATGCATCGATTATCCATTCATAACTTCCTATAAAGAGTGTCGTTGAATCAGATTCTTATTTTTCCATGCATCCTTCCAAATGAGGGAACCATGGCTGATACCTTGCATGCAAATAATATCATGGCCCTTTAGGACATGAGCATATTTCCTTTTCCAAACTTTCCCCCATAGGGAGGAAGTATTGAGAATACACCTCGACAAGGTTTTAGCACCTAAATCCCTAGTTTCTAGTTTTTAGATCCCTAAATCCAAGAACCCTTGAGATTTGGGGAGATATACTTTTGACCAAGCCACCAAGGACCACTTCATGTTGTCATGTTTTCCTCCCCAAAGGAAGGAACAATATAGATTCAAAAGGTATTTAAGGATATACTCGAGAGAGACCAACACTAAAAGAATATATGTCAGTATACTTATTAATGCGAATTTGAGGAGATTTAGGTGACCATCAAGAATTAAGGAGCAGAAAGTCCAACTAGAGACATGTTTTTCCAATTTGGCAAGTATAGATGTCCATGAAGAATGATGGGTCACATTAGCAATTAAAGGGGATCCTAGGTAACTTGAGAGAAAATAAATGTGTTTGAAATGAAAGAGGTGAGCAATTTGTAATTGAAGGGAAATGGGGGTGTTGAAGAAGAGAATTTCAGACTTATCAAAATTAAGGTACACGAAAAAAGAATCAAGGAAAATACAAAGAATAAAATGAAGGGTTATGGAATCCTTGATCAAATGGGTGGACATAAGCATAGTATCATCAACAAATGGAAGATGTAATGCAACCATATCATCATTATCATGGTGGAGACCCTTGATTTGCTTCTTTTGAACAATGCCTTTCAAATATCTACTAAGGCCTTCAACCATGACGATGAAAAGAAAAGGATAGACGGGGCCTCCTTGATGGATTCCATGAGAAGAGGATAAAGTGGTTGAGTGGGAGCCATTAACCATGATTGAGAAAAGAAAAAAAGACACAAGGACCATGATCTAGATAGTCTATTGACGGGAGAATCCAAAATCTAAAAGGGAGCGATAGATAAAGGAGCAACTATTTTTTTCAAAGGATTCAAATTGATCCAATTTGATGACCATACTAGGGTTTTGAGATTATTGAAGGGAGTGAGTTGTTTCATGATCCAAGATAAATCCATTAAGAATTTGTTAGCTCTCCACATAACCATATTGCTCCACATAGATAAAATGGGGCATAATTTTCTTCAAATGGTTGGCTATGAATTGGTGATGATTTTTAAAATGACACTGCATAAAGAAATGGGGTGAAATTTATTTGGGTTGGGGGGCATTGGTTTCTCAGGAAATGAGCATGAGGAAAGTGGAACTAAGATTCAAAAAACATCCATGCGAGCTCTATACTTGTCAACAACCTCCAAAATTTTGTTTTGTATAACCTTCCAACACTGATGGTAGAAATCAGTCGTGAATCCATCAAGTCCAAGCGATTTCACTACAGAAATTTCCATCGTCACCTTTTCAAATTCATCCTTATAGATGATGTACAGTAGACTATATTTCTGATTATATGTGACAAGGGAAGGTATATAGGCCACAATTTTAAGAATTTGCACATCACCATTTCCTGGAGGTTTCAACAAAATTTGTAGGTAGAAGGAAACCAATTCATTTTCAATGTCCTCATGGGTTGAAAGTTTTTGTCCCTACTCATTGAAGAGATGGAAAATTTGGTTTTGATGGCGATTTTGAATCATGGATGCATGGAAAAAAATAGAGTTTATTTCCCTTCCCTTATACATTTAAATCATGATTTTTGGTACCAAATAATTTCTTCCAACTTCAGTCATTTATTGAGATCAAATTGAAGGTGGATTTCCTCTCTTAGCAGGTCCTCAGAATATACATGTTCTCTGGAAGTATACTACAACTAATTCATTTGGGATTCCAAGTGTTATATTTTTAAGATAGCATCAGTAAATTTCAATTATATACAATGGAAACAAATATAATCACTAAAAGAATAACCATGTACAGAAACAAAGAGACACAGATATTTTTCCTAGGAAACCCTTCTACTCAAGGGAGAAAACCCAAAAACATTTTTTACTTGGAGAATTGATTCAAGATACAAATTACATCTTGATGCAATAATAATGACATATAAGAATAACCCTGAAGATAGAAACCCCATAAAACAATCTTCTCCTTTCTTGAGCGAACTTCCTTCATGTGGAGAGAACTTGCTTGTGTACAAATGAGGAGGGCGTCACCTTTATTCATACATAATTTTTGGATGAATTTTTCATTGAGATTGACTTACACATATTTATGGGGATGACTTGTTTCTAGAATTATATTAATTGTTTATTGTCTATTATGGGGCCAACTTGTTGAGAAGATACCTCCCAGAGATACACACACCAACACTTCCTATTAGATAGGGAGGTATCATCAGGAACCCACTTGGTCGGATTGTCATGGAAATCTAAGAAAATAAGAAAACAAATAAATTCCACGCACTATTCCCCTGCGAGAGAGGCATCGGTCGCTCCGGCAAGCCCTTGCACTACAAGGGCTCGACATTCCACCACGTGATACTAGGATTCATGTGCTAGGCCAGTGATTTCACACGAGGCAATGACATCGACGGGGGGAGTCTTTCTACAATGAGAAGTTTGTGGATGAGAACTTTGTAAAGAAGCACATGGGGTCTCACATCCTCTCCATGTCCAATGCTAACCCTAACACTAACGACCCCCAGCTCTTTGTTTGCACTAGGAAAACCTCATGGCTATACATCAAGCACATTGTATTCATGTAAGTCATTGAGGGTCTATATGTTAAGTGCGAGACTGAGAAAGTCGGATCTAGATTTGGTATAACTTCAAATCCAGTTACCATTGTTGACTGCAACCATCTCTCTTGAACATAAGTTTGCAGGGTTTTAAGAGTTTTGAATCCTTTTGAGTTGAGATAAATGCTATGGCAGTAACCTAGTTACATCATCTTTTAGCATTGGAAATTTCTTTTTCCGGATTTGTCTAATCTCAAAAATGAAATGAAGATATCTATGAATATAATTAATCTTGATTCACACAACCAGTGCCTTTATCTATCCATGTGAATGCATTATTAAAATCTCGATTAAATTTTTCTTTGAAAAAAAAGAGATTTGTTCACTCGAAATGAATTCTTGAGTATGTTTCTGATACCATGTTATATTTTCTTAGATAGCATCAATATATTTCAATTATCTGTAGCAAAACAAAAATAGGATCACTAAAATAATAACCATGCACATAAATAAAGAGGTACACAAATTTATCTTTGGAAACCCTTCTACTCAAGGGAGAAAACCCAACAACCTTTCTTACTCATAGAATTGATTCAACATACAAAGTACATCTTGATAAAATAATAAACGCATATAAGAATAACCCCAAAGATATAAACCCCAGAAAATAGTATTCTCCTTGCTTGAGTGAACTTCCTTCATGTGTAGCAAACTTTCTTAAGTGTGTGCAAATGAAGAGGGTGTCACCTTTATTTATACGTATGTTTTGGTTGACTTTTTCACTGGGGCTGACTTACACATCTTGATGGTGCTGACTTGTTGAGAGGATACATCCAAATGCTACATATACCGACACCAAGGTTCTTCTAGATTCATTAATGTTGTTGAAAACATCTTTTTTCTAGGTTTTGAGATTTCCTTTAACAAACTTAAGACATTGTTGTAATTGAAACATTTTGGATTCAGAGTTAGTGGGAGCTTCTTTCCATAATTGAGAAAAGTGTTCCATGAATGATTGATGATTGAGCCATAAGTTTTCAAATCTGTAAGGTATGTTTTTAGATCTATTATCCAAATCTACTTCAAGACATATGGGCCAATTATTTTGTTAAATTATTGTAACTTCGGAAGATATTCCAAGATGTATTGTATTCCTCTTTCGGGAGATGAGTTTGGTCTTGTTAGTGTCATTGAAAGAAGTAATGTAAACCTCTAAATGTAATTCGGGTCAATAGTACCCAAGTGTCAATATAATAAATGTTATTTTGTGGTGTCAAGTTGTCAAGTGGTCCCAGTTAGTTAGAGAAGTCAACCCTACTTGGTTAGTAGTCAAGTAAACTGAAGAATATAAATAGGGAGGCGCTCCTCTCTATTTGGATACACTCACTCAAGTTGTCTTAGCAAGAGAGAGAAGGATTAGTGCGCCAGAAAGAAGAGAGGAATTGTTGTATGTATTTTACACTGCACTGGTTGAGTTCTATACTGAGGAAGTTTTGCGGGATTTTCTCCCTTGTGTTTTCCTCGAGTAAAATATTTGTGTTCTTATGTCCTTATGTTTCTATGCATGTTTTTGTTTTTGTGATATTCTAGTGACTAATTGTCTTAAGATATCATCTAAAGAAATTTAAGAAAATTCAAGATGGTATCAGAGCCACCCTAAAAGGAAGCACTACACAACTAGGGTTTGTTGTTATGAACAAATCCCTCAACATATCAACCAGAAAAGAGGGCTCTCCCAACTCACCTCTAAAGAGCACATATTTCTGTGGAGACAGAACTAAATTCTGAGAATTTTCAACTTTGGACCTGTTATTGATACCAGGACAAACTACGATTTAGTTTTTCTAAGGTTTCATCATCAATATCAGAAAAGGGAAGATACAATCTACCTCACCTCAAGAAGGTGCATCTTTTCCACTATTCAGCTCCACCTATGATCCCAACTACAAAATTAGGGTTTCTACTTCAAACCTTAGGACATCAGGAAGAAGATCACTCAAGAGCCGATTTCTGCAAGTAAGTATCTTTCCATATTTTTCCATTTGAGGTTCTCAGCTTTCTAAAGATGAAAAAGAATATCAATCTAGATGAAAATTTTGAAGGGGATGAAAACTTCAGATCATGGAAGTATAGGATCATGCTCATCCTCCAAGAGAATGATCTAGATAAGTTTGTGAAAGAACCAGAAGGAGATGAAGACAAATCCAAGCACAAGAAGGATATGATCATAGCTAAAAGAATCATAACTGATTCCATCGAAGATAACCTGATTCCTCAAGTATCATCTATGGAGACTCCAAGAGAAATGTTTGATTTCCTATCAGGACCATTTGAAGGAAGAAACATTAATAGGAAGATGACTGTGAGGAATCAACTCAAAAGTGTAAAAGCTCAAAAGTCAAAGAATATGCAATCTTACTTTACAAGAGTATCTCAAATAAAGGATTAGATAGAAGCCACTGGTGACATGGTTGAAGAAGCATAAATTGTAATGTCATGAAGTTTGAATGCCCTTCCAAGAGATTGGGAAGACTTTATCCGAGGAATTTTTTGAAGAATAAAACTAACCAAATTTTGGAATTTATGGGAAGAATGTGTCCAAGAATAAGAGAGGATAGTAGCCAGAGAAGAAAAGCTAAAAGACAATGAGGATCAAGCCTTGACTTCCCACACCAAAGGAAAAAGTCATGACCATCCTCCTAAGACTCAAGGGTTTAAAAGACCCAAGAGAGACTTCTCAAATTTTGAGTTCTTCAATTGCC
Source organism: Pseudotsuga menziesii (assembly GCA_001517045.1). Taxonomy (NCBI): domain Eukaryota; kingdom Viridiplantae; phylum Streptophyta; class Pinopsida; order Pinales; family Pinaceae; genus Pseudotsuga; species Pseudotsuga menziesii. The sequence continues at coordinate 9,072 of LPNX010853881.1, read as the reverse complement.
ACAAGTTAGGACACATTGCCATTAACTGTCCCATGAAATCCGAAAGACTCGAAAATATGAGAAGTTTTCAGGTCCATGCTGCTGAAGACAGTGATTGAGAAGTAGAAGAGGAAGCAAAGAAGGATGAAGAATCTAGTGAAGAATATGTTTTGATCTCTGCTCTAACTAGATCAGTCTCACCAGGAAATGATACATGGATGATTGATAGTGGTGCCTCCAAGAAAATGACTGGCTTCAAGGACTCACTCTCATGCCTTGAAAAAAAGGAATCCCCACAGAAAGTGATGCTTGGAGATGATTCCCAATATCCCATTAAAGGATTAGGAGAAGTATCCTATAAATTTTATTCTAGAAAGCCTATGAAAATGAAGGATGTCCTAGATGTCCCAGGACTAAAGAAGAATCTTCTTTCCATTTCAGCCGTAGACAAGAAAGGATTTAGAGTTTTCTTTGTGGATGGAAAAGTCCTCATGTGAACCAAAGGCAAGACTATCAATGATGTGGTATAGATTGGAGTTGAAGAAGGAGGAGTCTACAAATTGAAGGGACTCACCGATTCTACATTATCAACTAGTACCATCAACCCATGTGAGCTATGGCATAGAAGGATTGCTCATGTTCACTAAAAATCCCTTCCAATTGTAAGAAAGGTGGTAACTGGTTTACCAGAAATTTAGATAGAACATGAAGGAGTGTGCAAAGGATGTGCACAAGGGAAGAATACTATAATCCCTTTCCAAAAATTGATAGTAAGGAAAAAGGGATCTTAGATATTATTCACTCAGATATATGTTGGCCAATGCAAACCACTTCATTAAGTGGGTACTCTTACTATGCCTCTTTCATTGATGACTACTCCATAAAGACTTGGATATACTTCTTGAAAAAGAAGGATGAAATGTTTGAAAGATTCAAATATTTTAAGGCCCTAGTAGAAAACCTTTTTGAGAAGAAAATAAATATTCTAAGGTAAGATAATGGAGGAGAGTTTACTTCAAATGAATTCAATGATTTTTGTAAAGAACCATGGATTGAGAGGGAGCTCACCATTACCTACAATCCACAAAAAAATGGTGTGGTGGAAATAAAGAACAGATCTTTCCTAGAAGCTGTGAAAGCTATGATACATGATCAAGATCTCCAAATGCACCTATTGAAAGAAGTAGCAAGAACAATAGTATATGTACAAAAGAAAAAATTCTCACAGTGCCCCTGGGAACAAAACTCCAGAAGAAATGTTTTCCAGAGAAAAACCAGGGGTAAGTCATCTAAAGATATTTGGTTGTCCTGTATACATGCATATTCCCAATGAGTAAAAACCGAAGTTAGATCCTTTAGGAATGAAGAGATTGTTCATAGGATATAGTGAACAATCAAAATCTTATCGAATATATATCCCAAGATACCGTCAAATTGAACTTAGCATATATGTTACATTTGATGAAGATATAGCCTTCCGAAAATCAAGAAAAGACAAGGAAGATTAAGAGGAGCATGAAAATCCTAAAACTGTTGAAGGTCCAAAAGAAGTCGGAAACGAAGAACTCTAGAAACCTGAAGAGCATGATATGACAGAGCCCCGACTACCTGAATATTTACCAAATGAATTGATTTCTTGAAAGAGAAAACCTTCATGGGATCGTGAAGTAATTGAAGAAGCAAAAAGATACAATGTTCCTGAAGGAGCCATTTGAGAGAGGAAGAATCCAAATTCATATTCTGGTTATATGGCCTTGATGTGTGATCTAGTTGATAAAGAACCAACTTGTTTTGAAGAGGCAATAAAACAGAAAGAGTGGGATGATGCAATGGTTGAGGAATACCAATCCATTATAAAGAATGATGTGTGGGAAGTAGTACCTAGACCAAAGGGCAAGTCAGTGGTATCGTCGAAGTGGATATTCAAAACTAAACACTCAGCAGATCAAAGTATAGAAAAATACAAGGCAATATTTGTATCCTGGGGATTCTCTCATAAAGATGGAATTGATTATGAAGAAACCTTTGATCTAGTAGCTGGATACACCTCAATAAGAAATGTCATTTCCTTGGCATCCAACATGAAGTGGAAGCTACATCAAATGGACGTGAATATGACATTTATAAATGGAAAGATTGAAGAAGAATTATATATGGAAAAACCGCAAGGATTCAAGATTAATAACCAGAAGACTCATGTATGCTGACTAAAGAAACCATTGTATGGATTAAAGAAAGCACCTAGAGCATGGTATGGAAGGATCTATGGATTTGTGATAAGCTTAGGCTTTACTAAAAGAAAAGAAGACTCAAACCTCTACTATAAGGTTGATGAGGATGGAATTTTAATTTTGTTGCTATATGCAGATGATCTATTCTTAACAGGAGAAGATAAGTCGATTATCGAATGTAAGAAGAGGCTTATCAGATAATTCGAAATGAAAGACCTTGAAATGATGCATTACTTTCTAGGTCTTGAAGTATGGCAGTATCCAAATTAGATTTTTCTAAACCAAGGAAAATATACTATTGAAATATTTAAAAGATTTGGAATTCTAGATTGCAAAGCTATGACTACTCCAATGACCACTAGTTTGAAGCTATTGAATGATGATACTTTAGAAGCTATTGATTCCACTCTATATAGAAATATTATTGGCTCACTGATATACCTAACCAATACAAGACCATATATATGTTTTGCAGTAAACACCTTAATTCAGTACATGGTTAATCCTAAATACATTCACCTGATTGGTGCAAAAAAGGTGGTGATGTATCTAAAGGGAACTTTAAATTATGGGCTCAGATATACATCCAGTGGAGAAATTAAGTTGCATGGATTTGCAGATTTAGATTAGGGCAGAAGTTCCAAAGATAAGAAGAGTACATCATGATATTGTTTTAGTCTAGGATGAGGCATGATCTCTTGGTTCAGTAGAAAGCAGACTAGTATTTCACTTAGTATGCCAGAGGTAGAATACATTACAACATGTTCAACATGTAACAAATCAGTATGGTTTTGAAAGATGTTGGAAGGATTATTCAATGCAGAGATAGATGTCACTAATATCCTTTGTGATAAACAGGGTTGTATCAAGATGACGGAGAATCCCATGTTTCATGATAAGTCAAAACACATTGAGATCAGATATCATTTCATCTGGGATATGGGTTAGAAGGGAGTTGTAAATCTCAAGTATGTTCCCATAGAGGAACAAGTAGCAGATGTATTGACTAAGCCTTTGGCTTGTGTAAAGTTTGAATACTTTCGAGACAACCTTGGTGTAGTCCGAAAGGAACTCTCTCGAAAGATGGAGTGATAGTAGTTGGATGATGGATGCAGTGGTGAGTATCTCAGTCTAGAGGAGGGTATGTCTGGCTAGGCTTATTTGGACCGAAAGGGTTATTAAGCCAGACAAGGCCTGTTGATTCTAGGGGGATCAGTATGTCTGACTATGATTGTTTGGCTCGAAAGGGTTAGTAAGCCAGACAAGGCTTGTTTGGTCCCCAGATAGATGTATCTGTCTAAATAAGCTTGCTTGGATCGAAAGAGTTAGTAAGTTAGAAAAAATGCCTAGGTTGAACTACTAGAGAACTCACTATGATGCTGCTCCGAGACGTTGAAGGGAAAGATGTATCCTCATTATTGCTATACTGTTGGTTGTTGATGATTGCTGAGATGCTTGATAATTGTTGCAATATTTCTATACTATTGGTTGTTGATGATTGTTGATTGCTGATGATCGTTGAGATGCTTGATGATTGATGCAGTATTGCTATTCTATTGGTTGTTGTTGTTTGTAGATATGCTTGATGATTATTTCCGTATTGATATGATGTTGGTTATCGATGATTATTGTTGCAGTATTGTTATACTGATGATTATTGAGATGTTGTTATTTAGTATTGTTGTGATGTTTGTTTTATTCAGTATTGATGATTGATTGAGTTCATATCAGTGCTAATACACCAATGACTATAGTTACGTGTTACTTCAGTATTCTTATATTGATGATGGTTTCGATGTTCCAACATCTCTATGCTGGTTATGCAGATGACGATCTAGCATTAGTTGTTGTTGATTTTTTAGAAATAATAGGCTAATGATTATTGTTGATGTTGTTAGTATCCTTACACAGATGTTGCAGACAATAAAGTTACAGATGATGTCTCAGTATCCACATACTGATCTTATAGAAGATGATTTAGTATTCATACAGTGATGATATAAACAATGATACTCTGACGAGATAGATGATGATTCATCATGCACATACTGATGCTTCAAAAAGAAGATTGAGAAATATGTCTCAGTATTCACATAGTGATAAAAGATGGTCCAGAAGATGATTCACTAGAAGACAAATAGAAGATGTCCAAGACCATAAGAAAGATGAAGATTGCAGAAGATGTTCCAGCTAAGATTGATGATGAAGATGTTAGACAATGTTCCAAAACTTCCTATGACATATAGAGCCTCACCAGAAAGTTGTAGAGTTGTAGTATCAAATATTTCAATGGTTTAATACCTTCCTAGTTAATAGGGAGTGTTAAATTATTGTAACTTCGGAAGATATTCCAATATGTACTATATTTCTCCTTCTGGAGATGAGTTTGGTCTTGTTAGTTTCATTGAAAGAAGCAATGTAAACCTCCGAATGTAATTTGGGTCAATAGTACCCAAGTGTCAATATAATAAATATTATTTTGTGGTGTCAAGTTGCCAAGTGGGCCCAGTCAGTTAGAGAATTCGGCCCTGCTAGGTTAGTAGTCAAGTCAGCTGAAGAATATAAATAGGGAGGCGCTCCTCTCCATTTGGATACACTCACTCAATTTGTCTTAGCAAGAGAGAGAAGGATTAGTGCACGAGAAAGAGGAGAGTAACTATTGTCTAGGTTTTACACTGCACTGGTTGAGTTCTATACTAAGTTTTGCTGGGTTTTCTCCCTTGTGGTTTCCTCGAGGAAAATATTTGTGTTCTTGTGTTCTTGTGTTTTTGTGCATTTTGTGCTTTCGTTGATCTTCTAGTGACTAATTGTTTTAAGATATCATCTAAGCAATTTAAGAAAATTCAACATATTTGAGCCAACACCTAGAAGGATGGAATATTAAAAGATAATCCCTTATCTAATTATATGAATTGAGAGAATAAAGCTATCAAGCTGCAAGGATACCTGTTGAAAACCCCCATGCTTAATGTTCCAAGTGTGAACTCCATTTATGGGTTCAATGTGCACTAGATTCATATCCTAGATGAACATCTAAAAGTCCCTGCTAGCTCCATCCAGTTAGCCTAAGCCACCTCTTTTTTCCAATGGAGAGGTAATCATGTTGATGTCTCCACCTAAGATCCACTGAGATCCTTGAGATAGCCTTATGTAGCGATCTAGGGGAATTAACAAAATCAATTTTGGCATCTAGGATTGATGGACCATAAACATTGGTGATAAGTCCAGATGAGTCATGCATCCCAAAGATTTGAAAGCGGGATAAAATATATCTATGAATATAGAGAAGATTTGAGATTTCAATAAGGCTATGGTTCCATAGAATATAAATTCCTCCAAAAATCCCTCTAGCATCTAAGGTTTCATGCTTACATCCCCTCCACCAAAACCAGTATGTAGAACTGATAAAATCCTTTGAACATTTAGTTTCTTGTAATATGACTATAGTCGGTGATTCTTGGTTTATATTTGATCAGAGAGTATGCTTCTTACTCTTTCCATTTAAGCCTCCTATATCCAAGAAAAAATATTCATGGATAACATTATTGAGAAGAAAGGGGGACAATTTTTTTTCTAGAATGGAACGATACTTACTAGAGGAAATTAGTGGTTCCCCTAACTCTTTAGGTTTTGTTGGTTCATCTTACGAGATCACATGGTAACCTTTTTTGAACTAGTTGAGTGTGATTTGAGGTGAAAGATAAGATTTTGAGGGAGATATAATGTAGAGCCTTAGGGTCATCTTGAGAAGTTGTAGGAGATTCTTCCTCACATATGTTTTTCTAAAGGAGTTGGAGTTGTAGGGAGGGAATGGCTTGATGGTCTCCATGAACGTAGGATTCTAGGATGTCTTATAGATCTATATCTTTAAGATCCGTGCCATCTTATTCTTTAGAACTTAGTTGCTCATCCGCCTCCATGGGGCTAATCTTGTTTGGTTCAATTTCTTTTTCTTAACTAGATCTTGGTGATGGTCTTGTTTATTACCTCCCAAATATGCATGAGGTAAGGGAATTGACTACTCATGATCGCTAGATATCTCATTGAGGGCTTCAAATTGGTTAGAAATGGAAATTTTCTAATCCCGATGTTGAGGCATATATCTCCGATTACCTTTTTTCTTCTCAGTAATTGTCATGAGGCCATCTAATCCCTCCTCCAAAGAGTCATGGGTTGGGAGCATCAACTTGTTAATGGGGGGTTTGTGGTAAAGGTGACCATGCTCATGGATTCTAATAATGAAATTTAATATGCTCACAATGGAGGGTTTGGATCAAATCATAGTCATGAAAGATGAACAAAGGTACTCAAGAAACGAATTTGAGACATTCATTTGAACATAGATTCGACAAAAGGAAGTATAGATTCCATGCTTAGTATCCTAATAGACTTTGATAAATTTTCCTAGTGTTACGGATTCCAACCATGGTTTCTTCTTCATAGTATTCATGGAGGAGGGAGTAAAGTATGATCCAAATTGGGACTTCTAAAAAATAATCTTTTTTATGACTGAAATTCTCTACCCAAAAGTGTATGAATAACCCATCATTGTTGATGAAATAAGGGCCTTGTTAAAGGAATCTATTCCGATCCTTGATATTTGAAAATATTGTCGTAAAAACACCCTTAGATCGAAGTTTTAGACTAAATTGGCCTTTAAGTCTCAATTTGGTAGCAATCCATCTCATAAGGAATTTTCGTTGAGCCAAAACCCCATGGATTTCTATATAAGGCGTGATGTTGCATATGTTACCTATAAGATGATCCCAAATTTTCAAAATTAACCTCATATCATGGGATGATGGGAAAGGCCTTAGGAATGCAACCAGACGAAATCACAAAGGGTTTACTTGGATCGTGTTGCAGATGGTCAAGGATATCATGAGGGTGAGAAGGAGGAGCAAACCCATCAGATGGCATTACATTCTCTCTGTTGTCCATGCCATATGGGATGCTAAAAGGAATATGGGGTTGCGGGATGCGATGGTGAGAAGGAGATATGATCTCTTTGGAGGAGAGAGCTTGTGAGAACATAATGAAGAGATCATAATAAATTAGTTGTAGAGAACCTAAACCTCTTATATAATGTTATAATAATAAATAGAAACTCATTTTTATACCTGCCTCCGGCTGGTATATTGCAATCGTTCGATTTCAACCTGCGTTGACTTTCGGTATTACCTGGTGTTTTTTGACGCTGCTTTAAAAAATCAAACCTGTTTTCCAAAGTTTGACTTAGGCGTTTGCAAAATATTTGTTTTAATTTTGTTAAAAATCTATTTTTTTAAACAGCTGATTGGTTGATAGGGGATGATGTCAGCCTTGGAGTTTGGCATCTGGTTTTCACTTGACACATGGCTACTATGACATCAACATTTATTATATTTTATTATTATGTTATTTATAATTCAATCCAACATTGACCATTAATCAAACATAAGTCAAAAGGTGACCATGGATATTTTTGATTGGATCTCGGGTGGTAGTTAGATAATCAAGGATGTCATACTAGACTGCATTGGCGCCCAGGGTAGAAGACTATAACAGTGTGGTGGGAAAGGCCATTGCTGCGAGCTTCGGGCAGATCATCAAGGGTATATTCCTCTGCAGCAATGCTTATGCTTCTCAGGTGCAGAAAGGCGGTGCATTCATTCGAAGCCGATTGAGTAAAACCACTGCAGCAGCAGCTGATCATGAAAAGAAAAAGAGCAATCATGGAAAGATAAGTCCAAGCACAAAGAGGAACATTCGAAGGTGAATGGGAAGAATTCTAACTTTTTTGTTTTGTTTTTCTACTGAGCAACTTGGCCCTTGTAGCACCAAGAAACTAAATTGGATATCGAATTTGCTGTTGGCATGTATGCAGGGTGAAAAATCTGTCAAGGATGACAGAAAATATAAGCGAGAATGTGCTAAAGGGGTTGATCACAGTAAGCGGTGCCGTGATTGCACCAGTGGTTGGCTCCAAGGCTGGAAGGAAGTTCTTCAGCATGTTGCCTGGAGATGTCCTTCTTGCTTCATTGGATGCTTTCAGTACGGCAATATTTCCCCCATTGCACCCTTGCAACAGTTATAAATAAATGTAGTAAATGGTCAAGAATAATCGGGTTTTTATATTTCTTGAATTTCAGATCAAGTTTTAGAAGCTGTTGAAGCGGCAGGAAAGGATGCTATATCAGTCTCTTCTGAGGTTACGGTTGAAGTTATTTCACACAGGTACTACTGCGTTTCCGATTCTGTATGTATGGTTTGCTGGACCCAGAATTTTTGTTGTATGCTTGCATATTGAAATTGCAAAACTGAATTTCATTTGATTGCAAGTTTGGGGAAGATGCAGGGGAAGTGGCACAAGACACGTTTCATTAGAGGAAATTTCAACTCAAAATGGGCCTCCTAAAATGAATTAATAAAATAATAGTTAAAATAATAAAATAATATTTATTAATTTTGGAGGAAGAAAAGAATAAAACTACTTTTTGTTTGTATTTTTGACATATTTCCCCGTGTTTTTACTCAAATTTCAATCGGGAGAGCTCGTTGGATGCGGAATTAAATTCTGCATCCAACGAGTACCCACTCGGCATACTTTTGACGGACCCCGCTACCCCAAAAACAAGAAATACCTGAAAAAATGGAATGATGACATCATCATTCTGTTTTTTCAGGTATTTCTTGTTTTTGGGGTAGCAGGGTCCGTAAAAAGTATGTCGAGTGTGTACTCGTTGGATGCAAAATTTAATTCCACATCCAACGAGCTCTCCTGATCGAAATTTGAGTAAAAACACGGGGAGATATGTCAAAAATACAAACAAAAAAAGTAGTTTTTTTTTATGATACCTATCCCCAAATTTATATTAAAAAA
>LPNX010853867.1:27500-49624 GCA_001517045.1 Pseudotsuga menziesii | reverse complement strand
GTCTCCAAAAATCTGCAAATGCTTATAGTTATGTTCCAAAGACAGAGTAAGAAGAAGCTTTAACCCAATAAGTTCAGCAAAATTATTAGTTCCAAGACCCAAACCAACTTTGAAAGTAAAATAGTGATCATCAGATATAAAGAGCAGACCCCCAACACCACAAATCTTTGGATCCCCTGAAGCCAAACCATCAAAATATCCCCAAGGATATGATTTGTCAATTACTTCTTCCACAACATGTCTAAATCTGATAATCTTGTCTTGGGGAAAAGAACTCAAACAACCCAAACATAAAGATGAAACCTAGAAAGGAGATAAGACATAATTTTCAAAACAACTTTGATTTCACGCTTTCCAAATAAACCATAACACAATAATTGGCAAAGACATGATGTGTTTCACTTCTCCCTTCATACACCAATTCTTCAGACATAGACTGACTGAGGTGCCAATCCATAAATTGTATAACCCCAACTTGGCCTCTATTTCAATCCAAACTTATCTGGTAAAAGAGCAATCCACTCCTAAATGAACATTAGACTCAGAATAAATTTTGCACAAATAGCATTTTCCAGGCCCTTCCTTACCTTTACAGCAAATAACATCCTAGGTTAAAGCTTTATCCTTTAATAAAAACCAACAGAAAATTTTTGTTTTAAGTGGACATTTGAACTTCCAAAGAACCTTCTACCACTAGGAAAGTTCCTCCACCTGTCTATCCAACATTAATTGAAGATAACCAGATCTTGGAGTGTATTTCCTTGATTTAGAATGATTCCAAATCAGAAGATCCTCATCACAAGATAATCTGACATGACTGTTTTTTAAAAAAGCAAAATATTCATTCCAGCAAGTGATATCTTGTTGTTCAACAAGACCAATCAAAGCGGCTGAAAACCAACCTTGATTAAGCAACAAAGACACATTAGGACAACCAATATCTTTTAGAAAATAAAATCCAGCAGAGTGAAGTTTATCCACCAAGCTAAGTGGTAGAATGTGTCTCCACTTACAACCAACCCAAGGATCCACTCCGATTCTAACATTGGCTCCATTCCCAACCTTCCAAACAAGAAAGTTACCAATAAGGTCAAAAGACCAAAGCACTGCTTTCCAGCAGATAAACATGCATATTTTCTTTTTAACTGTCACACGAATCCAATCCAACAGGGATAAAGAATAAATATACTTTTGAAAATAAATATACACCCAAAGACCCGTTCCATGAAGAGAATTCCAAACATTCTTGGTAGCAAGAGATTTAGCAAACATAACTAGAATCTTCAGCCCCCAACCTCCGAAATTTTTTGGACATGCTACAGTTTTCCAAGATGTACAGGGAAATCCAAAAGAGTCTGAATTCCCTACCCATAAAAATTTAAAATATAATCTTCTGATCTTTTCAATAATGCCCAAAGGAATCCAGAAATGCATCCAGTAAACTGGAATAGCTTCTAATACTAATTTAACCAAAACAAGCTTACCTCCCTTAGATAGCCATTGGAAACTCCAGTTCTTAATTCTCTTTTCCACTTTAGCCACCAGCCAATCCCAATATTTGATGTAATATATGCAAGGTTTGAGATAAAACCCAAGATATTTCAATCCAACTTCAAGTTTAGTAACTATAAAAGTAAAAATATTATGTACAGTAATCAGCTCAACATCATCCAACCTGGAGTATAATAATATTGATTTATCTACATTTATCAGCATCCCAGAATCTTTACAAAACGTTTGCGTAATCTCATAAAGGATTGATAGAGATTGCTCAGAACCATCATAAACCATGACAATATCATCAACAAATAAAACATTAGTTAACGTAATATCATTCCCAAAAGATATTACATGAAAATCACCAGATGCTTTTGCTGACAATAAAGCCCTACCCAATCCTTCAACAACTATAAGAAAATGGAGAGGAGACAGAGGACATCCTTACCTCAATCCTCTACCTAATTTGAGAAAAGATGAATCCGCTCCATTAATCAATAAAACAAAAGAGACAGATGAAAGATTGCTCATAATCCAAGAAATAAAAGGAACGAAGAATCCCATTTTAGAAAGGATTATCCTCAGATAAGTCCAACTAACTCTGTCATAAGCTTTAGACAGGTCAATTTTTAAAACCATAGACTTCAATTTTTTACAATAAATGGTATGTAATCCTTCATGAATTAACCCAACTGCATCATGAATCTGTCTGCCAGGTAAAAACCCAAATTGTTCACCAGAAATGTACCTTCCAAGTACCTTCCTAATATGAATCGATATAATCTTACCAATGATTTTGTAACATAAATTACATAAAGAGATTGGTCTAAAATCTTCAAAAGATTTAGGCAAATCAATCTTAGGAATTAAAGCAATAAAAGTTGAATTGAAGGTAGCAGGTACTTTACCATACTTCCGGGAGTCATCAACAACTTTTAACAGATCTGGACCCAAAACATCAAAAATCACTCTATAAACCTCCATCGGGATCCCATCCGGACCCCGACTCTTATTATTTTTACTTACGGCTAAAATAGATTGAATCTCCATCAAAGAAATAGGAAGCATTAGTTCTTCATTCTCCAATTCAGAAATAGAGGTAGGAAAAGACTCAACAATATTCATAATTTCTGGAAGATGAATAATCTTGTCTTCCTGAAACAAATGCTCAAAATGTTGTACACTAGCCTTAGCAATTGATTCAAAACCTTCCACTGAAAGTCCATCATCTCCCTCAATTTTTCAGATAGAGTTTATATTATTTCTATGATTAACAAACTTGTGAAAGAAAGAGGTATTGTTATCCCCACATAAAAGCCAGGTAGACTTACTTTTCTGTCTTGCTTCCTGCTCATGTGTAACTCTAAGATTGCTAGGAAGTAATTTCAAGAGTTGTTTACTTCATGATGACTTTATTAATAAATTGCAAGATTTATGTGCCTATGTTAGTGTCTAGCATTGTTTAGCATTAGCATGCTTTGTTTTACGACTTTTTGTTGATATTACATCATACATTCTGGTTGATATTAGATTGTGGCAAAAATCTGCTTTTAGAACTTAGTTGGTTGCAATGTTGTAAAATTGTTTCAGTTCGTTTGTTGATATTATGTCATACATTTTGGTTCTTTTGTTGATATTACATTATTACGATATTTTGTTGATATTACGTCATACATTCTGGTTGGTGGCAAAAATCTTCTTTTATAACTCAGTTGGTTGCAATGTTGTAAATTTTTTTTCTGTTCTTTTAGTTTTTGTCCTTCCTATGAGCTGCAAAAGGGAAAGGTTACAGTATTACTTAGCCTTTAAGGCTAACGCATGAACCTTTGTTTCACTTGTGCAGGTGAAAGGGATCACACTCTTAGTTTTACTAAGGATAATCCTAACTCCAAGGTGTTGCAAAAACTTAAGCATGTAAGATGGGACACCAAGGTTTGACAACCAAATCTAACCCAATCCTAAACTAGAACATCCTACCGAACTATAGATTATGCTATAATTCAAAAATCGAGTTACAAGTTATAAAGCACTATACAAAAGTGCAAAGGGCTCTCAAATGCAAAATATGTTGACTATGCAAGGTCGACTTAATAGTTTGTTAAGGTATGGGCTGCATATTGAATGCTCCCCGAGGCAAGTCATGTGGGTGCCTTTACTCTCCCCGCTAGCTGTGAGAAGTTTTGAGAAAAACCCTAAGGGTTTACTCTTGATTCGAAAAATGTGGACTTGTCCGAGAAGCTTTGTTCTTTTGAAACTCTATTGTTTTCATTACTTGCTTAGCCATGTAGTCTTGAGGGTGCTTCCAGAGGCAAGTAGCTGAATTGCTCTTTATCCTTACCTGTACATTTGTGAGACCTTGTTGATGGTTTTGGTTTCATTGGGTGGAAAGAAGAGCTTACAAAACCAGGTAACATAGTTTTCTAAACTCATGATGAATCAAGATTCTTAAGCCATATTTTGTTTTTTTGTCAAAAACATGGTTTAACCTATGAGTTTGTGGGTGCATGAGGGTTCTAGGGCTTGCTCTGTAGCTACAAATTCTTAGTTAGATATCGCATTAATCAAAACCTTACAGCCGGGTAAGACTTCTTCCTGGCTCTTCGTATCTGTGTGGTTGGACCTCTGTGGCATGTTATGCCTTTGTTAAAAGCATTCAGGTTTCCTATATGCGCCTGCTTGTTTAAGTGGAAGTGTTAATGTTCCTTTGGTAATGAACTTGATACTATAGTGATATTTTTCTTCACTATGTAAGGACCCTTGAGGCTTCAATACTGTAACCTCGTTTATTTAAATATCGATGTGACTGTGTATATTTTGGTAATTTTATGAACCTGGCAATGTAAAGTATTTCGTTGCATGTGGAATCTTAGTGACTATGCCATTGTTTTAATATAAATCTATCGCAACTTTTCTACTTGTTTTGATAATGTAATGGTTATGTCTTTGTAAAGACCCACGAGGGCTATCTATAATGCCATCTTTAAATTTACCAATATTGTAGTAGCATTTGTTTTTTCACGATTCTGACTATGTACATTTTCTTTTCCCTATACTTGAATATCAGTTTTGTTTATCATTTTGAATTTTTGCAAGAGATGTGGCTGTGAGGCCCTTACTCTCTTGTTAGGTTTAGAACAGATCCATAAAGCGATCCTTAGTTACATTTGTTATTTGAATCAACAATGGTTTATAGGGTTGATAGTAACCCGTGTGGGCTCGTATCTATTCTTACATTTTTTATGGTTCAAAGTGTTGTAACACTATATGGTGGTTGAGAGGCCTTTATCTTAATGCATTCATTTTATTTGGAATGAAATCCATGGGTTATAGAGCCATTGTAAATAAATTATTACTGTTTATCTATTTATGAATAAAATTTTAAGAGTATCCCGTGAAGCCTTATATTGTAGTCATGGATATTTATCTTATACTTTACAGTGTTATTTAATTACATCATTGATACGTGGCCATAAGGCCATAGATATATCTTCCTTATAACAGTTATGATAAAAAATCTAGGCCGTGAGACTTTTATCTGGTTCTTGGTAAAAAGGTTTAGTTGTTCATAATTTTGTTCCGCAGTTTTATAGCAGTAGTTAATTTATAAACTTAAAATATTTCGGTCGTGAAGCCTTTAATCTGTAATGTATGATGTTGAGGAGAGGGCCATAAGGCCTTTGTTAAAAATAACGACCGTGTTAAAATACTTCTTGTACAGGTTTCAGTAAGATCTTATGAGGGATTTTACACCTAATTTGAGTCTTATAGAATTTAATATTTTTAATGTATTATTAGCAGGCCATAAGGCCGTAGATATTTTCCCGAAAAATACTCTATTACGGAGACTAGGCCGTGAGGCCTTTTCCATTAAAGCAATGTAGAGCCACTTTTTTAAAGATTTAAACTTTTCTTAGATGATAATACTGTTTTCTAAAATAAAATAAATTAATCCCTAAGGCTATCTATAATTTTTCGTTTGTAAGTACTTGTCTTGCAGATAACAATACCAACTCGGCCCCTAGCCTGTGACCAGTGCTGCAACGTGTCGATAAACTCGATTTGGTATTAAAGGGTTTGTTTATAATAACAGTATCTAGGGTTTGATTTAACAGGCTATAACTCATCCCTAGCACAAGTTTAGACAAGATTACGGTGTAAAGTGTTGATCGGATCAAGGCGAATTATTTAAAGTTTCCAGTTCAAATTTTTTAAGTCTATAAAGCTTGAGCTGTGCATAAACACATATTTACAGAGTATGGTTTTTATTTCAAGTTCACACCCTTGATATATTTAGAAATATGCTTTGTTTATGTTAGTTTAAGGAACTATCTAAGAGTCTTATCTTTATTGCGATTTTTAATTCTTATAATCCTTGTAATTACACACACACACACACACACACACACACACACACACACACACACACTATAATAATCTCTGTGATAGATTTCTTTATGAGGCTCCCCAAGTAATACTGAAATCTAAAAAGCTAATTACTTAAAAACCTAGACTAATAGAGGGAATATTTTTAATACTAGCATTTTAGAAGTTTGTAAAATATATGGTAGAAATACTGTACAAACACTCTAAATATTATACCAAGAGGAAATAAAAGCATTATTTAGGCTAGGAAATTACTTTACAGAAATGACAAAAGCAAATAGATTTAACCTTTCATTTGAGTAAACATAAATGTAATTTTTCTAATAGCTTCCAGATATATAATTCATAACATATTCAATCATTCGAATGAAAATTACTGAGCATATTCCAAACATAAGTACAAATTCAGAATTAAATAACAATTGAACCTAGATAATATGGAGAAGGGGACAACATCCAAAGGAGACTGTTCCACCCAACCTTCTCCTGAAGCAGCCAAAGTTACTTACTTAGGACCCCCAAGCCTGTTCACTGAACCACTAGGATAGAGATCTTTGAATATAGTGACACAAAAAACTTGCTACAACTTTTCTGAAATAAATAATAATATTTATTTTTCAGTTCTGGGTATGTTACAAACATCTCCCCTTAAGCTCAACATCATCCTCGATGTTTCTTAAGTTATTCTGAGTCTTCCTGGAATAGAGTCGGATATGCCACCCACATATTGCTCTCCAATTCCCAGCTTACTTCATTTGGAATGAGGTGTTTCCATTGCACCTTTACCTGTCTAATGGTGCGATTATGGAGAAAAATTTCCCTCCTGTCAAGAATACAGTCTGGTTCCACCAAAAAATCTCCTTATGGTTCTACCTGAATCACATTCCAGTCAATCACATGAGTAGCATCATATACATACTTTTTAAAAATAGAAACATGAAAGACATTATGTATTCTAAGATTAGGTGGCAAAGTTAACTGATATTCCATTGTCCCCACTCTTGCCAATATTTCGAATGGTTTGCAATATTTGGGTGTTAATTTAGCACAACTCTCTAGTTTAAAAGAGCTCTTTTTGGGTTTTACCTTAATAAAAATATGCTCACCCACTTGGAATTATTTCGGAGTTCTTTTAAGGTTGGCATGACTCTTTTATCTATCCTGAGAAGTTTTCAAATTGCTTTGTACTTGTTTCACTATTAGTTCCAGTTCTTTTAACAAGTCAGGTCTTAACATCAAACAGTCAACTGGATTATTCCATGTAATAGGAGTTTTACATTTCCTACCATATAATATTTCAAAATGACTAAGCTTTACTGAAGCTTGATAATGGTTATTATATGCAAATTCAACTAAGTGCAAATAATCTTCCCACTTCTTGGGATAATCTCTAACATACATTCGTAACATATGTTCTAATACTTTATTGACTCTTTCCATTTATTCATCCATTTGCGGATGATAAGTAGTACTGAAATTCAATTTAGTATATAGTCTTTTAAATAAAGATTTCCAAAAATTAACAGTAAATTTAGGATCTCTATGAGAAATTATTACCTGTAGAATTCCATGCAAATGAAATGTTTCTTTCATGAATATATCAACAATGTTAGTAGCTTTAAGAGTTGTTTTAACAGGTATAAAGTGTGTTGCCATTATTGAATCATTTTGTTTCTGGTTTTTAGGCAACCTAGTTATAAAATCAAGACTAATGACTTCCCATTTCCTATTTGGAATTGGTAATGGTTGTAAAAGACTTGTTGGGGGTTGATTTTCAGCTTTAACTTGCTGACATTCCATACACCGAACTAAAAACGCAGCAACTTCGTTTTTCATATTAGGCAAAAAATACTCTTTTCTCAACATTGTTATCACCTTTTGATACCCCCGATGTCTGTAATAAGGATTTTTGTGTACTTCATTCAAAATCAGCGGTTTAACTTCTGATATTTTTGGCACATAAATTCTGTTTTTATATAGCATAGACCCTTTTCATTAAAACTGTAATCTCTAATTAAATTTTTAGATTTATTATGAGTTACTTTTTCTTTTAAACTCTGGTATTCTGTGTTCAGTTTTATTCCTTCTTTTAATTTATTCTCTAATTCATTTTTATAACTGCTAATGGCGGCTACAAAAATTGTTACTGCATTTTTGCTTAAGGAATCAACCACTTTAGTTTCTTTCCCTTTAATGTGTTTGATTTCAAAATGATGCTCGCTAAAGAAATCTAGCCATCTAGCATGCCTTGCGTTTACATTTTGTTAATCAAAAAAATATTTTAGGATTATGTTATTAGACATTAGCAAAAATATTTTTCCTATTAGATGATGGTGCCACATTTTTATAGCATGGATTATGGTAGCCAACTCTAAGTCATAAGTTGCATAATTCTTTTCGTGAGTTTTTAGCTTCCTTGATTCATACACAATTACATGGCCTCCTTGTGTTAGTACTCCACCCAAACCTTCATTGCATGCATTAGTGCATATGACAAAATCTTTGTCTAGATATGCTATTTTTAGAATGGGTGCAGTGGTTAATAATCCTTTTAATTTATTAAAACTTTCTTCACATTTTTGATCCCACACAAAATTCTTACCATTTTTCTGTAATGATGTTATATGATTTTCAATTTTTGAAAATCCTTCTATAAATTTTCTGTAATAACCTGTTATTCCCATGAAGGATCATACATTAGTTATGTCCTTGGAAACATGCCAACCAATTATTTCTTTTATCTTATCCGGGTCTACCGATATGCCTTCTTCATATATTACGTGCCCTAGATATTGTATTTTATCTTTATAAAATTCACATTTACTAAACTTAGCATATACTTGATGTTCTCTTAAAACTTGTAGTATTATCTGCAGGTGTTCGTCATGCTCTTCTTTCGTTTTAGAATAGATTAATATGTCATCTATAAAGACGACTACAAATTTGTCTAAGTATTTATTTAGGACACTATTCATTAAGCATATGAAAGCTGTTGGAGCGTTAGTTAGCCCAAATGGCATAACCACAAACTCATAGTGTCCGTATCTAGATATGAAAGCAGTCTTAAATGTCTTCGTCTTTAATTCTGACTTGATGATATCCATATCTCAAGTTTATTTTTGAAAATATCATCGCTCTGTGTATCTGATCAAACAAATCATCGATGTGGGGGAAAGGATACCTATTTTTAATTGTCATTTTATTCAGTTCGCGGTAGTCTATACCTAGACGTAATGACCCATCTTTCTTCTTAACGAAAAGGACTCGTGCTCCCCAAGGGGATACACTCGGACTTAGTTTTTGTCTATTAATTCTTGCAATTGTAATTTTAATTCGTTAAGTTCTAAAATTTTCATTCGATCAGGAGCTTTCGAATTTTGTACAACTCTTGGTACTAATTTGATTGTAAAATCCATATCTCTCTTTGGAGGTAGTCCTAAAATTTCTTCCAAGAAAACATTCGAGAAATACTGTAGGATTGGAATGTCATCGAAATTTAACTTATCTTTCTTATCAATTTGTTCATTATTTGTACAACAAAAAATTTATAGCCTTTTCTTACAGCCTTTTTCATTTGCAAGGTTGATATTTGTCTAACAGAGACCTTCCTAAGTATTCCTTTGACTGAAATCCTTTCTCCTTTATCATTCAAACAAGTAAACATTTTCTGAAAATAGTTTAAAATCACTTGGTGATTTTAAGCCATTCCATACCTATTAGTACATCATAACATCCTAAGGGTAACACATTTAACTTGATCTGAGTTTCAAATTGACTCATGAGCAAATTACAGTTTTCAACATAATTAACTACTTTCCTTTTAGTCCCTGTAGCTAACTGGACTAGCTAATATTTTTCAAAGTTTTTTAAAGGTAAACAACACTTTTCCACTATGCTAGGAGATACATAACTTAAGCTATAAACTGGATCAATGAGGATGAAAACAGATTGGTTTTGTATCATACCTTACACTTCCACCATGGAAGCATGATGGTCCGTCTATCGGTTCTCCAAAGATGCATTTATTCTGGGCATTTCATTTGCCACATATCCAACCGTTTCCTCTTCTTGGATGGTATGCACATTGCTAAAGTTTCATTTTATGTTCGGAAAGTACTTGGCATAATGTGGTCCTTGACATTCCCAACACTTGACAGGTTCCTTATGTTCATTATTTTTAACAAAGTTGTTAGGCATATCCTTTCCTTTTGGTGCTATAGTATTCTGTGGTACTTTAT
Organism: Pseudotsuga menziesii; assembly: GCA_001517045.1. Lineage (NCBI taxonomy): Eukaryota > Viridiplantae > Streptophyta > Pinopsida > Pinales > Pinaceae > Pseudotsuga > Pseudotsuga menziesii. The sequence continues at coordinate 39,506 of LPNX010853867.1, read as the reverse complement.
TTTTAAAATCTTCTCTCTGATAGTTATTCTTAGAGAAATTCTAAGATTTATTCCCAAAACTCTTATTTGACTTAAACCCTCTTCTTTTTAGGTCAAAGTGACTTGTCTTGTTATTCTTCCAGTTAGGTAAAATTTCTCTTTTCTTACTCTATTTATAACAGAAATCATATTTTCTCATAGCTTCCTTAAGAGTCTTTGGGTTATCAAACTCAATCCTATCTTTGAAACTAGTGGGAAGACAACTTAAAAATCTTTGTATTTTAGGATTTTCATCAATTATGTAAGGTACATATCTTAACAGACTTAAAAATTTGCTACTTAACTCTTTCATTGACATTGAACCCAATTTTAATTCATAGAATTCCTTGGCTCTTTCCTCGTAGTACTGTTCAGATAAAAACTTTCTTTTAAAATACTTTTTAAAAACTTTCCAGGTTAAGTACTTCTCCTTAATATTTTTGACTATTTTTATGTCTTGCCACTAGATATCAGCTTTTCCGGTTAAATTGTAAATAGCCTTCCGAGCTTTTAGTATGTCAGAATAGTTGTAAATATGTAAATATTTCTTCATTCTTGACAACCAAGCCTTGACTTCTTCACATTTTTCTACTTCGTTAAACATGGGAGGCTTTATTTTTTTAAATTCCCCATAAATTTCCTCGTAGGGTTTATACTTCCTTATCCTAGGTTTACAGCCAATTTCACCATTGTCACTTGTGTATTTATACCTTCCCTTATTTGACCTTGCATCAACCTATGAAGAATATTCACTATCAGAATATTTTGCTTTCTTTCCTTTATGATTGTAAGACATTGTTTTGGAATCAGTTTCATAAACATTTTTTTTTATCTTTTCCTCTGTTATGCATTTTGTCTAATAATACCTGATTGATTTCTAGAATTCTTTCATTATCCTTTCATTAGAGGAAATTTCAACTCAAAATGGGACTCCTAAGGAAAATTAATAAAATAATAGTTAAAATAATATTTATTAATTTTAGAGGAATAAAAGAAAAAAACTACTTTTTTGTTCATATTTTCAACATATCTCCCTATGTTTTACTCAAATTTCGATGGGGAGAGCTCATTGGATGCAGAAATAGATTTCGCATCCAACGAGTACCAATTGACATACTTTTGACAGACCCTACTACCCTAAAAACAAGAAATACTTGAAAAAATGTGATGATGACATCATCATCACATTTTTTCAAGGTATTTCTTGTTTTTAGGGTAGCAGGGTCTGTCAAAAGTATGTCGAGTGGGTACTCGTTGGATGCGGAATTAAATTCCACATCCAACGAGATCTCTCGATCAAACTTTGAGTAAAAACACAAGGAGATATGTCGAAAATACGAACAAAACAAATAGTTTTTTTTCATGATACCCATCCCCAAATTTATATTAAAAAATTGTTTAAGACCTATAAGATATTTAAAATTTAAAGAAATTTCATTGGCTAACACATGATGACATGGAATTTGAATTAGAGTTAAAAGGACCATTTTGAGTTGAAATTTCTTCTAATGTTTATAGTTTGCAATTCATCTTTTAAATCCTTAATTGTTTGTAGTAACTCTAAAGGCGGATTATTCAGTTCGACATAAATGTTATCTAGATTGTTGTGCTGAGAACCATTTTCAGCAGATGATTCAACACCTTCCATTTTCCTACAAAACAAATTTTATATTTATGTATAGAAATAAATGTAAAAAGAATCAGTATATTTCTTTTTTTATTTGCATGCGAGTGAGCCAATTAGGCCTAGTGTTTGGAAAATCGCTCTAATACCACTTCTAACAACCCTAAAATTCATAAAAAAAATAAAATTATCATGTGTAAATCTAAGATTTCTAGGAAGTAATTTCAAGAGTTGTTTACTTCATGATGAATTTATTAATAAACCATGATATTTATGTGCCTATGTTAGTGTTTAGCATTAGCATGCTTTGTTTTACGACCTTTTTTTGATATTACATCATACATTCTGGTTGATATTAGATTGTGGCAAAAATATGCTTTTAGAACTTAGTTGGTTGCGATGTTGTAAAAATGTTTTCGTTCTTTTAGTTTTTGTCCTTCCTATGAGATGCAAAAGGGAAAGGTTACATTCTTAATTGGCCTTTAAGGCTAACACATGAACCTTTGTCTTGCTTGTGTAGGTGAAATATATTACACTCTTATTTTTACTAAGGATAATCCTAACTCCAAGGTGTTGGAAAAACTTAAGAAGGTAAGATGGGACACCAAGGTTTGACAACCAAATCTAACCAATCCTAAAATAGAACATCCGATCGAACTATAGATTATGCTATAATTCAAAAATAGAGTTACAAGTTATAAAGCACTATACAAAAGTGCAAAGGGATCTTGAATACAAAAGATGTTGATTGGGAAAGGTTGACTTGACATTTTGTTAAGGTACGGGTCGCATATTGAATGCTCCTTGAGGAAAGACATGTGGGTACCTTTACTCTTCCTGCTGGATGTCAAAAGTTTTGAGAAAAAACCCTAAGGGTTTACTATCTATTCAAAAAATGTGGAACTTGTTCGAGAAGCTTTCTTCTTTTATTTTTCACTTTGCAAAACTCTATTTGTTTCATTACTTGCTCGGTCATGTAGTCTTGAGGGTGGTTCTAGAGGCAAGGAGCTGAATTTCTCTTTCTCCTTACCTGTACATTTGTGAGACCTTGTCGATGGTATTGGTTTCATTGGGTAAAAAGAAAAGCTTATAAAACCAGGTAACATATTTTTCTAAACTCGTGATGAATCAAACTTCTCAATCCATAGTTTGTTTTTTTTGTCAATAACATGGTTTAAACTCTGAGTTTGTGGGTGCAGGACAATTATAGCGATTTCTCTGTGGCTACAAATTCTTAGTCGGATGTTGTGTTAATCAAAACCTTACAGTTGGGTAAGACTTGTTCCTAGCTCTTCATGGCTCTATGGTTGGACCTCTGTGGCATGTTATTTGTTTGTTGAAATCTTTCAGGTTTCCTATATGCGCCTCTTTTTTTAAGTGGAAGTGATAATGTTCCTTTGGTAACGAACTTGATACTGTAGTGATCTTTTTCTTAGCTCTGTAAGGACCTGTGAGTCTTCAATAGGGTAACCTCGTTTATTAATATATCGATGCGACTGTATATATTTTGGTAATTTTATTAACCTGGAAATGTAAAGGATTTCATCGCCTGTGGAGTCTTAGTGACTATGCCACTTTTTTAATATAAATCTATCGCAACTTTTCTACTTGTTTTGATAATGTAATGGTTATGTCTTTGTAAATACCCGTGAGGGATATCTATAATGCCATGTTTAAATTTACCAATACTGTAGCATGGTTTGTTTGTTCACCATTGTAATTGTGTACATTTTATTTTCCCTATACTTGAATATCAGTTTTTTTTATCATTTTGAATGTTTTCAAGAGATGTGGCTTTGAGGGCTTTACTTTCTTCTTTGGTTTAGAACAGAGACGTAAGGCCATCGTCAGTTACATTTGTTATTTTAATCGACAATGGTTTTTAGGGTTGATAGTAACAAGTGTGGGCTCGTATCTATTATTACATTTTTTATGGTTAAAAGTGTTGTAACACTATATGGTGGCCAAGAGGCCTTTATCTTAATGCATTCATTTTATCTGGAATGAAATCCATGGGTTATAGAGCCACTGTAAATAAATTAGTACTGTTTATCTATTTATGTATAAAATTTTAAAAGTAGCCCGTGAGGCCTTATATTGTAGTCATGGATATTTATCTTAGACTTTAAAGTGTTATTTAATTACAGCATTGATACTAGGCCATCGGGCCATAGATATAGCTTCCTTATAACAGTTTTGATAAAAACTCTAGGCCATGAGGCTTTTATTTGGTTTCTGGTAAAAAGGTTTAGTTGTTCATAGTTTTGTTTCACGGTTTTACAGTAGTAGTTAATTTATAAACTTAAAATATTTTGGTCATGAAGTCTTTACCTTGTAATGTATGCTGTTGAGGAGAGGGCCATAAGGCCTCTGTTAAAAATAGAGACTGTGTTAAAATACTTATTGTACAGGTTTCGATAATATCTTGTGAGGGATTTTACACCTACTTTGAGTCATATATAATTTAATATTTTTAATGTATTATTAGTAGGCCATAAGTTCGCAGATACTTTCCCAAAAATACTCTATTATGGAGTCTAGGCCGTGAGGCCTTTTCCATTAAAGCAATGTAGAGCCACCGTTTTAAAGATTTAAACTTTTCTTAGATGATAATAGTATTTTCTAAAATAAAATAAAATTAAGCCCTAAGGTTGTCTACCATTTTTATTCTATAAGTACTTGTCTTGCAGATAACAATACCAACTTGATTCATAACCTATGACCATTGCTGTAGCCTGTTGATAAACTTGATTTGGTATTAAAGATTTTGTTTATAATAACAGTATCTACGGTTTGATTTAACGAGCTATAACTTGACCCTAGAACAAGCTTAGACAAGATTATGGTGTAAAGTGTTGATCAGAACAAGGTGAATTATTTAAAGTTTCTAGTTTGAAGTTTTTAAAGCTATAAAGCTTGAACTGTGTATAAACACATATTTAGAGAGTATGCTTTTTATTTCAGGTTCACACCCTTGATATATTTAGAAATATGCTATGTTTAGGTTAGTTTAAGGAACTATCTAAGAGTCTTGTCTTTATTACAAATTTTCATTCTTCTAATCCTTGTAATTATATATATATATATACTATAATAATATCTGTGATAGATTTCTTTATGAGGCTGATGCAAGAGCATCCAGCTCATGATCGATCCAGCTCAAACATCCAGCTCACAGATTGAGTCAACTTGCCATGTAATCAAGTTTATAGATGGATAATTGGATAGGTTTTTTTTTAATTTCAATAAGTGGCAATTTTTCCTTTGTTCTCCTTGATCCCTGCGTGGATCTCTCAAGGATTGATCTTTGTCGATTAGGTTTTCCTTTATTAGGTTTAAGATCCATTTAATAATATCTGACAGGTTTTCTAAGTATTATAAATTTATTTGAATGTAATAGATCAAAGTGTGTGTGGATGTGTGAATACCGAGTGAATGTGAGGATTAACGAGTGATTGTATGCATAGCAAGAGAGTGAATACTATGTATCCAAAATTTCGATATTATTGAATAATATCCATAGATTACAATCTGTGTGCATATGATGGGTTCCAGACTTGATTTAAGTCTGTAGATATTAAATTTCTATTACAATTCAATAAACACAGGAGTTCATAATTTATTTGTAGAGAAAGATGCAGGAAAATTGATCCTTGCAGTGATCAATTCGCGCACAGGAAAATTAGATCTCTGAATAGATAAAACGGTGGGAAAAGAGCGCAGAAGGAATCAATGATAGACGTTCATCCTGCATTTGAATTCAAATCAACAGTTCTACGTTATCCCACAATTGATTGATGGTGTGGACATAACCTTGCGGGAGGAGAATTGCGGAGCAAAACTTTGAAAAATGCAGAAGTGCATCCCACAACATGCAACCCACGTGCGGAATATAAATTGTGGGATCAGAATTTCAGGAGGAAGGTTCGGAAAATTTGCAAACCCACATCTTGCATCCCGCTATTGCAGAAACATAGTTGCGGGAACCTTGTTGTGGGAAGTTGAATTTAAAACTGCGAAAAGGTTGTTTCCAAACTTCGAAAAATGAAGGTCACGCAAAGCTGCCAAACGGAAGGAAAATTTAGCAGATCGCTAAATTTGGAGGTTCACTAAAGTTAGAAACTATGTATTTTGGAAAAGCTAATACAAATTAGTTTACTGGTTCGAAGTTGGGACTTTTGATCCAGTCTTCTGATTCATGTTGGCATCAATTGGTATCAAAGTAGAAGAAGAGGAATTTTGTGAAATCATTCAATTGACAGATTGATATTGTGAAGAAAATGCCGCCAAGGAGAGGACACGTGCATGGAGTGCCTATAAGGTGTGGTCGGGGAAGACATCCTGCAGAAACAGGAATGGAGAGAAATATGAGAAGAATGGAATCAAGGTTAGAAGCTATGGAAAGAAAGAAACAATTGAGAAATTCATATGATAGTAATAAATAAGCCCAATCCAAATCCTCCTCTGAAGAACAAGAAGACCCTGAAGAAGTCAAAATTATGAAAATGTTGATGAAGACCAGTGGCAGAACCAGAATTGAAGTGCCTATGTACTTAGGTAACGTAAATGTTGAAGAACTTATGGATTGGATAAATGCTCTGAATAAGTACTTTGATTTTGAAGAGATAGAAGACAAGAAGAAAGTGAGATATGCAACTACTAGGCTGAAGGGACATGCAATGATCTGGTGGGATGAGCTCCATAATTACAGAGAAGGAATAGGTAAGAAAAAAAAAATTTCTTGGGATAAGATGCTATATAAAATTAAAAGCCAGTTTATGCTTAAATACTATCAGTTCAATATTTTTAAATAGTTGCAAAACCTTAGACAGAAAGCTATGATAGTAAAATAATATACATAAGAGTTTTTTAGACTAAATATTAGATCTAGACATGTAGAAGACGATCTAGAAAGAGTAGCTAGGTATATCAATGGTTTGAGATATGATATACAAGATGAACTCAGTCTATTAAATCTAAAAACTATAGAGTATGCATATCAAGTAGCTCTGAAGGTAGAAGAAAAATTCCTAAGAAAACAAAATCAAAGAAACATGGGAAAGAACATGGTAAGGGGCAGAGGTGTTCCAAACATAGGAGGTAGGAATTTTAGAGATGATTTTGAAAGTTCTAGTAGTAGTGGTCAGTGATTCCAGATAGGAGTATCAGAGGAGGTAGAGGAAGAGGTCGAAATAGAGAAGTGAGATGTTATACTTGTGGAGAAACTGGACATATGTCTTGGGATTGTCCAAGAAATAAATCTATAGGTAAGAGGAATTTCAATGTTGTAGAAGCTCAAGAAGAAGAAAAAAAGAAGCATAGGTGGATAACCCTCCATAGGATGGATAAGATCTTATGTTGAAAAGAGTCTTGGTGAAGACAAAAAAGCGAGCACATGAACCAGCTAAAAGGAAAAGTATGTTCAGAACAATGTGTAAGTCACAAGGTAAGTGTTGTAAAACGGTTATTGATGGTGATAGTACTGATAAATTGGTTTCCACAGAGATGGTAGAGAAGTTGGGATTGAAGAGGACAAAGCATCCCACTCCTTACAAAGTGTCCTAGTTGTAAAAAGGACATCAACTCTTGGTGAATAAGCAGTGTAATGTGGAGTTCCAGATTAGTACTTACAAGGATGATATTTTGTGGGACACAATGCCTATGGATGTGTGCCATATACTCTTAGGGAGGCCATGGCAGTATGACAAAAAATCAGTTCATGATGGGAGAAAGAATACATATTCTTTGGAGAAAGATGGGAAGAGGCATACTTTGTCACCCTTGGAAGATGAAGAAGTTCAGGAGAGTTTAGGATCAAGCATTATGCTGATGTCTGGAAAATAACTATTACATGAAGTTTAGAAAGAATAATATTTACAATTTGTTGTTCTTGGTATGCCAAAGGGAATTTTAACTTCTACAAATTTAGATAATTTGTCAGATGAAGTTAAAGTTTTTCTTGATGAACATGCTAATATTATTGTGGATGAGTTACCAAGTGAATTACCTCATGTAAGAAGTATTAGTCATCACATTGATCTAATACCTGGTGCAAGTTTTCCTAACAAAGCAGCATACAGATTGACTCCTTTAGAAAATGAAGAAATCAAGCAGCAAGTGCAGTAGCTGTTGGAGAGAGGATTGGTGAAAGAGAGTTTAAGTCCTTGTGTTGTACCTACCATGCTAAGTTCAAATAAATATGGTGGGTGGAGGATGTGTACTGATTCCAGGGAAATTAATAAAATAACTATTAGGTATAGATTTTCTTTACCCAGAATTGATGATTTGATGGACTATTTAAGTGGTTCAAAATATTTTTCCAAAATAGATTTAAAAAGTGGATATCATCACATTAGGATAAGGGAAGGGGATGAATGGAAAAAAACATTTAAAACTAATGATGGTATGTATGAGTGGTTAGTGATTCCATTTGGACTTTAATGAGATTAATGAATGAGGTTTTGGGGGAATTTATTGGAAAATTTGTAATTGTGTATTTAGATGACATTATGATTTTTAGTCAGAATAGAGAAGAACATTTAAGGCACCTTAGGTTGGTGTTGAGGACTTTACAGAAGGAGAAGCTGTTAATTAATTTGAAGAATTTTAGTTTTCTAAAGAAAGAGTTGGTCTATTTGGGGTTCATGGTTTCAGAAGAAGGATTGAAAATTGATTCTGATAAAGTGTAGGAAATTTTAAATTGGCTAGTTCTAAGAAATAGTTTTGTGGTAAGAATTTTTCATGGACTTGCTAGTTTCTATAGGAAGTTCATTAAGAATTTCAGTCATATTTGTGCACCTTTAATAGATACTTTTAAAGGAAGTAAGAAACCTTTCAAGTGGACGGAAGTAACTGATAGGAATTTTAAATTACTGAAGAAGAAAATAACTGAGAAGCCTATCTTGGCTTTGCCCAGTTTTGATAAAGTGTTTCAAGTGGAGACAGATGCCAGTGGAACAGCAGTGGGAGCAATTTTGAGTCAAGAGAAGAGACCGGTAGAATATTTTAATGAAAAATTAAATGAAGCTAAACAGAAATATTCTTCATATGATAAAGAATTATATGCTTTTGTGCAAGCTCTTAAAAAAATGGAGACATTATTTGATGCCTAAGGAATTTATTTTGTATTCTAACAATCATGCTTTGCAATTCATAAACAACCAATCAAAGTTAAATCAGAGGCATGCTAAATGGGTAGAATTTTTACAGAACTTTACCTTTGTTATCAAGCATACAAGTGGTAAATCCAGTAAAGTTGGTGATGCTTTGAGTAGGGTAAGTTTGGTAATGCAATAAATTAAGATCAGTACTTTGGGATTTTAAAATTTAATTGCTATGTATAAGGAGGATGTAGATTTCAAAGATATTTATGCTACCTGTGAAAATCCAGTTACCCATAACAGAAGCCAGTGGTTAGATTATATGTTACAGGAAGGGTTTCTATTCAAGAACAATAAGTTGTGTATTCTGAGGTGTTCAATGAGAGAATTTAATTCAAAAGAAGCATAGTGGAAGTTTCTCAAGACATTTTGGACATGACAAAACTTTTGCTCTAGTGAGCAATTTTTATTTTTGGCCAAAGATGCAGTGTGATGTGAAGAAATTTGTTGATGGATGCATAATCTGTCAACATGAAAAAGGGAGAAGTTAGAACACAGGATTATATCAACCATTTCCTATCCCGGCTAGGCCTTTGGATTTCGTAAGCATGGATTTTGTTTTAGGTTTACCTAGAACTCAGAGAGGTCATGATTCTGTTTATGTTGTGGTAGAAAGATTTTCTAAAATGGCTCATTTTATTGCATGCAAAAAGACTAACGATGCAACACACATTACTAATTTATTCTTTTCAGAAGTTGTAAAGTTGCATGGTTTTCCTTTGAGTATTGTGTCTGATAGAGATACAAAATTTGTTGGTCATTTTTGGAGAACTCTATGCAAGAAGTTGGGGACTAGTCTTAGTTTTAGTTTTTCTTATCATCCTTAGACTGATGGATAGACTAAAGTGGTAAATATAAGCTTGGGGAATATACTGAGAAGTTTGGTATATGAACATCCAAAACAGTGGGACTTGGCTTTAGCTTAGGCCGAGTTCACATATAATGATTCACCCAATAAGAGCACATGTATGATTCCTTTTCAAATTTTCTATGGGATGCATCTAAGGGGTGTGTATGAACTTAGATATTTGGGAAAGCAAGAAAAGAGAAGTGTAGAGGGTGAAGATTTTGTAGTTAGTATGAATGAGCTACAAGAAACCATCAAGAAGAGATTACAGGGAAGTACAGAAAAGTATAAACAAAGAGCAGATTTAAAGAGAAGGGAAGTGAATTTTCAGGTTGGAGATTTAGTGATGGCCTATCTAAGAAAGGGAAGCTTCCCAAAAGGAACTTATAATAAACTGAAGCTTAAAAAAATTGGACCATGTAAAGTTCTAAGGAATTTTTTTGCTAATGCTTATGATATTGAACTTCCGTATGACCTTCAGATTCCACCAATTTTTAATGTTTCAGATTTATATCTTTTTAAAGATGTAGGTGTTCATCCAGATGGCATGACTTCAGAAAGAGATGATCCATCTATATATTGGAAAGGAAAAATTCCACAGAAAGAACAACCTCATATTGAAGCCATCCTTGACAAAAGAATCTTAAGAAAGACCAGGAACAAAACCTTCTTTCAATATCTGGTCAAATGGAAAAAAAATCCTATTGAAGATGCAACTTGGATGACCGAGCAAGAAATTTCCAAGTATGATGTACAGCCTGAAGACTTAATGGAGAATTCTTTTCTTCCCCAAGAGTATGATGCAGGAGCATCCAACTCATGATCGATCCAACTCAAATGTCCATCTCACAGATTGAGTAAGCTTGCCATGTAATCAAGTTTCTAGATGGATAATTAGCTAGGGTTATTTTTTAATTTCAATAAGTGGCATATTTTCCTTTTTTCTCCTTGATCCCTTCATGGATCTCTCAAGGATTGATCTTTGTCGATTAGGTTTTCCTTTATTAGGTTTCAGATCCATTTAATCGGATCTAACAGGTTTTCTAAGTATTATAAATTTGTTTGAATGTAATAGATCAAAGTGTGTGTGGAGGTGTGAATAATGAGTGAATGTGAGGATTGAATGAGTGATTGTATGCATAGAAAGAGAGTGAATACTCTATATCCAAAATTTTGATCTTATTGAGTAAAAACCAGAGATTTACAATCTGCGTGCGTATGATGGGTTCCAGACTTGATTTAAGTCTGTAGATATTAAATTTCTATTACGATTCAATCCACATAGGAGTCCATAATTTATTTGCAGAGAAAGGTACAGGAAAATTGATCCTTGTAGTGATCAATTCACATACAGGAAAACCAGATCTCTGAATAGATCAAACGGTGGGAAAAGAGCATAGAAGGAATTAATGATGGATGTTCATCCTGCATCTGAATTCAAATCAACGGTTCTGCGTTATCCCACAATTGATCAACGGCAAGGATAGAAACTTGCGAGCAGAGAATTGCAGAGAAGAACTTTGAAAAATGTAGAAGTGCATCCCGCAACCCGCAACCCATTTGCGAAATAGAAATTGCAGGATCAGAATTTCAGGAGGAAGGTTTAGAAAATTTGCAAACCCACATCCCACATCCTGCTATTGCAGAAATAGAGTTGCGGGAAGTTGAATTTGAAATTGCGGAAAGGTGGTTTCCGAACTGCGGAAACCGAAGATCGTGCAACGTTGCCAAAATGAAGGAAAATTTAACAGATTGCTAAATTTGGAGGTTCACTAAAGTTAGAACCCGTGTATCCTGAAAAAGCTAATACAAATTAGTTTACTGGTTTGAAGTTGGGAATTTTGATCTAGTCTTTTGATTCGTGTTGGAATCAAAGGCTCCCCAAGTCTTACTGAAATCTAAAAAGTTAATTACTTAAAAACCTAGACTAACAGAGGGAATATTTTTAATACTAGCATTTTAGAAGTTTGTAAAATGTAAGGTAGAAATACTGTAGAAACACTCTAAAGATTATAACAAGAGAAAAGAAAAGCATTATTTAGGCTAAGAAAATACTTTACAGAAATGACTAAAGAAAATAGATTTAACCTTTCATTTGAGTAAACAAAAATGCATTATTTGTAACAACTTCCAGATATATAATTCATAACATGTTCAATCATTCCAATTAAAATTACTGAGCATATTCCAAACAGTTGTACATATTCATAATTAAATAACAATCGAACCTGGATAATATGCAGAAGGGGACGACATCCAAAAAAGACTGTTCCACCCAACCTTTTCCTGAAGAATCCAAAGTTACTTGCTTAGGACCCCCGATCCTATTCATTGAACCACTAGGACAAATATCTCTG
>LPNX010853867.1:0-22500 GCA_001517045.1 Pseudotsuga menziesii | reverse complement strand
CACTGACCCACTAGCAGGAATAAGCAGTTGTAGAAGGCTGGTTGACAAGTGGAAGCACTAGCATTTCACTTTCTAGTTGTTGCAAGAAGCATAATCCATAAAATTGTGGTGATGTTCACTTAGAGAGGGGAGCTGAGCTGGTGCCTCATTTAATTCCAAAACTGAACCAAAGACCTAGGAAATATTATATATACCATCAAATTGTGCAGGAGGCTCACTACTCATTCTGATTTCTAAGTGAATGAACCTTGTGACTACTGCAAACTGGAAAGTCAGGCACACAAGGAATTTGATGAGGGAATATCTAAAGTGGAATTGTTGAGCTAAGTCTACTACTGAGTGCTAAGTTGCAGCAAGTTTTTTGTGTGGCTATATTCAGAGATATTTGTCCTAGTGGTTCAATGAATAGGATCGGGGGTCCTAAGCAAGTAACTTTGGATTCTTCAGGAAAAGGTTGGGTGGAACAGTCTTTTTTGGATGTCGTCCCCTTCTGCATATTATCCAGGTTCGATTGTTATTTAATTATGAATATGTACAACTGTTTGGAATATGCTCAGTAATTTTAATTGGAATGATTGAACATGTTATGAATTATATATCTGGAAGTTGTTACAAATAATGCATTTTTGTTTACTCAAATGAAAGGTTAAATCTATTTTCTTTAGTCATTTCTGTAAAGTATTTTCTTAGCCTAAATAATGCTTTTCTTTTCTCTTGTTATAATCTTTAGAGTGTTTCTACAGTATTTCTACCTTACATTTTACAAACTTCTAAAATGCTAGTATTAAAAATATTCCCTCTGTTAGTCTAGGTTTTTAAGTAATTAACTTTTTAGATTTCAGTAAGACTTGGGGAGCCTTTGATTCCAACACGAATCAAAAGACTAGATCAAAATTCCCAACTTCAAACCAGTAAACTAATTTGTATTAGCTTTTTCAGGATACACGGGTTCTAACTTTAGTGAACCTCCAAATTTAGCAATCTGTTAAATTTTCCTTCATTTTGGCAACGTTGCACGATCTTCGGTTTCCGCAGTTCGGAAACCACCTTTCCGCAATTTCAAATTCAACTTCCCGCAACTCTATTTCTGCAATAGCAGGATGTGGGATGTGGGTTTGCAAATTTTCTAAACCTTCCTCCTGAAATTCTGATCCTGCAATTTCTATTTCGCAAATGGGTTGCGGGTTGCGGGATGCACTTCTACATTTTTCAAAGTTCTTCTCTGCAATTCTCTGCTCGCAAGTTTCTATCCTTGCCGTTGATCAATTGTGGGATAACGCAGAACCGTTGATTTGAATTCAGATGCAGGATGAACATCCATCATTAATTCCTTCTATGCTCTTTTCCCACCGTTTGATCTATTCAGAGATCTGGTTTTCCTGTATGTGAATTGATCACTACAAGGATCAATTTTCCTGTACCTTTCTCTGCAAATAAATTATGGACTCCTATGTGGATTGAATCGTAATAGAAATTTAATATCTACAGACTTAAATCAAGTCTGGAACCCATCATACGCACGCAGATTGTAAATCTCTGGTTTTTACTCAATAAGATCAAAATTTTGGATATAGAGTATTCACTCTCTTTCTATGCATACAATCACTCATTCAATCCTCACATTCACTCATTATTCACACCTCCACACACACTTTGATCTATTACATTCAAACAAATTTATAATACTTAGAAAACCTGTTAGATCCGATTAAATGGATCTGAAACCTAATAAAGGAAAACCTAATCGACAAAGATCAATCCTTGAGAGATCCATGAAGGGATCAAGGAGAAAAAAGGAAAATATGCCACTTATTGAAATTAAAAAATAACCCTAGCTAATTATCCATCTAGAAACTTGATTACATGGCAAGCTTACTCAATCTGTGAGATGGACATTTGAGTTGGATCGATCATGAGTTGGATGCTCCTGCATCATACTCTTGGGGAAGAAAAGAATTCTCCATTAAGTCTTCAGGCTGTACATCATACTTGGAAATTTCTTGCTCGGTCATCCAAGTTGCATCTTCAATAGGATTTTTTTTCCATTTGACCAGATATTGAAAGAAGGTTTTGTTCCTGGTCTTTCTTAAGATTCTTTTGTCAAGGATGGCTTCAATATGAGGTTGTTCTTTCTGTGGAATTTTTCCTTTCCAATATATAGATGGATCATCTCTTTCTGAAGTCATGCCATCTGGATGAACACCTACATCTTTAAAAAGATATAAATCTGAAACATTAAAAATTGGTGGAATCTGAAGGTCATACGGAAGTTCAATATCATAAGCATTAGCAAAAAAATTCCTTAGAACTTTACATGGTCCAATTTTTTTAAGCTTCAGTTTATTATAAGTTCCTTTTGGGAAGCTTCCCTTTCTTAGATAGGCCATCACTAAATCTCCAACCTGAAAATTCACTTCCCTTCTCTTTAAATCTGCTCTTTGTTTATACTTTTCTGTACTTCCCTGTAATCTCTTCTTGATGGTTTCTTGTAGCTCATTCATACTAACTACAAAATCTTCACCCTCTACACTTCTCTTTTCTTGCTTTCCCAAATATCTAAGTTCATACACACCCCTTAGATGCATCCCATAGAAAATTTGAAAAGGAATCATACATGTGCTCTTATTGGGTGAATCATTATATGTGAACTCGGCCTAAGCTAAAGCCAAGTCCCACTGTTTTGGATGTTCATATACCAAACTTCTCAGTATATTCCCCAAGCTTATATTTACCACTTTAGTCTATCCATCAGTCTAAGGATGATAAGAAAAACTAAAACTAAGACTAGTCCCCAACTTCTTGCATAGAGTTCTCCAAAAATGACCAACAAATTTTGTATCTCTATCAGACACAATACTCAAAGGAAAACCATGCAACTTTACAACTTCTGAAAAGAATAAATTAGTAATGTGTGTTGCATCGTTAGTCTTTTTGCATGCAATAAAATGAGCCATTTTAGAAAATCTTTCTACCACAACATAAACAGAATCATGACCTCTCTGAGTTCTAGGTAAACCTAAAACAAAATCCATGCTTACGAAATCCAAAGGCCTAGCCGGGATAGGAAATGGTTGATATAATCCTGTGTTCTAACTTCTCCCTTTTTCATGTTGACAGATTATGCATCCATCAACAAATTTCTTCACATCACACTGCATCTTTGGCCAAAAATAAAAATTGCTCACTAGAGCAAAAGTTTTGTCATGTCCAAAATGTCTTGAGAAACTTCCACTATGCTTCTTTTGAATTAAATTCTCTCATTGAACACCTCAGAATACACAACTTATTGTTCTTGAATAGAAACCCTTCCTGTAACATATAATCTAACCACTGGCTTCTGTTATGGGTAACTGGATTTTCACAGGTAGCATAAATATCTTTGAAATCTACATCCTCCTTATACATAGCAATTAAATTTTAAAATCCCAAAGTACTGATCTTAATTTATTGCATTACCAAACTTACCCTACTCAAAGCATCACCAACTTTACTGGATTTACCACTTGTATGCTTGATAACAAAGGTAAAGTTCTGTAAAAATTCTACCCATTTAGCATGCCTCTGATTTAACTTTGATTGGTTGTTTATGAATTGCAAAGCATGATTGTTAGAATACAAAATAAATTCCTTAGGCATCAAATAATGTCTCCATTTTTTTAAGAGCTTGCACAAAAGCATATAATTCTTTATCATATGAAGAATATTTCTGTTTAGCTTCATTTAATTTTTCATTAAAATATTCTACCGGTCTCTTCTCTTGACTCAAAATTGCTCCCACTGCTGTTCCACTGGCATCTGTCTCCACTTGAAACACTTTATCAAAACTGGGCAAAGCCAAGATAGGCTTCTCAGTTATTTTCTTCTTCAGTAATTTAAAATTCCTATCAGTTACTTCCGTCCACTTGAAAGGTTTCTTACTTCCTTTAAAAGTATCTATTAAAGGTGCACAAATATGACTGAAATTCTTAATGAACTTCCTATAGAAACTAGCAAGTCCATGAAAAATTCTTACCACAAAACTATTTCTTAGAACTAGCCAATTTAAAATTTCCTACACTTTATCAGAATCAATTTTCAATCCTTCTTCTGAAACCATGAACCCCAAATAGACCAACTCTTTCTTTAGAAAACTAAAATTCTTCAAATTAATTAACAGCTTCTCCTTCTGTAAAGTCCTCAACACCAACCTAAGGTGCCTTAAATGTTCTTCTCTATTCTGACTAAAAATCATAATGTCATCTAAATACACAATTACAAATTTTCCAATAAATTCCCCCAAAACCTCATTCATTAATCTCATTAAAGTCCAAATGGAATCACTAACCACTCATACATACCATCATTAGTTTTAAATGTTTTTTTCCATTCATCCCCTTCCCTTATCCTAATGTGATGATATCCACTTTTTAAATCTATTTTGGAAAAATATTTTGAACCACTTAAATAGTCCATCAAATCATCAATTCTGGGTAAAGAAAATCTATACCTAATAGTTATTTTATTAATTTCCCTGGAATCAGTACACATCCTCCACCCACCATATTTATTTGAACTTAGCATGGTAGGTACAACACAAGGACTTAAACTCTCTTTCACCAATCCTCTCTCCAACAGCTACTGCACTTGCTGCTTGATTTCTTCATTTTCTAAAGGAGTCAATCTGTATGCTGCTTTGTTAGGAAAACTTGCACCAGGTATTAGATCAATGTGATGACTAATACTTCTTACATGAGGTAATTCACTTGGTAACTCATCCACAATAATATTAGCATGTTCATCAAGAAAAACTTTAACTTCATCTGACAAATTATCTAAATTTGTAGAAGTTAAAATTCCCTTTGGCATACCAAGAACAACAAATTGTAAATATTATTCTTTCTAAACTTCATGTAATAGTTATTTTCCAGACATCAGCATAATGCTTGATCCTAAACTCTCCTGAACTTCTTCATCTTCCAAGGGTGACAAAGTATGCCTCTTCCCATCTTTCTCCAAAGAATATGTATTCTTTCTCCCATCATGAACTGATTTTTTGTCATACTGCCATGGCCTCCCTAAGAGTATATGGCACACATCCATAGGCATTGTGTCCCACAAAATATCATCCTTGTAAGTACTAATCTGGAACTCCACATTACACTGCTTATTCACCAAGAGTTGATGTCCTTTTTACAACTAGGACACTTTGTAAGGAGTGGGATGCTTTGTCCTCTTCAATCCCAACTTCTCTACCATCTCTGTGGAAACCAATTTATCAGTACTATCACCATCAATAACCGTTTTACAACACTTACCTTGTGACTTACACATTGTTCTGAACATACTTTTCCTTTTAGCTGGTTCATGTGCTCGCTTTTTTGTCTTCACCAAGACTCTTTTCAACATAAGATCTTATCCATCCTATGGAGGGTTATCCACCTATGCTTCTTTTTTTCTTCTTCTTGAGCTTCTACAACATTGAAATTCCTCTTACCTATAGATTTATTTCTTGGACAATCCCAAGACATATGTCCAGTTTCTCCACAAGTATAACATCTCACTTCTCTATTTCGACCTCTTCCTCTACCTCCTCTGATACTCCTATCTGGAATCACTGACCACTACTACTAGAACTTTCAAAATCATCTCTAAAATTCCTACCTCCTATGTTTGGAACACCTCTGCCCCTTACCATGTTCTTTCCCATGTTTCTTTGATTTTGTTTTCTTAGGAATTTTTCTTCTACCTTCAGAGCTACTTGATATGCATACTCTATAGTTTTTAGATTTAATAGACTGAGTTCATCTTGTATATCATATCTCAAACCATTGATATACCTAGCTACTCTTTCTAGATCGTCTTCTACATGTCTAGATCTAATATTTAGTCTAAAAAACTCTTATGTATATTATTTTACTATCATAGCTTTCTGTCTAAGGTTTTGCAACTATTTAAAAATATTGAACTGATAGTATTTAAGCATAAACTGGCTTTTAATTTTATATAGCATCTTATCCCAAGAAATTTTTTTTTTCTTACCTATTCCTTCTCTGTAATTATGGAGCTCATCCCACCAGATCATTGCATGTCCCTTCAGCCTAGTAGTTGCATATCTCACTTTCTTCTTGTCTTCTATCTCTTCAAAATCAAAGTACTTATTCAGAGCATTTATCCAATCCATAAGTTCTTCAACATTTACGTTACCTAAGTACATAGGCACTTCAATTCTGGTTCTGCCACTGGTCTTCATCAACATTTTCATAATTTTGACTTCTTCAGGGTCTTCTTGTTCTTCAGAGGAGGATTTGGATTGGGCTTATTTATTACTATCATATGAATTTCTCAATTGTTTCTTTCTTTCCATAGCTTCTAACCTTGATTCCATTCTTCTCATATTTCTCTCCATTCCTGTTTCTGCAGGATGTCTTCCCCGACCACACCTTATAGGCACTCCATGCACGTGTCCTCTCCTTGGCGGCATTTTCTTCACAATATCAATCTGTCAATTGAATGATTTCACAAAATTCCTCTTCTTCTACTTTGATACCAATTGATGCCAACATGAATCAGAAGACTGGATCAAAAGTCCCAACTTCGAACCAGTAAACTAATTTGTATTAGCTTTTCCAAAATACATAGTTTCTAACTTTAGTGAACCTCCAAATTTAGCGATCTGCTAAATTTTCCTTCCGTTTGGCAGCTTTGCGTGACCTTCATTTTTCGAAGTTTGGAAACAACCTTTTCGCAGTTTTAAATTCAACTTCCCACAACAAGGTTCCCGCAACTATGTTTCTGCAATAGCGGGATGCAAGATGTGGGTTTGCAAATTTTCCGAACCTTCCTCCTGAAATTCTGATCCCACAATTTATATTCCGCACGTGGGTTGCATGTTGTGGGATGCACTTCTGCATTTTTCAAAGTTTTGCTCCGCAATTCTCCTCCCGCAAGGTTATGTCCACACCATCAATCAATTGTGGGATAACGTAGAACTGTTGATTTGAATTCAAATGCAGGATGAACGTCTATCATTGATTCCTTCTGCGCTCTTTTCCCACCGTTTTATCTATTCAGAGATCTAATTTTCCTGTGCGCGAATTGATCACTGCAAGGATCAATTTTCCTGCATCTTTCTCTACAAATAAATTATGAACTCCTGTGTTTATTGAATTGTAATAGAAATTTAATATCTACAGACTTAAATCAAGTCTGGAACCCATCATATGCACACAGATTGTAATCTATGGATATTATTCAATAATATCGAAATTTTGGATACATAGTATTCACTCTCTTGCTATGCATACAATCACTCGTTAATCCTCACATTCACTCGGTATTCACACATCCACACACACTTTGATCTATTACATTCAAATAAATTTATAATACTTAGAAAACCTGTCAGATATTATTAAATGGATCTTAAACCTAATAAAGGAAAACCTAATCGACAAAGATCAATCCTTGAGAGATCCACGCAGGGATCAAGGAGAACAAAGGAAAAATTGCCACTTATTGAAATTAAAAAAAAACCTATCCAATTATCCATCTATAAACTTGATTACATGGCAAGTTGACTCAATCTGTGAGCTGGATGTTTGAGCTGGATCGATCATGAGCTGGATGCTCTTGCATCAGCCTCATAAAGAAATCTATCACAGATATTATTATAGTATATATATATATATAATTACAAGGATTAGAAGAATGAAAATTTGTAATAAAGACAAGACTCTTAGATAGTTCCTTAAACTAACCTAAACATAGCATATTTCTAAATATATCAAGGGTGTGAACCTGAAATAAAAAGCATACTCTCTAAATATGTGTTTATACACAGTTCAAGCTTTATAGCTTTAAAAACTTCAAACTAGAAACTTTAAATAATTCACCTTGTTCTGATCAACACTTTACACCATAATCTTGTCTAAGCTTGTTCTAGGGTCAAGTTATAGCTCGTTAAATCAAACCGTAGATACTGTTATTATAAACAAAATCTTTAATACCAAATCAAGTTTATCAACAGGCTACAGCAATGGTCATAGGTTATGAATCAAGTTGGTATTGTTATCTGCAAGACAAGTACTTATAGAATAAAAATGGTAGACAACCTTAGGGCTTAATTTTATTTTATTTTAGAAAATACTATTATCATCTAAGAAAAGTTTAAATCTTTAAAACGGTGGCTCTACATTGCTTTAATGGAAAAGGCCTCACGGCCTAGACTCCATAATAGAGTATTTTTGGGAAAGTATCTGCGAACTTATGGCCTACTAATAATACATTAAAAATATTAAATTATATATGACTCAAAGTAGGTGTAAAATCCCTCACAAGATATTATCGAAACCTGTACAATAAGTATTTTAACACAGTCTCTATTTTTAACAGAGGCCTTATGGCCCTCTCCTCAACAGCATACATTACAAGGTAAAGACTTCATGACCAAAATATTTTAAGTTTATAAATTAACTACTACTGTAAAACCGTGAAACAAAACTATGAACAACTAAACCTTTTTACCAGAAACCAAATAAAAGCCTCATGGCCTAGAGTTTTTATCAAAACTGTTATAAGGAAGCTATATCTATGGCCCGATGGCCTAGTATCAATGCTGTAATTAAATAACACTTTAAAGTCTAAGATAAATATCCATGACTACAATATAAGGCCTCACGGGCTACTTTTAAAATTTTATACATAAATAGATAAACAGTACTAATTTATTTACAGTGGCTCTATAACCCATGGATTTCATTCCAGATAAAATGAATGCATTAAGATAAAGGCCTCTTGGCCACCATATAGTGTTACAACACTTTTAACCATAAAAAATGTAATAATAGATACGAGCCCACACTTGTTACTATCAACCCTAAAAACCATTGTCGATTAAAATAACAAATGTAACTGACGATGGCCTTACGTCTCTGTTCTAAACCAAAGAAGAAAGTAAAGCCCTCAAAGCCACATCTCTTGAAAACATTCAAAATGATAAAAAAAACTGATATTCAAGTATAGGGAAAATAAAATGTACACAATTACAATGGTGAACAAACAAACCATGCTACAGTATTGGTAAATTTAAACATGGCATTATAGATATCCCTCACGGGTATTTACAAAGACATAACCATTACATTATCAAAACAAGTAGAAAAGTTGCGATAGATTTATATTAAAAAAGTGGCATAGTCACTAAGACTCCACAGGCGATGAAATCCTTTACATTTCCAGGTTAATAAAATTACCAAAATATATACAGTCGCATCGATATATTAATAAACGAGGTTACCCTATTGAAGACTCACAGGTCCTTACAGAGCTAAGAAAAAGATCACTACAGTATCAAGTTCGTTACCAAAGGAACATTATCACTTCCACTTAAAAAAAGAGGCGCATATAGGAAACCTGAAAGATTTCAACAAACAAATAACATGCCACAGAGGTCCAACCATAGAGCCATGAAGAGCTAGGAACAAGTCTTACCCAACTGTAAGGTTTTGATTAACACAACATCCGACTAAGAATTTGTAGCCACAGAGAAATCGCTATAATTGTCCTGCACCCACAAACTCAGAGTTTAAACCATGTTATTGACAAAAAAAACAAACTATGGATTGAGAAGTTTGATTCATCACGAGTTTAGAAAAATATGTTACCTGGTTTTATAAGCTTTTCTTTTTACCCAATGAAACCAATACCATCGACAAGGTCTCACAAATGTACAGGTAAGGAGAAAGAGAAATTCAGCTCCTTGCCTCTAGAACCACCCTCAAGACTACATGACCGAGCAAGTAATGAAACAAATAGAGTTTTGCAAAGTGAAAAATAAAAGAAGAAAGCTTCTCGAACAAGTTCCACATTTTTTGAATAGATAGTAAACCCTTAGGGTTTTTTCTCAAAACTTTTGACATCCAGCAGGAAGAGTAAAGGTACCCACATGTCTTTCCTCAAGGAGCATTCAATATGCGACCCGTACCTTAACAAAATGTCAAGTCAACCTTTCCCAATCAACATCTTTTGTATTCAAGATCCCTTTGCACTTTTGTATAGTGCTTTATAACTTGTAACTCTATTTTTGAATTATAGCATAATCTATAGTTCGATCGGATGTTCTATTTTAGGATTGGTTAGATTTGGTTGTCAAACCTTGGTGTCCCATCTTACCTTCTTAAGTTTTTCCAACACCTTGGAGTTAGGATTATCCTTAGTAAAAATAAGAGTGTAATATATTTCACCTACACAAGCAAGACAAAGGTTCATGTGTTAGCCTTAAAGGCCAATTAAGAATGTAACCTTTCCCTTTTGCATCTCATAGGAAGGACAAAAACTAAAAGAACGAAAACATTTTTACAACATCGCAACCAACTAAGTTCTAAAAGCATATTTTTGCCACAATCTAATATCAACCAGAATGTATGATGTAATATCAAAAAAAGGTCGTAAAACAAAGCATGCTAATGCTAAACACTAACATAGGCACATAAATATCATGGTTTATTAATAAATTCATCATGAAGTAAACAACTCTTGAAATTACTTCCTAGAAATCTTAGATTTACACATGATAATTTTATTTTTTTTATGAATTTTAGGGTTGTTAGAAGTGGTATTAGAGCGATTTTCCAAACACTAGGCCTAATTGGCTCACTCGCATGCAAATAAAAAAAGAAATATACTGATTCTTTTTACATTTATTTCTATACATAAATATAAAATTTGTTTTGTAGGAAAATGGAAGGTGTTGAATCATCTGCTGAAAATGGTTCTCAGCACAACAATCTAGATAACATTTATGTCGAACTGAATAATCCGCCTTTAGAGTTACTACAAACAATTAAGGATTTAAAAGATGAATTGCAAACTATAAACATTAGAAGAAATTTCAACTCAAAATGGTCCTTTTAACTCTAATTCAAATTCCATGTCATCATGTGTTAGCCAATGAAATTTCTTTAAATTTTAAATATCTTATAGGTCTTAAACAATTTTTTAATATAAATTTGGGGATGGGTATCATGAAAAAAAACTATTTGTTTTGTTCGTATTTTCGACATATCTCCTTGTGTTTTTACTCAAAGTTTGATCGAGAGATCTCGTTGGATGTGGAATTTAATTCCGCATCCAACGAGTACCCACTCGACATACTTTTGACAGACCCTGCTACCCTAAAAACAAGAAATACCTTGAAAAAATGTGATGATGATGTCATCATCACATTTTTTCAAGTATTTCTTGTTTTTAGGGTAGTAGGGTCTGTCAAAAGTATGTCAATTGGTACTCGTTGGATGCGAAATCTATTTCTGCATCCAATGAGCTCTCCCCATCGAAATTTGAGTAAAACATAGGGAGATATGTTGAAAATATGAACAAAAAAGTAGTTTTTTTCTTTTATTCCTCTAAAATTAATAAATATTATTTTAACTATTATTTTATTAATTTTCCTTAGGAGTCCCATTTTGAGTTGAAATTTCCTCTAATGAAAGGATAATGAAAGAATTCTAGAAATCAATCAGGTATTATTAGACAAAATGCATAACAGAGGAAAAGATAAAAAAAAATGTTTATGAAACTGATTCCAAAACAATGTCTTACAATCATAAAGGAAAGAAAGCAAAATATTCTGATAGTGAATATTCTTCATAGGTTGATGCAAGGTCAAATAAGGGAAGGTATAAATACACAAGTGACAATGGTGAAATTGGCTGTAAACCTAGGATAAGGAAGTATAAACCCTACGAGGAAATTTATGGGGAATTTAAAAAAATAAAGCCTCCCATGTTTAACGAAGTAGAAAAATGTGAAGAAGTCAAGGCTTGGTTGTCAAGAATGAAGAAATATTTACATATTTACAACTATTCTGACATACTAAAAGCTCGGAAGGCTATTTACAATTTAACCGGAAAAGCTGATATCTAGTGGCAAGACATAAAAATAGTCAAAAATATTAAGGAGAAGTACTTAACCTGGAAAGTTTTTAAAAAGTATTTTAAAAGAAAGTTTTTATCTGAACAGTACTACGAGGAAAGAGCCAAGGAATTCTATGAATTAAAATTGGGTTCAATGTCAATGAAAGAGTTAAGTAGCAAATTTTTAAGTCTGTTAAGATATGTACCTTACATAATTGATGAAAATCCTAAAATACAAAGATTTTTAAGTTGTCTTCCCACTAGTTTCAAAGATAGGATTGAGTTTGATAACCCAAAGACTCTTAAGGAAGCTATGAGAAAATATGATTTCTGTTATAAATAGAGTAAGAAAAGAGAAATTTTACCTAACTGGAAGAATAACAAGACAAGTCACTTTGACCTAAAAAGAAGAGGGTTTAAGTCAAATAAGAGTTTTGGGAATAAATCTTAGAATTTCTCTAAGAATAACTATCAGAGAGAAGATTTTAAAAATAAAGTACCACAGAATACTATAGCACCAAAAGGAAAGGATATGCCTAACAACTTTGTTAAAAATAATGAACATAAGGAACCTGTCAAGTGTTGGGAATGTCAAGGACCACATTATGCCAAGTACTTTCCGAACATAAAATGAAACTTTAGCAATGTGCATACCATCCAAGAAGAGGAAACGGTTGGATATGTGGCAAATGAAATGCCCAGAATAAATGCATCTTTGGAGAACCGATAGACGGACCATCATGCTTCCATGGTGGAAGTGTAAGGTATGATACAAAACCAATCTGTTTTCATCCTCATTGAT
Organism: Pseudotsuga menziesii; assembly: GCA_001517045.1. Lineage (NCBI taxonomy): Eukaryota > Viridiplantae > Streptophyta > Pinopsida > Pinales > Pinaceae > Pseudotsuga > Pseudotsuga menziesii. Next base: position 9,807 of record LPNX010853867.1, on the reverse strand, counting down.
CCAGTTTATAGCTTAAGTTATGTATCTCCTAGCATAGTGGAAAAGTGTTGTTTACCTTTAAAAAACTTTGAAAAATATTAGCTAGTCCAGTTAGCTACAGGGACTAAAAGGAAAGTAGTTAATTATGTTGAAAACTGTAATTTGCTCATGAGTCAATTTGAAACTCAGATCAAGTTAAATGTGTTACCCTTAGGATGTTATGATGTACTAATAGGTATGGAATGGCTTAAAATCACCAAGTGATTTTAAACTATTTTCAGAAAATGTTTACTTGTTTGAATGATAAAGGAGAAAGGATTTCAGTCAAAGGAATACTTAGGAAGGTCTCTGTTAGACAAATATCAACCTTGCAAATGAAAAAGGCTGTAAGAAAAGGCTATAAATTTTTTGTTGTACAAATAATGAACAAATTGATAAGAAAGATAAGTTAAATTTCGATGACATTCCAATCCTACAGTATTTCTCGAATGTTTTCTTGGAAGAAATTTTAGGACTACCTCCAAAGAGAGATATGGATTTTACAATCAAATTAGTACCAAGAGTTGTACAAAATTCGAAAGCTCCTGATCGAATGAAAATTTTAGAACTTAACGAATTAAAATTACAATTGCAAGAATTAATAGACAAAAACTAAGTCCGAGTGTATCCCCTTGGGGAGCACGAGTCCTTTTCGTTAAGAAGAAAGATGGGTCATTACGTCTAGGTATAGACTACCGCGAACTGAATAAAATGACAATTAAAAATAGGTATCCTTTCCCCCACATCGATGATTTGTTTGATCAGATACACAGAGCGATGATATTTTCAAAAATAAACTTGAGATATGGATATCATCAAGTCAGAATTAAAGACGAAGACATTTAAGACTGCTTTCATATCTAGATACGGACACTATGAGTTTGTGGTTATGCCATTTGGGCTAACTAACGCTCCAACAGCTTTCATATGCTTAATGAATAGTGTCCTAAATAAATACTTAGACAAATTTGTAGTCGTCTTTATAGATGACATATTAATCTATTCTAAAACGAAAGAAGAGCATGACGAACACCTGCAGATAATACTACAAGTTTTAAGAGAACATCAAGTATATGCTAAGTTTAGTAAATGTGAATTTTATAAAGATAAAATACAATATCTAGGGCACGTAATATATGAAGAAGGCATATCGGTAGACCCGGATAAGATAAAAGAAATAATTGGTTGGCATGTTTCCAAGGACATAACTAATGTATGATCCTTCATGGGAATAACAGGTTATTACAGAAAATTTATAGAAGGATTTTCAAAAATTGAAAATCATATAACATCATTACAGAAAAATGGTAAGAATTTTGTGTGGGATCAAAAATGTGAAGAAAGTTTTAATAAATTAAAAGGATTATTAACCACTGCACCCATTCTAAAAATAGCATATCTAGACAAAGATTTTGTCATATGCACTAATGCATGCAATGAAGGTTTGGGTGGAGTACTAACACAAGGAGGCCATGTAATTGTGTATGAATCAAGGAAGCTAAAAACTCACGAAAAGAATTATGCAACTTATGACTTAGAGTTGGCTACCATAATCCATGCTATAAAAATGTGGCACCATCATCTAATAGGAAAAATATTTTTGCTAATGTCTAATAACATAATCCTAAAATATTTTTTTGATTAACAAAATGTAAACGCAAGGCATGCTAGATGGCTAGATTTCTTTAGCGAGCATCATTTTGAAATCAAACACATTAAAGGGAAAGAAACTAAAGTGGTTGATTCCTTAAGCAAAAATGCAGTAACAATTTTTGTAGCCGCCATTAGCAGTTATAAAAATGAATTAGAGAATAAATTAAAAGAAGGAATAAAACTGAACACAGAATACCAGAGTTTAAAAGAAAAAGTAACTCATAATAAATCTAAAAATTTAATTAGAGATTACAGTTTTAATGAAAAGGGTCTATGCTATATAAAAACAGAATTTATGTGCCAAAAATATCAGAAGTTAAACCGCTGATTTTGAATGAAGTACACAAAAATCCTTATTACAGACATCGGGGGTATCAAAAGGTGATAACAATGTTGAGAAAAGAGTATTTTTTGCCTAATATGAAAAACGAAGTTGCTGCGTTTTTAGTTCGGTGTATGGAATGTCAGCAAGTTAAAGCTGAAAATCAACCCCCAACAAGTCTTTTACAACCATTACCAATTCCAAATAGGAAATGGGAAGTCATTAGTCTTGATTTTATAACTAGGTTGCCTAAAAACCAGAAACAAAATGATTCAATAATGGCAACACACTTTATACCTGTTAAAACAACTCTTAAAGCTACTAACATTGTTGATATATTCATGAAAGAAACATTTCATTTGCATGGAATTCTACAGGTAATAATTTCTCATAGAGATCCTAAATTTACTGTTAATTTTTGGAAATCTTTATTTAAAAGACTATATACTAAATTGAATTTCAGTACTACTTATCATCCGCAAATGGATGAATAAATGGAAAGAGTCAATAAAGTATTAGAACATATGTTACGAATGTATGTTAGAGATTATCCCAAGAAGTGGGAAGATTATTTGCACTTAGTTGAATTTGCATATAATAACCATTATCAAGCTTCAGTAAAGCTTAGTCATTTTGAAATATTATATGGTAGGAAATGTAAAACTCCTATTACATGGAATAATCCAGTTGACTGTTTGATGTTAAGACCTGACTTGTTAAAAGAACTGGAACTAATAGTGAAACAAGTACAAAGCAATTTGAAAACTTCTCAGGATAGATAAAAGAGTCATGCCAACCTTAAAAGAACTCCGAAATAATTCCAAGTGGGTGAGCATATTTTTATTAAGGTAAAACCCAAAAAGAGCTCTTTTAAACTAGAGAGTTGTGCTAAATTAACACCCAAATATTGCAAACCATTCGAAATATTGGCAAGAGTGGGGACAATGGAATATCAGTTAACTTTGCCACCTAATCTTAGAATACATAATGTCTTTCATGTTTCTATTTTTAAAAAGTATGTATATGATGCTACTCATGTGATTGACTGGAATGTGATTCAGGTAGAACCATAAGGAGATTTTTTGGTGGAACCAGACTGTATTCTTGACAGGAGGGAAATTTTTCTCCATAATCGCACCATTAGACAGGTAAAGGTGCAATGGAAACACCTCATTCCAAATGAAGTAAGCTGGGAATTGGAGAGCAATATGTGGGTGGCATATCCGACTCTATTCCAGGAAGACTCAGAATAACTTAAGAAACATCGAGGATGATGTTGAGCTTAAGGGGAGATGTTTGTAACATACCCAGAACTGAAAAATAAATATTATTATTTATTTCAGAAAAGTTGTAGCAAGTTTTTTGTGTCACTATATTCAAAGATCTCTATCCTAGTGGTTCAGTGAACAGGCTTGGGGGTCCTAAGTAAGTAACTTTGGCTGCTTCAGGAGAAGGTTGGGTGGAACAGTCTCCTTTGGATGTTGTCCCCTTCTCCATATTATCTAGGTTCAATTGTTATTTAATTCTGAATTTGTACTTATGTTTGGAATATGCTCAGTAATTTTCATTCGAATGATTGAATATGTTATGAATTATATATCTGGAAGCTATTAGAAAAATTACATTTATGTTTACTCAAATGAAAGGTTAAATCTATTTGCTTTTGTCATTTCTGTAAAGTAATTTCCTAGCCTAAATAATGCTTTTATTTCCTCTTGGTATAATATTTAGAGTGTTTGTACAGTATTTCTACCATATATTTTACAAACTTCTAAAATGCTAGTATTAAAAATATTCCCTCTATTAGTCTAGGTTTTTAAGTAATTAGCTTTTTAGATTTCAGTATTACTTGGGGAGCCTCATAAAGAAATCTATCACAGAGATTATTATAGTGTGTGTGTGTGTGTGTGTGTGTGTGTGTGTGTGTGTGTGTGTGTAATTACAAGGATTATAAGAATTAAAAATCGCAATAAAGATAAGACTCTTAGATAGTTCCTTAAACTAACATAAACAAAGCATATTTCTAAATATATCAAGGGTGTGAACTTGAAATAAAAACCATACTCTGTAAATATGTGTTTATGCACAGCTCAAGCTTTATAGACTTAAAAAATTTGAACTGGAAACTTTAAATAATTCGCCTTGATCCGATCAACACTTTACACCGTAATCTTGTCTAAACTTGTGCTAGGGATGAGTTATAGCCTGTTAAATCAAACCCTAGATACTGTTATTATAAACAAACCCTTTAATACCAAATCGAGTTTATCGACACGTTGCAGCACTGGTCACAGGCTAGGGGCCGAGTTGGTATTGTTATCTGCAAGACAAGTACTTACAAACGAAAAATTATAGATAGCCTTAGGGATTAATTTATTTTATTTTAGAAAACAGTATTATCATCTAAGAAAAGTTTAAATCTTTAAAAAAGTGGCTCTACATTGCTTTAATGGAAAAGGCCTCACGGCCTAGTCTCCGTAATAGAGTATTTTTCGGGAAAATATCTACGGCCTTATGGCCTGCTAATAATACATTAAAAATATTAAATTCTATAAGACTCAAATTAGGTGTAAAATCCCTCATAAGATCTTACTGAAACCTGTACAAGAAGTATTTTAACACGGTCGTTATTTTTAACAAAGGCCTTATGGCCCTCTCCTCAACATCATACATTACAGATTAAAGGCTTCACGACCGAAATATTTTAAGTTTATAAATTAACTACTGCTATAAAACTGCGGAACAAAATTATGAACAACTAAACCTTTTTACCAAGAACCAGATAAAAGTCTCACGGCCTAGATTTTTTATCATAACTGTTATAAGGAAGATATATCTATGGCCTTATGGCCACGTATCAATGATGTAATTAAATAACACTGTAAAGTATAAGATAAATATCCATGACTACAATATAAGGCTTCACGGGATACTCTTAAAATTTTATTCATAAATAGATAAACAGTAATAATTTATTTACAATGGCTCTATAACCCATGGATTTCATTCCAAATAAAATGAATGCATTAAGATAAAGGCCTCTCAACCACCATATAGTGTTACAACACTTTGAACCATAAAAAATGTAAGAATAGATACGAGCCCACACGGGTTACTATCAACCCTATAAACCATTGTTGATTCAAATAACAAATGTAACTAAGGATCGCTTTATGGATCTGTTCTAAACCTAACAAGAGAGTAAGGGCCTCACAGCCACATCTCTTGCAAAAATTCAAAATGATAAACAAAACTGATATTCAAGTATAGGGAAAAGAAAATGTACATAGTCAGAATCGTGAAAAAACAAATGCTACTACAATATTGGTAAATTTAAAGATGGCATTATAGATAGCCCTCGTGGGTCTTTACAAAGACATAACCATTACATTATCAAAACAAGTAGAAAAGTTGCGATAGATTTATATTAAAACAATGGCATAGTCACTAAGATTCCACATGCAACGAAATACTTTACATTGCCAGGTTCATAAAATTACCAAAATATACACAGTCACATCGATATTTAAATAAACGAGGTTACAGTATTGAAGCCTCAAGGGTCCTTACATAGTGAAGAAAAATATCACTATAGTATCAAGTTCATTACCAAAGGAACATTAACACTTCCACTTAAACAAGCAGGCGCATATAGGAAACCTGAATGCTTTTAACAAAGGCATAACATGCCACAGAGGTCCAACCACACAGATACGAAGAGCCAGGAAGAAGTCTTACCCGGCTGTAAGGTTTTGATTAATGCGATATCTAACTAAGAATTTGTAGCTACAGAGCAAGCCCTAGAACCCTCATGCACCCACAAACTCATAGGTTAAACCATGTTTTTGACAAAAAAACAAAATATGGCTTAAGAATCTTGATTCATCATGAGTTTAGAAAACTATGTTACCTGGTTTTGTAAGCTCTTCTTTCCACCCAATGAAACCAAAACCATCAACAAGGTCTCACAAATGTACAGGTAAGGATAAAGAGCAATTCAGCTACTTGCCTCTGGAAGCACCCTCAAGACTACATGGCTAAGCAAGTAATGAAAACAATAGAGTTTCAAAAGAACAAAGCTTCTCGGACAAGTCCACATTTTTCGAATCAAGAGTAAACCCTTAGGGTTTTTCTCAAAACTTCTCACAGCTAGCGGGGAGAGTAAAGGCACCCACATGACTTGCCTCGGGGAGCATTCAATATGCAGCCCATACCTTAACAAACTATTAAGTCGACCTTGCATAGTCAACATATTTTGCATTTGAGAGCCCTTTGCACTTTTGTATAGTGCTTTATAACTTGTAACTCGATTTTTGAATTATAGCATAATCTATAGTTCGGTAGGATGTTCTAGTTTAGGATTGGGTTAGATTTGGTTGTCAAACCTTGGTGTCCCATCTTACATGCTTAAGTTTTTGCAACACCTTGGAGTTAGGATTATCCTTAGTAAAACTAAGAGTGTGATCCCTTTCACCTGCACAAGTGAAACAAAGGTTCATGCGTTAGCCTTAAAGGCTAAGTAATACTGTAACCTTTCCCTTTTGCAGCTCATAGGAAGGACAAAAACTAAAAGAACAGAAAAAAAATTTACAACATTGCAACCAACTGAGTTATAAAAGAAGATTTTTGCCACCAACCAGAATGTATGACGTAATATCAACAAAATATCGTAATAATGTAATATCAACAAAAGAACCAAAATGTATGACATAATATCAACAAACGAACTGAAACAATTTTACAACATTGCAACCAACTAAGTTCTAAAAGCAGATTTTTGCCACAATCTAATATCAACCAGAATGTATGATGTAATATCAACAAAAAGTCGTAAAACAAAGCATGCTAATGCTAAACAATGCTAGACACTAACATAGGCACATAAATCTTGCAATTTATTAATAAAGTCATCATGAAGTAAACAACTCTTGAAATTACTTCCTAGCAATCTTAGAGTTACACATGAGCAGGAAGCAAGACAGAAAAGTAAGTCTACCTGGCTTTTATGTGGGGATAACAATACCTCTTTCTTTCACAAGTTTGTTAATCATAGAAATAATATAAACTCTATCTGAAAAATTGAGGGAGATGATGGACTTTCAGTGGAAGGTTTTGAATCAATTGCTAAGGCTAGTGTACAACATTTTGAGCATTTGTTTCAGGAAGACAAGATTATTCATCTTCCAGAAATTATGAATATTGTTGAGTCTTTTCCTACCTCTATTTCTGAATTGGAGAATGAAGAACTAATGCTTCCTATTTCTTTGATGGAGATTCAATCTATTTTAGCCGTAAGTAAAAATAATAAGAGTCGGGGTCCGGATGGGATCCCGATGGAGGTTTATAGAGTGATTTTTGATGTTTTGGGTCCAGATCTGTTAAAAGTTGTTGATGACTCCCGGAAGTATGGTAAAGTACCTGCTACCTTCAATTCAACTTTTATTGCTTTAATTCCTAAGATTGATTTGCCTAAATCTTTTGAAGATTTTAGACCAATCTCTTTATGTAATTTATGTTACAAAATCATTGGTAAGATTATATCGATTCATATTAGGAAGGTACTTGGAAGGTACATTTCTGGTGAACAATTTGGGTTTTTACCTGGCAGACAGATTCATGATGCAGTTGGGTTAATTCATGAAGGATTACATACCATTTATTGTAAAAAATTGAAGTCTATGGTTTTAAAAATTGACCTGTCTAAAGCTTATGACAGAGTTAGTTGGACTTATCTGAGGATAATCCTTTCTAAAATGGGATTCTTCGTTCCTTTTATTTCTTGGATTATGAGCAATCTTTCATCTGTCTCTTTTGTTTTATTGATTAATGGAGCGGATTCATCTTTTCTCAAATTAGGTAGAGGATTGAGGTAAGGATGTCCTCTGTCTCCTCTCCATTTTCTTATAGTTGTTGAAGGATTGGGTAGGGCTTTATTGTCAGCAAAAGCATCTGGTGATTTTCATGTAATATCTTTTGGGAATGATATTACGTTAACTAATGTTTTATTTGTTGATGATATTGTCATGGTTTATGATGGTTCTGAGCAATCTCTATCAATCCTTTATGAGATTACGCAAACGTTTTGTAAAGATTCTGGGATGCTGATAAATGTAGATAAATCAATATTATTATACTCCAGGTTGGATGATGTTGAGCTGATTACTGTACATAATATTTTTACTTTTATAGTTACTAAACTTGAAGTTGGATTGAAATATCTTGGGTTTTATCTCAAACCTTGCATATATTACATCAAATATTGGGATTGGCTGGTGGCTAAAGTGGAAAAGAGAATTAAGAACTGGAGTTTCCAATGGCTATCTAAGGGAGGTAAGCTTGTTTTGGTTAAATTAGTATTAGAAGCTATTCCAGTTTACTGGATGCATTTCTGGATTCCTTTGGGCATTATTGAAAAGATCAGAAGATTATATTTTAAATTTTTATGGGTAGGGAATTCAGACTCTTTTGGATTTCCCTGTACATCTTGGAAAACTGTAGCATGTCCAAAAAATTTCGGAGGTTGGGGGCTGAAGATTCTAGTTATGTTTGCTAAATCTCTTGCTACCAAGAATGTTTGGAATTCTCTTCATGGAACGGGTCTTTGGGTGTATATTTATTTTCAAAAGTATATTTATTCTTTATCCCTGTTGGATTGGATTCGTGTGACAGTTAAAAAGAAAATATGCATGTTTATCTGCTGGAAAGCAGTGCTTTGGTCTTTTGACCTTATTGGTAACTTTCTTGTTTGGAAGGTTGGGAATGGAGCCAATGTTAGAATCGGAGTGGATCCTTGGGTTGGTTGTAAGTGGAGACACATTCTACCACTTAGCTTGGTGGATAAACTTCACTCTGCTGGATTTTATTTTCTAAAAGATATTGGTTGTCCTAATGTGTCTTTGTTGCTTAATCAAGGTTGGTTTTCAGCCGCTTTGATTGGTCTTGTTGAACAACAAGATATCACTTGCTGGAATGAATATTTTGCTTTTTTAAAAAACAGTCATGTCAGATTATCTTGTGATGAGGATCTTCTGATTTGGAATCATTCTAAATCAAGGAAATACACTCCAAGATCTGGTTATCTTCAATTAATGTTGGATAGACAGGTGGAGGAACTTTCCTAGTGGTAGAAGGTTCTTTGGAAGTTCAAATGTCCACTTAAAACAAAAATTTTCTGTTGGTTTTTATTAAAGGATAAAGCTTTAACCTAGGATGTTATTTGCTGTAAAGGTAAGGAAGGGCCTGGAAAATGCTATTTGTGCAAAATTTATTCTGAGTCTAATGTTCATTTAGGAGTGGATTGCTCTTTTACCAGATAAGTTTGGATTGAAATAGAGGCCAAGTTGGGGTTATACAATTTATGGATTGGCACCTCAGTCAGTCTATGTCTGAAGAATTGGTGTATGAAGGGAGAAGTGAAACACATCATGTCTTTGCCAATTATTGTGTTATGGTTTATTTGGAAAGCGTGAAATCAAAGTTGTTTTGAAAATTATGTCTTATCTCCTTTCTAGGTTTCATCTTTATGTTTGGGTTGTTTGAGTTCTTTTCCCCAAGACAAGATTATCAGATTTAGACATGTTGTGGAAGAAGTAATTGACAAATCATATCCTTGGGGATATTTTGATGGTTTGGCTTCAGGGGATCCAAAGATTTGTGGTGTTGGGGGTCTGCTCTTTATATCTGATGATCACTATTTTACTTTCAAAGTTGGTTTGGGTCTTGGAACTAATAATTTTGCTGAACTTATTGGGTTAAAGCTTCTTCTTACTCTGTCTTTGGAACATAACTATAAGCATTTGCAGATTTTTGGAGAC
>LPNX010853836.1:2500-24173 GCA_001517045.1 Pseudotsuga menziesii | reverse complement strand
CATGATGAATATACAGTGAAGATCGACGGTGGAGGTGTATTCCCTTTAGGAAAGTTGCAATGAAGATAAGGAAATCAGTATAACAGAGAAAGGACCAAGGGAGTAAAGGGTGTATTCCCTTATAGAAGCTTAATACATGCCTATTGTAGATGAAATTGAAAGATGTAGGAAAATAAACAAAGTTTTGAAAGAGAAACTGTATAAATACTAAGAAGAGACAAACAAGATTATCACTGATTTGAGAAACCAACTTCAAGAGGCCAAGAAGAGTGAGGGAGATCTAGTAGTTCTTCTCAGGAAGAGAATTCAAGATTCTAAAACTTGAGAAAGAAATTGCTCGACTTAGAGAAGGGGATGATGAAAAATTCATCAAATCTAAGTTTAAAAATAGCTCAAAGACTCTAGATGAAATTATGAACAGTCAAATATCATCCAGTGATAGATCTGGTTTGGGGTTCGTTAAAGAACAGAATCTAGAGAGCTTCCCACTCACTAATCAGAGAGGAAGCACAAAGAGCTATGCTGAAGTACTGAAGAGTCCTGTTAAAAGGGAAAAGTGAAAAGAATGTGCTTTATCTTTTCATGACAAAGACAGAACTCATGAGGAGCTCAAGAGACAAGTAATAAATAGAAATGATATAATATTTTTGGGTCATTGTTATTCCTGTAATAAATTTGGTCATAAAGCCATGAAATGCAAGGCCTATGAAAAAGTTAATGAGTATAAGAAAGACGGAATTACAAATCCGAAGGTAAGGAATCATAACTAGTTTGGACTTCTCCAAAGGTTTGATATAGAGTGTTACAAATGCAATAAATTTGGACACTTGGCTAGGAATTGTAAACTGAAATGTGATGCTCCAGTAGAGGTTCAGAGACAGTGGAAGAAAATGGTAGTTAGGAAACAAAGAGACCAAAGACCTCCTGTGGATAAAGAAAAAATTAATGGTTATTGTCATTACTGTGATAAGTTTGGTCACAAGGTGGCTGACTGCAGAGTCAGGGGAGAAAATCAAAGGATGAAAAGGGAAAAGGACACCAATGCAGAGCATGGTGAAGGACAAGTAAATAGTACACCTCCTAAAAAGGTGTGGATGAAAGAATTAGAAACTTCAGAAGAAACACAACTTTCAGTCATTAATGAACTCTATGTAGTTGATGTTGAGAATAATGAGGTCATAGATAAAAATGGCACTCGTCATGAGGGAAAGCTACTTAGTGATGTAGAAGAATACCCCAATGTAGATAAGGATGAAAGAGATGAAGAAGGATGTAGTGATGACCATGGGATCCTTTTCTTAAAAAAAGTCTCTCGTGATTTAAAGAAAACCCCAAAAATAACATTAGAATGGATCTTATACTTAGGGGGATTTAAAATCAGAAAATTCCAATTGGTATCTAAGTAAAAACTCATTTGGTGTCTAATGTTGAAGTATATTGAAAGATATCTTCTTCAAAGATGATGGGTGATGTATGTATGACATAAGAGAAAGTATGAAGTAACGTGAGAAAAACAAAATGTGAGAGTCATGAAGACCATGATGTTTGCAATCAAATAGAAGATAAAGATGATTATGTTCACTTAGTATTTGAAGTCATGACACATAAAAATTGTTGACAGTAGAAGAAAACTCAAGTCTAAAAATAAAAAATTCAGTCTATTGATAAGGTAGCAGGATGAGTTTAGCATTGACAAAGGAAAAGGTTGAGGTTATGAGTCTTTGTTTCTGAGATAGTGAGACCAGAGAAACTATGTAATAAACTGAAGTAATCTCTGTGTTGAGGATCTGAAGTTATGGGTCTTTGGACAGTTGATAATATAGATCTAAAATCCAAAAGAATCGAGCAGTATATGCTAGGATTTTATATGAAGATCTAAATGTACAGGCTTAAGGAATTCTGGTAAAAGCGGAAGCGAGTTAACTTACAGGAAGAATAGACCATTAGATATGGAAGCAAGAATAGCGTTTAAAAAATGTATCCTAGACAGAAAATGGAAGAGTGAAAAAAATGTTGAATGTAAACTTTGTCACAAAAATGTTGGCAAAAAGAAAGCAAGTACAATGATAGGGGGAGTCCATGGATCTATCAGTTAAGCTATCTTCCAAGAACTTGTTGCAAGAAAGGAAGTGTTCAGATAAATGATAATACATTTATTAACAAACAAATTTTAGTTAACAAAGGGGAGATATGATGATAGGTGGAGTTGACAGAAATTAGAAAAAAATGAAATCCTATATCAAAATAAGTACATCATTGCATAACAGGTTATTGTTTGTCATTGTTGTCAAAGGGGGAGAATGTTTAGAGATTGCCATCAATGCCAAAGGGGGAGATTGTTGGCAAATTTGGGTTATAGTTGTCATTGATGTCAAAGGTGTTCATGAATGACAAAGAAATAACAAGTGGATATGATGGAAGGACAAACTCAGTGAAAGACTAAGGTAGTAATGAGATGGCATGGCATAGTTAAGGATGTGGCATGGAACATATCATGACATGGAATATGATGGTGTCCTCATGATGATGTACTCAATGAAATACTAAGGTAGTGATGACATGGAATGATGATGAGGCGACATAGTTATCTGCATGCGATCCGGTGAATGAGGATCAGTGTTTGTATAATCCGCATAGATAGAATGCATATCCGCATTAGTTCTAGAATGGATGGTTAGGGAGCAACCCACACTAGATATGATGGTTAAGATCAAGTTTACATAAGTTAGGTGGAAAAACCAAAGTTCCACAAAAGATCAAGATAGACGGTCAGGGGTAAATCCGCTTAAGGATCAACGACCACGACCAATTGTTCGTGACCATTGATACTTCTCATCATTTAAGCGTCTTTAAACTGTTGCATCTCTTTAGACTAAACAAACAGACCTTTCACCTCAAGTGAGAATAGGTAGTGGCATACGGATATGACCCTCATAGTGGACAATGAGAAGGCCCTCAAGACCAAAGCAGATGAGTTGGAAAATAGGTTACATGAAAAGGAAAGGGAATTACAAGAAAGGGGGAAAGAACTTGAGGGAGTAAGTATGTTCTTCATTGTTCAAGCCCTGGAAGAGGTAAGTCTGAAGAAGTTGGAGCTGACAGGTTTGAAGCACCAGAACAAGAACCGAAAGGGATTGGCATCAGATAGAGAACGAGAAAGAAAGAATTGGGAGGCAAAATGTGCTAACTTGCAGGACAAGAATGAGAAGTTGATACAACAGGTCACATGGAAAGCAACAGTCTAGGGGGCGAAGCACCTAATATGGGATTCCCTTATATCAGAGGCTAGCAGGTTGAGGCCCTACCTAGATTACATTCTGGAAAAAGAAAGGGTTATATAGGAAGCCAAACAAAGTGTTAAAGCTGTCAAAGGAAATCTAAATAAGAAGCATGTTGACTCATGCTAAAAATGCTATCGAAGGAAATGTCCACTATGGAATTACCCACCACAGATCAGTGGAAAGTGGTCAAGAAGTTTGGAAGGATCAAGTACGTTCTGCATGCTCCAGAATCATGAACATTAAGGAAAAAGTCGAGCTAAGTCGGCATCAAACCATTGGAGGTGCTCTGCACCATCGTTTTCATTTAAGCGAGCCTAATTCCCAGACATCGGATTACCATTTTAATCAAGCATGCATGCTATTCCATTTTTCCTGTTCTATGTAGAAATCATGGTGAATGTGCCACCTCAAAGTTGTTAGGATTTGCAATGATGATTCGGGATTGATTCCCAAATTTTGTAATTGAATTTGGCTATGTTTCGAGGTTGGTATTGGGATCCCATAACACTATAAATGTAACCTCTACGGAGGAATAATGGTTGGAACTTTCATTGAGAAGCCTTTTTTTCTTGGATTGTATTTCTGTAAACTTTCTTAGAAGTGCTAGTGAGAAACATTCTTCTGTGTTTCTGAGATTCATCATGGTGTTCTACATTTAGTTTGTGTTTCCTGTTTGCACCTTTTTCATTTCTGTGAGTTTTTGCTAATTATTTCTAGTTGTATGTGAGGAATAAATTTCATTAAGCGCTCCTCGCATCAGATATTGCATTTGTGATGTGTTTATAATGACTGCTATAGAATTCACCCCCTGGTAGTTGCTCTATATGATTTATTAGCCTTTATTGTTGCTGCTGCTAAATGTGGTGCAAGAGATTCATCCATATATAGGTTCCTTTTGCTTCACTGGGCTCTTTCTCCTTTCTCCTACCACCACTTAAAGATATTTGACTGAATGCGACACCTACTTTGCCTCAGATTACAAAGGAAAATCCCCATTCATTCTCACTGTAATACCCTTGATTGATTCAGGATGTGACTCCATTTCCCATGGTACTTCTTGTTTGTCTGTATTACCATCTTTGAAATTACAAATATCATGTTCTCATCAGATATCTAGCCTTCTGGATGCTTGTTTAAAGCCAAATTTGTATGTGAATGTTCTTGTGACAAAGAGAGATCCCTCTCTGATTGTATAGGCTAGAATACAGTCTTAAGATTGGTTTGAAATGGATACCCCTGTGATTCTCCTACTGCAACCATAGGATACATTATAGGGTGATAATAAGAAGCATTCTACATTGCTTCTTGTTAGATTTTTAACATTTAAGCTAGCATTATATTAGGATCTTTAACTAAGAGAATAACAAGTACAACAATCAAACACAAGAGACAATGAACATAGTGTTTTTCCTCGGGGAAACCATAAATGGAGCAAACCTCGTAACTTCCTCAGAGATAGAATCAACACCAAAAGTAAAACCCCAAAATAGTAAGATGATCTCCCGACAGCAGTAGCCTCTTTCTTTCTAGCCCCAGCAACTTCTTCTCCCTCAGTTATGCGCTACAACTAAGTGTGAGTGAGTGTGTGATAAATAGAGAGACTCACTCTCTATTTATACTAATTCCTAACTTAACAATGACTTACTAGGGCCAACTTGACTAGGTGAGTCTAACAACCCTAGGGCCCCGGAACTGCGGGGACTTTAACTCTTGAACAATAGGAGGGTTACCCACATTGACTTGACATGACTTGTTTACATGATAGAAACTCCTGATCGGAACATCGGCGCATGACATGACTCAATTACATTACAAACATTTCTCGGAATAAACATCGGGGTAAAATACATAAGAAATACAAGTGAATACATTCTGAAGTTACAATTACATCAACACTCCCTCTTAACTAGGAAGGTATTCTCTCGACACAATTTATCAGCACAAGTCTTCTTCTCTGTATCATCTAGATCATCATCGAGTCCTCACCATCTTCAAGTCATCTTCAAGTCATCTTCATTTGGATCTGGATCATCATCACTGGATCTGGATCATCACTCGATCTGGATCATCTCTAGTTCTGAAACATCTCTGTTGGATCATCATCACGGGTGCTATCTCTTGATTCTTCTTGTCATAGGAAGTTCTACAGAGCTATCCCTTTTTCATGCCGGTTGTAGGCCTAGCCTCCATGTAGGTATTTTTCAGCACTTATATCTGACCCTAAGTCAGAATGGCCTGCCCAGCACTTATATCTGATCATGTAGGAACCAATCCTATAATCATATCAGAAATGCACACCCAACACTCACATTTGACTATGTGGGAACACATCCCACAACCCTGTCAAAAAGTACCAGCACTCACATATGACAACCAATGTCAGAAAGGCCCAGCACTTGCATTCGACCATGCGAGGAACCAATCCTCCATGCTAAAAGGGCTCTGCACTTACATATTATCATTGTAGGAACCAATCCTACAATCGCCTTAGAATGGATCTGCACTTACATTTGATCATTGTAGGAACCAATCCTACAATCGCCTCAGAATGGATTCGCACTTACATCTGATCATTGTAGGAACCAATCCTATAATCGCCTCAGAATGGATCTGCACTCACATCTGATAATGTAGGAACCAATCCTACAGTCACATCAGAATCGCCCTCAGTCCTAGACTGATCTTTCCTAGTAACTAACCAGATGCCTCCATTCCAAGAATGGCATTCAATGCTTATATATGATCATGTAGGAACCAATCCTACAGTCACATCAGAATGGCTCAGCACTCATATCTGACATGCAAGGAACCAATCCTCTCATCATAACAGAATGGTTCAGCCCTTACATCTGACCATGGAAGGAACCAATCCTCTCACCATGTCAGAATGGCTCCTGGACTCATCACTTTTATTTGGAGGGAACCTCAATCTGGAGAACACCAAGCTTCTCCCTGAAGTACTCAAACTTCACTCTAGATAATGGCTTTGTCAACACATCATCTATCTGTTCATCCGTCACAACATACTGGATCTTCACTGCTCCCCTCTGCACCATATCCCTGATATAGTGATACTTGATCTCGATATGATTCGATTTGTCATGGAACACCAGGTTCTTTGACAACTTCACACAACTCTGGTTGTCACAATGTATACAAGTAGCATCCAATTGGAGATCAAATAAATCAGATAGTAGCTTCCTCAGCCATATTGCCTCACAACTAGCTGAACAAGTTGCGACATACTCTGCTTCAGCTGTACTCAGTGCCACACAGGATTACTTCCTTCTAAATAAAGAGATCACGCCTGATCCCATTCTGAAGCAACACCCTGAAGTGCTCTTCCTATCAACAACATTGTCTGCCCAATCTGAATCAACATAACCCTCTAGGTTAATCTTCTGATTCGACTCATACTTGAGCCCATAATCAACTATACCCCTCAGTTACCTCAGAATATGCTTTGCAGCAATCAAGTGAACATGTCTCGAATCTGTCAGGAACTGGCTGAAGGTGTTCATAGCGAAGCAAATATCTAGAATTGTGTTCATCAGGTACATCAAGGACCCAATCATATGACGATACATCATAGCATCAACCACTTCTGATGAAGCATCACTCAATAGCTTCAGGTTTGATGCCATAGGTGTGGTCATGGCCTTACAGTCCATCATCCTGAACCTCTTCAGGATCTCTACTGCATACTTCCCTTGTTCGAGGGAGATTCCATCCACATTCTGCCACACCTCCATGCCTAGAAAAAATGCATCATACCCAAGTCCTTCATTTTGAACTCAGCAGCAAGCTTCCTCTTCGTATAAGCAGTCAACCCATCCATACCTTTTACAAACAGATCATCTACATACAGTAGGAGTATCACTAGGTTGCCATCTTCAACCTTGTAGTAAAGGTTGGAATCTGCTTTACTCTTGGTAAAGCCCAAACTAGATAGAAAGCCATCAATTCTGCCGTACCATGTCCTGGGTTCCTGTTTCAAATCGTACAGGGCTTTCTTCAATCTACACACATGAGACTTCCTATCATGTGTCTCAAAACTGAGTGGCTATTCCACATACAGTTCCTCTTCTACTACACCATTCAAGAAAGTAGTCTTGACATCCATTTGGTGTATCTTCCATTTCATCACTGTAGCTAGAGCAAGTACTGATATGATGGAAGTGTATCTCGCTACAGGGGCAAAGGTTTCTTCATAATCTATTCCTTCTTTCTGTGAGAAGCCACAAGCCACGAATCTTGCTTTATATTTCTGTATGCTACCATCTGCAGCATGCTTGATCTTGTAGATCCATTTGGAAGTTACAACAAACTTCCCTTTTGGTCTTGGGAAAACATCCCAAACATCATTCTTTATGATCGATTGATACTCTTCGATCATAGAATCCTTCCATTCTTTCCTTTCTGCAGCTTCTTAATAGTTGGAAGGTTATTTATTGATAAAGTCACATAATAAAGCTACATACCCGGAGCAGGACCTGGTCCTCTTTCTTTCTCTATGATTGTCTCCTGGAGCCCCATATCTTTCCGCACCTTGGATAGCTTCTCGTACCCAAGTAGGTTTCCTCTTATGAGGATTCTTCTCTTGAGGTGAATCTACAGGTTCTTGAGGTTCTTCAAATTCTCAATCTTCTTCTTGAGTTTCTTCGTTCATGGTTGTGTCATGACTTCTGGGTGCTTCTGATTCTTCAGGATCTTCAGCAGGTCTCTTTCTAAATTTATTGTAAGCCGAGTCTTCGTCAAATGTTACGTCCCTGCTGATGTCAATCTTCTTGAATCCTAGGAAGTATATTCTGTAAGCCTTCGAGCTTTTAGAGTATCCCACAAATATACCCTTCTTTCATGAAGGATCTAACTTTGTCCTCTTTTATTTTGGAATGTGTATGTATACTGGACAGCCGAATATTCTGAGATAGCTGACTTCTAGTTTCTTGCCAGAAAAGACTTCTTCAGGTGTCTTGTTCTCGAGTACTCTGTGTGGAGTACGGTTATCTGTGTGGAGTACGGTTCTGTACATACGCCGCTGTTCTGGTAGCTTCTGCCCATAGATGCATGGGAATATCTTGATCATGAAGCATTGCTCTTGCAACTTCCATGATAGTTCTATTCTTCCTTTCTGCAACCCCATTCTATTGTGGATTATATGGAGTGGATAACTCCCTCTTAATCCCTGAACCTTTGCATAACTCTTTGAATTCATTTGATGTGAATTCTCCACCATTATCTGATTGAAAGGTCTTGATATTGTTTTCAGTGTGGTTCTCGATCAAGGCTTTGAATTCCTTGAATTTGCTGAATACTTCATCTTTTTTCTTCATAAAATATATCCATGTCATCCTAGAAAAATCATAAATAAAAGAAACATAGTATACATACCCACTTAAAGAACTAGATGACATTGGACCGCATACATCGGAGTGAATGATTTCCAAGATTCCTTTTGCTTTGCTTTCACTACTTGGAAATGTCTTCTTTGTGTTCTTTCCTTTTGCACATCCTTTGCAGACTCCTTCATGTTTTGCTTGAATTTCTGGAAGACCTTCAACAAATTTGCTTGCAAGTGTTAGTGCTCTGTAGTGCACATGTGCAAGCCTTCCATGCCAAATTTCATTTGGTTCTACTGTGTCATGGACCAAAGCTTGTTCTGGATGGCCCTTTAATTTGTATAATCCTCCTTCTTGCTCTCCAATTACTATTGCATCATCAATAGTCTTTCCTCTTGGCCACATGAGGATTTGGCCATCTACAAATGCAACCCTCATGCCTTTTGCATCCAGTGCCGATATGGAGAGAATATCCTTCTTTAGTCCTGGTACAAACAAGACATCCTTCATTTTCATAGACTTTCCAGAGTTTAGCTTGTAGGAGGATTCACCACTACCTTTTATGGGATATTGGTAGTCATCCCCAAGTTTCACCTTATGGGGTGAATTATGTTCGGATAGTTTCTCAAAATATTCCTTGAATCTTGTCATGTGTTTGGAAGCCCCACTGTCAATAAGCCAATCTTTGCTTCCATGAGTGATAGTTCCCATGAGAGCGGAGATCAGAACATATTCTTCATGACTTGAAGAGTCTTCACTTTCTTCCTGGGAGGATCATCATCCTCAGCAGTGTGAGCATGATGTCTTCTCTTGTTTCCCTTCTTCTTCTTAGATCCACTCTTATTCATGGGACACTTTCTAGCAAAGTGTCCTCTTTCATCACATGTACAACATCTGAGTTTGGATGGATCCCTTTTTACAAAATTATCTTTCTGATGAGAATGCTTACCTTGGTGATGATGATTTTCCCTTTTTCCTTTCTTGGAGTGTACTATGAGAGTTTGATATTCACTTCCCATCTTTTCTTCTCGAGCTGCTATTCGAGCTTCTTCTTGTGAACATTCTTTCCACAATCTACTGAACTTTATTAGCTTCTTCCTAGCATAGATTCCTTGGATGAAAGAATCCCATGACCTAGGGAGACCATTCAAGGTTGTCATCACAATTTCTGCATTCTCCACTTCTTCATCTACTGCTTCAAGTTGTTCTTTGATCTGGGAGACCCTTGTGAAGTATGACTGGATGGTCTCCTCATTCTGGATCTTTACATTCTTCAACTGGTTCCTTAGAGTCATCTTCTGGTTTATGTTCTTCCCTTCAAACAGTTTGGTTAGGGCATCAAACATAGCTTTAGGTGTCTTGAGGGAGGACACCTGTGGTATGTGGTGATCCTTGATTGAATCAACAATAATCCTCTTTGCCATAACCAAATTCTTCTTATGTAAGGGCTTAGCCTTATCTTCCTCTGGAACTGGAACCTCCTCATTGATGTAGGAGTCCAACTCATTTTCTTCCAGGACCAGGGAGATCCTATACTTCCAGGCTCAGAAGTTACCATCTCCCTAAAGCTTTTCATCAAGCTTGGTATGATGAGACATCTTAACTGAGAACCTCAAATGGAAATACAAGAGATTTAGATCTTACCAGGTCAAGATGTCGAATATGGATTTGGAGCTAAATTTTTGCAGTGCTAGTTCAAGAGCAGATTAGGGTTTGACTTTCCCAGAGTTCTATCCAACCAAATGCTTTGATTTTGATCTCTAAACTTCGATTTTGAGGAGGAGATCAATCTAGGCCTGGGCTCACTCAAAAATTCCACTTCTGTGGAAAGCCCTAATTTTTGGCAGTAGTGTTGGGTCCAAAACTGAAAATGCTCAGAATCAGATTCTGCTTCGATAGAAAGATGTGCCCTGGAGAGGAGAGTCAGCCCAACATTCTTTTGCTGAAAATCTATGGAGATAGATCCAAAATGTAGGAAGCCTTAGTTCCCACAGCTGCACAGTGTCTTCTTCTCAGGTTAGCTCTGATACCATGTTATATTTTTAACATTTAAGATAGCATTATATTAGGATATTTAACTGAGAGAATAATAAGTACAGCAATCAAACACAAGAGACAATGAACACAATGTTTTTCCTCGAGGAACCATAAATGGAGAAAACCCCGTAACTTCCTCAGAGATAGAATCAACACCAAAAGTAAAACCCCAAAACAGTAAGATGATCTCTCGACAGCAGTAGCCTCTTTCTTTCTAGCCCCAACAACTTCTTCTCCCTCAGCTATGTGTTACAACTGAGTGTGAGTGAGTGTGTGATAAATAGAGAGACTCACTCTCTATTTATACTAATTCCCGACTTGACAATGACTCACTTGGGATGAATTCACTAGGTGAGTCTAACAACCCTAGGACCCCGGAACTGCGGGGACTTTAACCCTTGAACAATAGGAGGGTTACCCACATCGACTTGACATGACTTGTTTACATTATAGAAACTCCCGATTGGAACACCGGGGCATGACATGACTCAATTACATTACAAACATTTCCCGGAATAAACATCGGGGTACAATACATAAGAAATACAAGTAAATACATTCCAAAGTTACAATTACATCAACACTTGTAAGCATCAAACTTGGTTTGAATGTCCATAATCCATCATGGATATGTACTTGCATTGTTTCTCGAGTATTTCACTCCTAGCCAAAGCATATGACTACCTAGATAAAGACTATGCCAAGGAAATTATCCTCTTGTGAATGTCTATCGATTATCATCACAATATTTGGGCCATTTACCTCATGTGAATTCCTTCCTACTTGACTATAGAACCATCACGGTGTTTGGTCCACTCGTCTCACATGAATTCATGTCACTCATTTATAGAACCATCATGATGTTGGTCATCCGTCAACACTCCCTTTCACTTAGGGAATCATTCTCCATCACACCAATATTGTCCCTGAAGTATACAAAATTTTCCTTGGACAAAGGCTTAGTGAGAATGCCATTTATATGCTCATTAGTGGATATGCATTGGAGTTTCATTGATCCCTTCTGCATCATTTCTCGGACAAAGTGGTATTTGATCTCAATATGCTTTAATTTGTCATGAAAAAATAGATTTTCCAAAAGCTTGACACAACTTTTATTGTCACAATGTATCACAATCGTCTCCAGCTCCTGATCAGACAATCTTGCAAAAATATTCTGAAGCCAATCTACTTATTTGACTTGCAACACTGGCTGCATAATACTCTTCTTCCATTGTACTAAGTGGGACAAAATTCAACTTCTTTCTAAACTAATATATCATGCTCGATCGCAAGCTGAAGCAACACCCTGAGGTGCTCTTATTGTTCACTGAACTCCCTACCCAGTCATAATATGCATAACCCTACATCTTCATGTCTCCACCTAAGACATATCTCAAACCCTATCCAAGTGTGCCACACATGTACCTTAGCACATGCTTTTCCGCAACCCGATGGAAGAGTCTCATCTCAAACATAAACTAGCTTAGGGTACTCATTGCAAAGCAAATATCTCATTAAGGATTTTATCAACTACCTTTACATCACCAAATATGAATCTAAAGTGAAATTACTTAGCTTCTCTAGATTTACACATCATGGGATCCACCATATTTGAAAATGAAGCGAAATCACTCAGATTCTACAGATTTACACATCATGGGTATAGACTTGCAGTCTATCATCCCAAATCTCTCATCATCTCAACTGTGTACTCCCTCTAGCTAAGGAATAGCCTAGGGCACTTCCTTCATTATCAACAACCCGTGCTACAACTGCTCCCTTTGTGCAAGCACGTTGATTCCTCTACACCTTAGTATCCTTCTCCCTCTGCATCTAAGTATCTTGCACTAAAGAAACCTATTTCCTTCTACACTATTGATCCTTGGGTATTCATATATGTCATATTCCATTAGGTGTGTCTACTAAGAAACATTGAATACCATCCAAGACTTTGTCTGAGTTTGCAGACTGGATAACTCCATATCCTATATAATGTGCCTTATCATATGTCAACCTGGACTGCATGCTTGATCTTATTGATATACTTGGAAATCACCATTAACTTACCTTCAAGTCTTGACACTATTTTCCACATCATTTTACATGATGGACTGATACTCATAAATCATGGCATCCTGCTAGCATGTTTCCTTCTCAATGATGTGACTCATCAATGCCATATAACTTGAGAACCTTTGAGGGATTTTGTTCTCCTTGAATTAACCACTAGGAGTTGCATGCCTTATTGCATCCTGTAGAGTATCATGAAGCTATGCTAACCTCTTCCTAATCACTACATCATCTCTCTATAGATCCATTGGTTATGCTATATATCTTATCTTGCCTTGATAGTCAGAAGGATGATCGTTGTACTCGGGGGGCACTCATCCTTCAGAGCCTCTTACTCCTCAGTATCAAACTCCATGTGAGACCTTCTAAATCCCTTCAAGGCTATCATATTTTTCTTCTTATTCCTCAACACATGGGTGTATGTTGGACAACCAAAGATTCTATTTGGCTTCACTCCTGTGAATGCTTCCTCAAAAGCCTTGCCCTCCAATATCTGATAAGGACACTTGATCTAAGCATAATTCTCATAATGGATGCATCTTCCCATAAGAACATGGGTATATTTTCTTCATAATGGGACTATTATGTAATACATGACAGAAATTTCCAGAGGGGTTAACCAATGCTAAATCAAAAATTTATTTTATTCATCAATAAAAAGTAACAACTCAACTTAAGCAAATTAAACTTATCATACAAAGTATAAAATATTGGTCTTTGCTTGTTTTGTTGAATCCCTCTTGATATCTGCATCCTTGTAGAAATCACTAGAGTTTTTGGAAGGATCTCTACTTTATCATCTGATCTAAATGCCTTGATATTCTTCTTCATCAAGTATTGAAATTCTAGAACTTACTGAAGTATTCATACATGGTATAAGAAGACATCCAAGGATGCCATTGTCATCAGTTCACATGTGCTTGAATGTACTATATCATAGACCCCTTTGGATCTATTGTCATTGCTTAGAAAAGATTCCTTGGCATTATTTCCAATTGTATAAACCTTGCATATGCATTCATGTTCTACCTGCGGCTTTTGGAATACTTAGAAGTACTCTTTGCAATCTTCATCAAATTTGTCTTTTTTTCTTCTAAGGTGGAAGCTATTCAACATTAGTTGCATGTTGTATTTATTTTATTTTCTTTTAAGGACATTGATAAGAAAAGGGACCAATTGTATAACAATTGTAACATTTTATCTTTGAAAGATCCTTCTTCTTTTGTTTTGGGGTTGATCCCCTATTTTTCTTCTTCTCACCATTTTTTCTCCTTTTCTTTTCTTCTAAGGACATTGGATAGCATAGTGACCGAATTTCTGACAATTGTAACATCTTAATTTTGAAAGATCCTTCTTCTTTTGATCTTGAACTGGGGTGGATCCTTCACTTGTATTTCTTGTTTGTTCTTGGACTTTCATATGCTTGGAAGCACTATTGTTGACTAACCAAGTATCACTATTATCTTTAATAGTGCCATTAAGGGTAGAGACAAAAGAATATTGAAGTTCATATGCAATCTCAACATTATCCAACATGTCTTCTAATTTGGACACCATCTTGACAAAATATGAAAATACGATTTAGAAACCCTAGTAGAAACTAGGTCAAAATTGAAATTTGTCAAAAATGAAAATTGACTCTACAAGTAGGTGTCCCTTCCTAAGGTGAAATCCAAAACACTATTTTGCAGTTTGATGTGTGGTCAGATGTAACGTACCCAACCACAAAACTAAGGCCAAAGGCACCAAATGACCAGGTGTGAGGCTTAATCAAGTCAAAGCATAGAAAAATAAGGTTTATGAGGCTAGGCATTCATGTCATTAAGCCAATTAAATAAATATTCAGCCTTTTAAACAAATAAATTGCAACACTTTTTAAAGTGCAAAAATAGTATTTCCAATTACTCATGCAGATGCAAGATCATGAAACTCAACCAGATTCACCAGATTATTAGATTTAGACATTAAAATCATTAAAACATTCATGGGTTACCATAATCAAACCCATAAATTGAAATAAATAATATTTACAAATTCCCTTGCAACAATCACAATTCATAATTATCAACAGATAAACTATGCAAATTAAGACACTTCTGTAAATCAGATCTATGGCACTTTATTTAATAGTTTTTCATTACTTATCAGATCAAATATGACTCTAAAATCTTCAACCATTCAATAATGAATAACAACATGTACAAAGTAGCCATCTACAACCACTAACTCATATAGAAAATCAGATCTACAATTAGTTTGTAAATTCACAACCAGATCATCTGACAAGAATCCAATTCCCTACAAAAGCAATTGTGAACCCAAAATCAAAGCATATAATCCTATGGTGGCACTCTACAACCACCAAGGGAACACTATCATGATTAGGTACAACCATAAACATTCACAAACCAACATATATTTCAAAAAAGTCAAAATAATCCAATTTCCAAGCAGAAACTAGTTAATTAAAAACCAAATCCATAACTAATTTATTCACCGAGATTAAACAGAGATCCCATCAATTTAAAATGATCACTACAATCATCAAGGTCACAATATTATGATAATATACATCCATACAACATCAGATAATCAAAACTACAAAGAAATTATCCATTCATTCCAATGTTCTAGTAGTCAAAACTCAGTAATTCCATCTGCAAAATCATATAACATATTTGATAAATCATGGAGGGCGCAGTTGCATGTTTAGCTAGCGAAAATAAAACATGAATAAATATATTTCAAGCTTCCATCAAAACATATCTCAACATCAAGGATAATACACCAGTTTTCAAGCGGTTAAACCATCATATCAACATCTAAACATTGATACACCTACCATGCACATCAACAATAAAAAATTTAGGTATGGAAACAATGGAAACATCATATAAACATATGAATTTACATAAAATAATTCACTTATATTATTAATTTCCAATTGGAATCAACTGGTCCATGTACCACCCAACCTTAGGCATTACCATTCCAAATCCTCTTAGACAAGCCACTCTCGAGATGAGGCCATGGATCCATAAGTAAAGATGCACTCAAGAATAGTTCAAAATATCAGTTTGAGAAGCCACAAATCTAATCCTCACCACCTACTTTCTCCTCTACCCCACTATCAAGTGCAATGGTAATCCCTTCACCACTCAGGTCCCTCAAGACATCACCATTCACCATCAAAATTTATGTGCAGGTCCATGACAAAGGCAAGTAGTGGACATGAAGGAACTACACCAAATTTGATCATTCTTACATCAAACACAACACAATATCACAGTGCCTTAAAGCACACAGTTCAAACACATAGTAGAGCATACATGGATTTCCAAGCTCACAAGCTTACCAAGGTCTTAGTAAGAATGCCATGAACAAAAAAAACCAAGAACCAACCATCCAAGCAACAACAACCCCTTCCCAAGGAGATAAACCAAGGATTTATAGACAAAATGAGGCAATTAAAACCCAAGGGGGTCAATTAGAACCATGGTAAGCCAACTTGAGTCTACCGAAGGAGGTTAACTCAACCACAAGTGGCCAACTTCAATCATACCCAAGTAACTCGAATTTCAAAGAAGGTGACTCCAAACCACCCAACCCAACTCCAACTCATGTGGAGACCCATCATCCATGAAGAATAAATCAAATTAGTGAGGTGAGGAGTTACACAAACCAAGGCATCTTCCCATAACGACAAAAAGGAGTCATAATGAAGGAGGAGTTACACTTGTAACATGCACTGGATAAAAGTAGCCCGTGAGGGAACCTTTGTGCAAGTGGGGGTTACAAAACCAAGTGTAACCTCCCAAAAAGGAGTTACAAAACCACTAAAGTGGCACATTCAACAACTCGAACACATCAAGCAAAGCATAAAGTGTCAAAATAACCAAAGACCAAAATAATCAAAAGTTGGATTCGATGTACAATGCTTGGGTGGCCATCAAGTAATAAAGTCAGTAAAGCATAAATATGGACTAAGATAATCAGAATTAGTCCAACAAGTTCTAAAGTGGTAGGAACGTCGCCATTCCCCCTTACACTCTAGATCAATGCCTCCCATACCATTTTTGTGGTTTCCAGTGTGCTGGTTGTTTTTATTAATTAATTATTTACAAAAAATATTAATAATGTCTCTCGGTTCTTTAATATACTTGTTCTGACAGTGTCACAATAATAAACAAATAGAAATTGCATATGTTTGGACATTAACACATGGGTTATTACATTAGAATATTTCAAAACCGGAATCCTTGTTTCCTTGATTCCAACAAAAAGTAGGTCATAAATGAGATTTTTCTAAAATCGAGATCCGTAGATAAGTGTGCCCTCCCACAAAAAGTTCCAAAATCTATATTCAAGTCCAATATATGTACATAAATTTCCAAACTCGGAAGCCCTAGTTTCCATACTAGAGCAGAAACAGTCACTGGTAATGGCTTCTTTCAGTACTACTCTTTGTTCAATTTTTATAACAACAATATGATTTCAATTGTTGATAATTATTTCATAATGATTCTTCAAACACTTATTTCATCACATAATATCATTGCATAGTCAATATTCACTTGCAACGGAAATAAAACAAGGATCATTGAAATATAACCATGCACACGAGACACAAAGATTTTACCTCTAGGAAACCCAATAGGGAGAAAACCCAACAAACTTTTCTCAGAAGAAATCAATCCAATTCAAGTACAATACCATTCATGAAGAGTAACCCTAGCACATAAGAGTGTTCCCTTCTTACAAAAGAAACCCTAACAAGATTCTAGGGAGAAATGAAGAGTTTCTAAGAAGTGCTACGAAGCCCCAAAATTACTCCTTCAAATTTTGCTATGCCCAACTAAAAGGTGCAAACTTGGAGAGAGAAGATGTGTAGTACTGTTGTGTTCAAATAAATTTTGTGAACACTTTATTTATATTCTTCAGTTGACTTAATTTTTTCATTCGTGAGGCTGACTTATACTTTTGGTGAGGTTGACTTGTCTTTTGTCTTCTAAGGCCAATTTACCCCTTTTACTGGGGAATTTTTTCTCTTTCTTTCCTTCAAATTTCTCTGGGACTTCTTCAATTATTTGTCTTGAATTATTGGTTATTTCTTTATCATAGACAATTTCTCTTCATTGATGTCCATCTCCTCACATGAAGATCAATTTCACACATAGATCTCTAATGCTGATTTGACCATATTCTAAGAAGTCCTAGACACTTCTTAGATCCAATGTCAAATTCAACATTAGATTAGACTTTGTCCATTACATAAGGGGATACGATACCCTATAAAATAGAGAAGTCAACTCACCCTAATTAGTATATATCACTTCTTTACGAAGAACTCCCACATAAAGTGATGCATGTGACCTCTATCCATATACACATAGTCAATCCACATGACTAATCAAAGGCTAAGCATATGAGCCTTAATACACATAGTCAATACACATGACTAATAAGGGATACAACAAGGCCATTCTCTTCCAACCATTGGTAAATACACATGACCACTCTAGGAGGATGATCTACATAATGTTTGCTCGATGTTGGTACCATGGAGAAACAACAACAACCACAACCATTAGGAAGGACATTGTGCACCTTTCCTAAGTTTTCTCCTCTTCAGGTAGGGACCAAAATTCATGTTATCTACCTCCCTTATTTAATACTCAAGAGACCTTGTAGTTTGAGGAATTTATGAAGTGACCCAAATTTCATACCTTGAATGACTGGATACATGCCTCTAGTCTCAAAAGTGTGGTCTTATCAAAAAATTATGCGGTGATGACTAAACTAAATGATGATCGTAGAAAAAATATGTACATTGTCTTGTTATTTATCCATAATTAATGTAACTTTGTGGAATATTAGAGGGTTTATGGACCCTCGTAGAAAATCCATGGTTTAGAATATGAGAACTTTAATTCATAATTTAGATATATTGTTGTTAATGGGAATATTCAATCAGTGTGGACAAAGATCATTTCCCTAGTCTACATCGGGCAGATCTAGAACAAAAATCCACAAGGATGCATCCTTCTCCTAGATAATTGAACTACTTGAACGTTAAGCTTTCCTTACCTCAGTGTTGAAGGTTGTCCTTTCCTTATGGATCCTTTGCGATCAAAATGTACATGCAAAGAACATAAAGAACAAGACAAAATGGTGAAAGAAACAAGACAATTCAAATACCTATACTAATAGTAAAGGAGAAAAATAATGAACAATTGAGATTAGCACAAATCTTTCATGGAAAAGGAGAACATGTTTGTATTAGTAACATAAGAACAAGCTACAACCAAAGCCTTAACGTTGAAGCCTTGTTCTCATAATTTCTTTGACATCAACCTTACACACACTCTATAAGATTTGCAAGCCTCACTCACAATCACACTCTCTTGCCTCCTATACCAGCTATGATTCTAGCAGCATGAAGACACTCTCTTGGCATTCTTGCCCTCTCCCACCCATGAGAGGAATATTGTATGAATAGGTCAAAGGAATGCCAAAGGGGTTGAGATATTTTGAGAGGAAGGTAGGGAATGATCCCTAAGGGATAGGGGATCGAGTGCCACCTATTCCAAGCAGTTGGGATCATCCTCCACGAGGAATTTCTTCTAGAAGGCTCTCGAAATCTTCTTTTTTCCATTTTTGAGAGTACTGATGTTCTCTACATAAGGGCAGGATGCACTGACTCTCTTTGTCTTGAGGCCAGGAGTGTCCTTGACGCACTATGTCAGCAAGAACAAGGCGTTAGGAAAGTTTGATTCCCTATTTCAAGAGAGAAGGTGCGTCATACATCATAGATGTGGGAAAAAAGTTCTCCAAAAGATGTATTGGCCATGCCACTCCAGGGGATTGGGCATAGAATGCCCCCCAAAGTATGAAGCTAGAAGAGGATGATAGGTGAAATTCTTTTCCAGATATGAGCTGGAATCAGAGGAAAAAGAGTGGCAAGTGAAGACTTAACATATGACAAATTACAAAATATCTGACTCAAAACATGGATGTTGATCAGTACATTGCAGATCCATGCATAATGACCATGTCATGGCTACCAATAATACACTGTAGATCCATGATTGATAAGACTCAATTTGGGACAGGAATATGAAATATACACTATAGATCTATGTCACATTGACCTAAACTTGAGCATAGCCACCAGACATACAATGTGGATGCATGAAATGACTCAAGAAATATGCCATCGCAACCTGAAGATAGAAACATATTCAAGTGAATACTTAACCATTCAGGGTCTTCATTCCAAGTTCAAATGATACGATCCTATCCATGTGAATAGATGTCTTGATGTTGAACATGGTAGAAACCAATTCATTACCGGTCATTGATGTATACCATTAACAAGTGTGGTGGAAATCACCATTAATGTCAATGATTCCCAAGGTATCCTAGTACATTCCCCCGTATGTGAATGGATGAGTCGAAGTCGAACACTCGGTGCAATATTTCAATCATAGGACAATGAGGAAAGCCTACTATCGAAAGCGAGGAAACCTGCCATTGAGGCATGCAGGATTCAAGGTACTTGACTAGTTTCTAAGACTAATTCCTGGATGATGTGTTGGTGTCCACGGTAACAGACTCATCGAAGGAGGGCCATGATGTCTTCCTCATTATCGATAAGAAACTTGGAACAAAAGTGATGTTGAAGTGATCATGATAGTGGAACAATTGTAGGATTGACTTATATATGAATAAATCGAATGGAGATAAAGCAACTGTAGAGAGAAAATGTGGTGAAGAATTCCCTTGAACATTAGATGACATGACAAGTGACTTGGCAGCATTGACTCAACGAGGTAGAGATCAGACATAATGCAAAGGGAGGACGATACATTCTTTGAATTGATTCAAAGGAGTTAAATGACTCATGAAAGTGGATAGACTCGATGACAAGCTGAAAACCCAACTTTTTAGATGAAAATGCAGATAGGTGCCATGTTCAAAGTTGACGAAAAGATGTCATTAACACAAATGAAAAATATTCCTCATTCCCCTAATTTCCCCATCACGATGGATGAGTATATATTTTCTTTTTAATGAGATTTAAAAGGGTAATAAATGGTTGGTATATCTCATCAAAGGATGAGTCCATTCTCATATGTTTTATGAACCTGAGAAAGGAGGGGTTCATTCCCAAAAAAGGGTCCTTCAACATTTAATTTTATGAGTCTGAAGAAGGTAAACTCACTCGTCATTTCATATTTAGAGAGTCTAAAATGACTAATAAGACTCCAAAAATGGACTTTTTAATAGATTTAGTCCCCAAGGTCTGAAAAAGTGTAAACTGATACCTAGGAGAACTCTTCTAGTCGCGAAGAACTAGAGTATTCCTTTTTCGTCGATGAGTCTAACTAGTTCGAAAAAGGGGTAAACTATCACTAGATAAACAACCTTTCGAATACTTTTACAAGTGTGAAAGAATTAAGTTTGCTTGGTGATATTTTTGTGTTTACAGAGCCTGAAAAGAGCTTAAAGGTGACTCTATGGAGTTTCCCTTTTTCGTAATCCATTTTAACGTGTCCGAAAAAGCAGTAAAAGCACACTTGATACCTTTTCACTAGATTTTTAACGAGCACGTCGAGGGTATAAAAGGCGCTTGGTACTTTTTCAACTTAAGCTAGAGTGTGCAAAAGACAAAAAGAAACTCAGTCGTAACAAAAAATGCCCCATAATGTTCCAAAAACCTCAATAACAATGTTAGAACACTTTCACCGTGAAAACTGTAGGAAAACATAATGAAAACCCATAGTATTTAAATAATCCACTAATTATTTTTAATAAAAAATAAAAATAACATACAAATATTGAAATGGTGATTTTTTTAACCATTGCATTTTTTACCATAGCAAATAGGGTGAAAGTTATGTTTAGGAGAGGAATTTGCAAAGGAGATTCTGGGAGATCGAGGTG
>LPNX010853824.1:4336-17668 GCA_001517045.1 Pseudotsuga menziesii | reverse complement strand
TATATTTGAAGTCATCATGGAATCTATCATAATGAATTGAATATTATTAGACCAATAGTTTGCAAATAAACCCATCATAGGGAGATATTCCTTGCCAAGCCATTTTCGTTGATAGGTGGAGCATCTTCTAACTCCTTACAATTGAAGAGATATGATTTTGAAGTTGGTGTACCCCATCTTTTTAGGTAATCCAACCAAACAAAAGAGAATTTAATTATTTGTAATTTTGAATTGCATGTCCACCCAGTTTGAGCTACAAATTGGGCGAACAAGGGCATCAAGATCTTGAAGGGTTCCATGACACCAACAAGGGCTATACATGGGCATCACGATCTTCATCAAGGTTTCCAAGTCTTTATCAATTCATTAATGACCACATCATCACCTTTGAGGGCCATTAAGCCATCAAATGTGGGTCAAAGGGATTCTTGAGGGCTTCTTCATCAAACAGGGGGCTTTATAGGGTTCTTCAACCACCTCAACCACACTAGGAGACCTCCAAGGGTAAAGATCCACCATTAGATCACATGTGGGGTTGCTAGACAATATCCCAGGGTACCATGACACAATCATATCATGAATGACCACATAATGGGTCATTAATGCTTCTTTGAGCCATATAGGGATTCACCATCATCCACAAAGGCTTCAGTTCCATCTCTAGGGTCTTCAACACCATCAATAGGGTCTTCATCATCTCCAGTAAGGTGGTGGCTACAACATCTAGCATTGTGGGTATAGTGACCTTGTCAATTGGGTACAAGGTGCTTCAAGGAACAAACCCATTCTATAAGGGGTCCAAGGCACTGCAAGTGAGACTTGGTGGCATCAATGACAACCTGTGAAGCCCTCCAAGTCCATGTTGACATCAATGACAATTTCATCAACAAACGACACCCAAAATTCCAAAACTTAACAGTTGAAACCTAGATTTTGGAAAATACCAACCAAATTCATTCAAATTTGTGTTGAAAAAAAAACATCATTAATGATTATCAAATTCCCCAAGAGAACCAAGAATCAATATTATGCATGTTTAACAACATCATATGTGTTTCCAAGAATTAATCTAAAAGTTTAGAACCTTATTAGGTGAAAAACAAGTGAGAAAAAAAACCCCAAAAGGTTAAAATCTTCTAACCCTATTCTAAGTTTTTGAACCTAATTTTTAACAGTTGTTATAAAATATTAATTATAATATAATATTACTATTATTAGAGGTATTTGGAATTCTTCACCATTTGGAATTCTTTACCATTTTTTTAATAGAGGTATTTCTTTTGCTATTTTAAATTACTTACAAAATTATTGTATCTCATTTTAAAATGTTTATATGTTATTAATACTATCGTTGTTACATGATTTCATGAGATTCATGCTATTTTGAATGGAAAATGTGATATTAGTGTTGGTGAAATTGTCATTGATGCAAACATGGACTTGCAATGGACCCAAAAGTTGTCATTAATGCCACTAAGTCTCAGTTGCGGTGTCTTGGACCCCTTAAAGAGTGTTTTTTTTCTTTGAAGCACCTTCTGCCTAGTTGTACCCTGTTGAAAAGGTCCTTGTACCAGAAGGATGGATCTTGTAGCCACCACCTTGTTGATGGTCCTGAAGACCCTAGATATGGTGTTGAAGCCTTTATGGATGATGGTGAATCCATAGATGGGTTGTAGAAGCATTAATGTCTCATTTTGTGTTCATTCATGCTCTGATTGTGTCATGTTACCCCACAAGAAGGTCTAGCAACCCCACATGTGATTTCATGATGGATATTGACCCTTGGAGGTCTCCTAGTGTGGTTGAGGTGGTTACAGAATCCTATGAATCCCCTTGCTTGATGAAGAATACCTAAAGAATCTATTGGACCCACATTTTATGGTTTAATGGTGCTTGCCCCCTTAAAGGTGATGATATGGTCATTAATTACTTGAGTGCAAGCTATGAAGCACATGAGTGATTAGATTTTGTGTTAAGTGCTAGCTTTGGAACACATGAGTTATGAGATTTTTGGGTTGAGCATAAGATATGGAACACATGAAATATAAGAATTGGAAGTGTTGGGAATAATCCCTGGAGAATTCTAAATTGATGTTAAGCATAAGCTCTGGAGCATTGGATCTTTGGCCATTGTATCCCTAGGTGTATTATACAAATACATCATAGAATTAGTGTTGAGCAAGAGGCTATAGAATTGCACTAAGTGTAACTCCTAGTTTTTAGCGTTGAGCTTGGCCTATGAATAGCACTAGGATTTACTGAAAATTAAATTGTGTTGAGTGGAAATGAGAGACCTTTCCAATGATACTAAGAGCATCCCATTTCGACTTCGGGATCAAACGTTATAGCAAAAATATCATAATATTCTCTTTTTCTTTCTCATTTTTTACTATATCTCTCTACCGTTTTCTTGTTCACGATACATTTTGGGTTTGATAATTCCTTATGTACTACCAAAACTTTATAGATAAATTTTTGAGGATTTCTTGTCCCATGACCACCTTACAAAAGAAGGAAAACAAGTTCTTATGGATGATCAAGTGCGAGGAAAGTTTTCAGAAGATTAAACAAATTCTGACTATTGTACCAATACTACGAATTGTAGATCCTGATGGAGATTCTGTTGTTTGCACAGATGTGAGAGAGGAAGGGCTTGGAGGAGTCCTCATGCAGAATGACTGAGTGATATGTCACGAGTTGGGGAAATTATAGGAACACAAACAAAACTATCCCATGCACAATCATGAGCTAGAATCCATTATCCATGCCCTGAAGATGTGGAGGCACTACCTCATGGAAAAAAAGTTTCTTCTGAATATAGACAACATGATTATGAAGTATTTGTTTGAACAACCATATCTAAATTCTAGGAAGGCCATATGGTTGGCCTTCCTTGGTGAGTAGCATTTCGAATTAAAGCATATAAAGGGAAAGAAAAATAAAATTGTCAATGCTTTAAGTCGACAAGCTCATATGTTATATGAGGGAACTTTAATCCAAAACAATTCGGATTTGCACAAGAGGATTAGAACAACAAATGGAGTTGACTATTTCTATGTTGAAATCCTCAAGACGCTCCAAGAGGACAGGTTGTTTCAACAACAAAAAGAGTATAAGGTAGACGATACCGGACTAGTGTGGTCCAAAGAGAGATTGTATGTTATGGAATGAGGGAACATTAGGTCCAACATCCTCATGGATTTCCATAGGAAACCCTACTCAGGGCATTCAGGATATCAAAATATGATATCAACAGTAAAGAAACACTTTTTTTGGCCTAAGATAAAGGCCGACATAGAATTATTTATCACAAAATGCCAACAATGTTAGCTAGTCAAAGCAGAGCACGAACATCCTTCGGGATTCAATACAACTGTTACTCATTCCGAAATGGAAGTGGGAGGTCATTAGTATGTATTTTATTATGGATCTACCAAAGAGAAAGAAGCAAAATGATTCCATCCTTTTAGTGGTTGACAAGTTATCTAAAGAGACACACTTTATCCCAGTTAAGTAAACCTATAAGGTAGTTCACATTGTCGACATATTCTTAAAGGAGATATTCAAATTGCATGGGATATCCAAGGCAATCATCTCAGATCGAGACATGAAGTTTACCAAAAAAGTTTGGAGATATTTATTCTCTAGTTTAGAGACGTGGTTAAACTTTAGTACTGCGTACCACTCGCATATGGACGGGCAAATAGAATGAGTAGACCAGACTTTGGAAGACATGCTTAGAATTTATGTTATGAGAAACCCCACCAAGTGGCAGGATTATCTACACCTCACAAAATTTACATATAACAATAGATACCAAGCGTCTGTCAAGATGAGTGCCTTCAAGGTACTCTATGGTTGGAAGTGTAGAACATCGGTTACTTGGGATATCCAAGTGGACCAACTCATGTTAGGGACAAAATTACTAAAGGACTTGGAAAAGTTAGTTACCAAAGTTCAACAAAACCTTAAATAAGTGCAATACCACCAGAAGAGTTACGTAGATAATAAAATAAAAGATAAATATTATCATATCAGTGAACATGTTTACTTAAAATTAAAATCAAAGATAATCTCATTGAGCTTGGGAATATGCAGAAAGTTGGAACCAAGATTTTGCAGACCCTTTGAGATACTAGCCAAGTGAGGGCCAGTAGCATATGAATTAGCTCTACCTGCTCATATAAAGGTTCACAATGTTTTCCATGCATCCTTATTGAAGAAATATGTATATGATACTAAACATGTTATTGATTGGTCCTTGTTAAAGGTGGAAACTGAAGGGGAGTTTGTACTCGAACCCCTTCATATTCTGGACAAAAGAGAAGTACAACTCAGGAGGCACACAATAGTCTAGCTGAAAGTACAATGGAAGCACTTTGAATTCAATGAGGCTACTTGGTAGAATGAATCCACCATGAGAGAGGCTTACCCCGCCTTATTTCACGACTTCATTCCTAGTCCCTAGAACACTAAGACAATGTTGTTTTAAGAGGAGAGGGATATAATATCCCGAATTTTTGTGTTAGCAACAATGGGCATGAGTCCCATTGCACATGATTTACTTTGACGTTTATATTTTATATTGGGTGTAATACCCCATTGCACATGAGTATAATGATTTGTTAGATATATTGGGCATAATCTAATGCATATGTTTATTTACCCTGTATGTGATTGTACATCTTGGGCATGGATCCTGATGGACAATATTATTTTCGTAGGACGATGCACTAGATATATTATGTGATTTATCTTAAATGCATATACTGAGGTGATTATTGTGATTAAATGTGCAAACTATTGAATGCATGATTGAGTTCTATAATGTGTTGGGGGTGGACCCTAAAGCACCTGAGTGATGAGATTTTGTGTTGAGCGCAAGCTCTGGAGCGTATGGGTGATTAGATTTTGTGTTGAGCACTAGCTCTGGAACACATGATATATAAGAATTGGAAGTGTTGGGAATAAGCCCCGGAGCATTCAAATTAATGTTGAGCATAAGCTCTGGAGCATCGGATCTTTGGCCAATGTATCCCTAGGTGTATTATACAAGTACATCCTAGCATTAGTGTTGAGTGAGAGGCTCTAGAATTGCACTAAGTGTAACTCCCAACTTTTAATGTTGAGCTTGGGCTCTAAATAGTGGTAGGAGTTACTGAAAATTAAATTGTGTTAAGTGAAAACGACTCTGAAAAACACTGACCTTATCTTACTTATTTTTAAGTTGATTAAATGAAAATTTGAATTTCTACTTCTTATCAAGTACTGAAGAACTACCATCATACACAAGGTAATCCAACATGAAAGGAGGTTTAGAGCTTCGTAACTTAGATGAACAACCCTACCTGAAGGAATTGATAAAGGAAATGATTATAAGCTAATGAAAGCACCATGTAAATGGGATCATGTTATATGATTCCTAAATAACTATTAACAATAATATATATATTATGTATAAAAGGGTAAGTACATATATTTAATATAAGGAAATAATAATAACTATAGTGATTAATAAAGAATCTATGTGTTATTATTTACTAAAAAAGATTAAATAAATATTTAATCCTAAATGAGTCAAATTAGGAACTAGGAAAAGAGTTCCTCAGTTAAGTATAATAAATTATTAACTTCACATAAATCAATTAATGATTATTTTCAAGGAGATAATGAATTCTTGATCTAACTAAAGTTTAACTGCCCCTTTTCCTAAAGACTGTCTATCAAGACCCAAGCCAAGGAAAGGCTTAGGGATCCAATCTGATCTGATCTTTATTCCTAATAGTTTTCGAGAGAATTTCCAAAAGAAAAGCAATATTATACATGATGTGATATTCTAGATAAGAGAAGCCTCACCTTTAGGAGATCTAGACTACTTGCATGTTGGAACCAGCTCGAGGGGATCTCGACTAAAACCAGGAACGGTTTTGGATCATGGTTGGGTGGAACATGGTATTTCCCAAGATATACTGTTAATGGATATTAGGTCACAATTATCGAGAAGTTTTTATTAATTTTGTGTGCTTAAGTGCGCAGGGTTCCTAGCCATTAATAAATTGAAAGATGTAGGTATGAGGTTTTTAGCTTTTCCATCTTTTACATATTTTTACTTGTAGTATTATGATCTTGATTGAATATCTGCATATTTGAATACATGCTCCAACTAGAATCCCATTTTCTTAAATTATGAAACTTAGTCTGAAATATTTTAGATAATCTCTAGGGCTAAATTTTATGTTGCAGGCTAATCTATTTGTTTAAACTTAAAACTTAGCCTTGAATTCCTATATAAATTTTTAAGTTTAAATTCTCTTAGTTTTTTATTTAAATAGTTCTAGAAAGTTTAAATTCCAAATAATTTAATTTAAATTCAAAACCCTATCTTTTAGATAAACTAGCTACCATATCTTTTCCTAAACATTATTATAAACTAAACCAGAGATTTAACAAAACTAGATAAAATAACACTAACAATAAAAAAAACACATTTCAAAACTCTGTTCAAAACATTAAAATAATTAGTAACGACATAATTAAAAACAAACAAACCAGAGATTGTATCTCTTAACTCACTAATTCAAACCCTCAAAATAAATTGAAATGCTGGTAGATTTCATATTACCAGGAAACACATTGTTCCCAAAACATAAATACTATAAACACCATTACTTAAACCAAACAGAACATTAATAAACATTGTAACCAATATCATAAAACACAACCATCAAATTTACCCAAAGCATGAAGGCAAAGAACCTAATCAAGATTTTACATATCTTATTAATAAAATATAACCACACGTCCAAGCTTTATCTCACCTAGTCCAATCATAAAATCCTATAAGGATTGGCTACAAGCATTCATTTTCATTTATTTACAAACAAAATGTTATCAACGAAGTGGGTATAACCATTTACAGTATGAACAACATGAACATCCAAAATAAAACATACGGTTACTCCCAACGCATCGTGTAGAATTCCAATAAGCAATACATAAAATCATATTATCAAAACAAGGAATTATATTGTTTAAAACTCAGTCACGATAAATAAAATACCTAGGATCGAATCTTGTGAGCATACAACGTGAAATTTCAAATGCATTACAAGCTGTATCATCCACAAAGGGTTTCACCTCTTAGGTTGTCCATAAAGGTTTTATTATAAACATTGTATATCAGCTATGGAACAAAGCTACGCTTGTTCCCAACACCGTCACATGCACAAACATGATTTACACATAAAAACATGTAATTAATATAAAAAGGTTGTGTTGTAAACGCTAAATCCTGAGCTATATGCTTACGGCTCCCTGTAATAAGAGACCAAAATATAAACAATCCAAACCACACTATCATCTAAACAAACACATCCACTTAAAAACCACACACTGATACCTTACATATGAATTACCCAGCCTTGGAATCAATTGTGCAATTGCAGAGCAATGGAACCGTAAATTTTAAAAGAAAACACATTATTTAAAAACACATAGTTATTTACTCTCAAAATTGTTAAAACGTTAAATTTACAGAGCGATGACTGACAAAGGAAGTGGAGAAGATGCAAAAAAGTTGGTTGGAAGGGATATAAAAATATGGTGGCCTCTTGATAAATAGTTCTATGAGGGAATTGTTGAATCGTATGACACCAAATCAAAGAAGCACAACATATTGTATTTTGATGGTGATCGTGAAAAACTTCAACTCTCGAAGCAGTGCTGGTATTTTATTGATCACACCTCTCACCTCAATGCCCTCTTTCTACGGGATATCTTTTCACTTTCCATACATGATTTGAAATGTAAGTAGATTCCCTTTGCTAATCAAGATTCAATAGGCTCATATTAATTTCCTTCTTCGTGAAGTTGATTTATTTGCTATATATGCATAATAGTCATTCTTAAGTTGATATTACTATATTTCATAGGTAGAAATGATGATCTTAGGGTATATCATAGGGCTTCTATTGCTGAGGATTATGGATGGATATTTGATATTGAAACAAAGATTTTTTTTCATGTAAATCTTACAAAATATTGTTCCAATTTTTCCACTAAAAAAATTAATTGATCAAGGAATCGATTGAAAAAATGATGAAGTATCCATTGTTTAGTGAAAAGTTTAGCTTATTGAATGGTTTGAGTACTTGCAGAATGAATGTGAGACTGCTTTTAAGCTTTTAAATTTTGTGTTCGGCATTCATTTTTGTTGAATATTTTCCTGTATCTAGATATAACTTTCGTTACAATCATACATTGATGGTAATGCTCCATATGTTTTCTTTTGTGGCAATACTTGAATTGTATGTTTCCAATATCACTACAATCATAAAATTAAGATAGAATATTGAATGATCATTACGATGTTGAATTAGAAGTTCGATGGAATAATTTGTTGGAATCAATTCTAAAAAAATAACTATGTATTATTGTGTCATTTAATTTTCTCAATTAGGTGTCATAAACCATTTACTTCCAAATTTATTATGTTCATATGAATTTCTGATGTTACTATATAGACTTGGAATTTCACTTGCGGAACTTATCTTTGAGTTCCATAGTGATAAAATTATCACGACAGGAGATGAATTGTTGCTTGACAAACACATCTTCCTAACTTCAACCGATGATCCCGGGTACGAAGATATTCACATATAACTCCAAACTTGGAAATCTCGACCTCCCTTCTCACGAGAGGAGCTACAAAATTTGCGAATAAATGCTAAAAAATACCTCATCATCCGAGACATATTGTACACTAGAGGGGTGGATTCTATTATAGGTCGTTGTCTCACTCATGAGGAGGTCGATTTTTTCCTAAATGATTCTCATAGTGGAGCATGTGGGGTCATTGATCTAGGTTAGCAACGGGCTGCCAGTTATTTCTAGCCGACAATCTTTAAATATTGTGTGGATGGTGTGAAACATTGTCATCCATGTCAACTTTACACCAGAAATATGCGATCACATCCCGCTCCTTTACATCCCATCATCATGGTAGGACCCTTCATGAAGTGGGTGGTAGACTTCATAACATGCAACCCAATATATTCTAGGGGAAACAAATACATCATCATCATCATCAATACCCAATATTTGTGAATAAATGCTAAGAAATACCTCATCATCGCATACAACTTATACACTAGAGGGGTATATTCTAGTATACGTCGTTGTCTCACTCATGAGGAGGTCTAGTTTGTCTAAATGATTCTCCTAGTGGAGCATGTGGGGTCATTTATCTGGGTTAGCAATGACCCAGAATATCTTACGTGTTGGTTATTTATGGACAACCATCATCATCATTGTAGGACCCTTCACCAAGTGGGGGTATATTTCATAACATGCAAACTAGTATACGTTGGGGGAAACAATACATTATTGTCATTGTAGACTACTTTATTAAGTGGGAGGAGGCAATTCCTACCTTTAAAGTCAATGGTGAGATGGTAGCGTATTTCATTTTCCACCAAGTTATTACTATATTCAGTATACTAAACAAGTTTGTCATGAACCATGGTAGTCACTTTCAAAACAGAATGATGATCGGGTTGACCACTTTTCTAGGGTTTAAAGAACACCACTCATCTTCCATTTACTTGGAGGTGAATGCAGAGGTAGAAGATGCTAATAAGACATTAAATACCATTATAAAGAGGACTATTAATTCAAGTAGTTCAAATTGGAATATTATGTTGTATCCTTAACTTTGGGCATATCAAACGATAGTTAACACCACTACAGGGTTCTCCCCTTTCCAACTCGTTCATGGAGTAGAAATAGTTACCCCAGTTGAATGCAAGATATCGTCTCTCAAGATTTCAATTCATGTTATACTTTACAACTCATACATAGAAGAATTTCTATTGCATCTAGAACACCTAGATTAACATCGAGGAGATGCGTTAACAAAAAATGAAGCACACAAAGCATTGGTAAAAAATCAATACAATAAAGCGGTTAAACCCAGTTTTTTTTTTGAAGGAGAACTTGTCTTGGTTTATGAAGAGCATAAGGATTGGAAGTTATTTTCTTGAAGATATTTTGTGAGAGTTTTGGAAGGGATTGGGAAATTTGAGATATTTTTGGATGAGAAGCTGGAAGAGTTGGAATATTTTGAGAAATTTTGGAAGAATTAATGCATATCTTACTTGTGTAACATTGTTATGTTCTCTAGGGTTCTCTAGGACGAAGGGAAAAATAGTCTAGGTGGATGGCTCTTGGGGCTAGGTAGTCGAATAGACCCCTACTTGTATGGGAGGTAAAACCATGGCACCACTTTGGGAAAGGAATATGGAAGCAACTTTTCTCCAAGATTGTAAAAAGTACTCGGTGAATTGATGATGAAAAAATGAAATATTTGATATTCTAT
This sequence comes from Pseudotsuga menziesii, assembly GCA_001517045.1. Classification (NCBI taxonomy): domain Eukaryota; kingdom Viridiplantae; phylum Streptophyta; class Pinopsida; order Pinales; family Pinaceae; genus Pseudotsuga; species Pseudotsuga menziesii. The sequence continues at coordinate 7,293 of LPNX010853824.1, read as the reverse complement.
TTATATAGGTTGTGGAGGAAAGTTAGTACCTCAAACTGGGCCGACATGTAATTCAAAATTACAAATAATTAAATTCTTTTTTGTTTGGTTGGATGACCCAAAAAGTTGGGATGCACCAACTTCAAAAAATTCATCTCTTCAATCATAAGGAGTTAGAAGATGTTCCACATATCAACGGAAATGGATTGATGAGGAATATCTCCCTATGATGGATTTATTTGCAAATTCTTGGTCTAATACCCTTAAATTATTCAATATGTTTAGGACATCAAATACCCCACACATGAGGGTGACAAAGACCATACCACCAATTGTAATAGTTTCAAAGTATTCTTCAACATATCGAGGCACTTCCATGGGCTCTACCTCCATATACATCACAATAGCCATATAACCCGAAAGAGGACCATACATCACCATAAAAAATATACCAAGTGTGTGGGTTTAAGACCCAAGGAACCACATGAAATGGTTTCAAGTACTTTTTCAATGATATCATAAATATTTAAATAAGATACTTTCCATGGAATTCAATCCCATCACATAGGACTCCATCGCCAAGTGATGAGGGAATCATGACCAAAGATTCCATCATATCAAAGGATCCAACAATCATGGGCCTACAAACCACCATATGTATGGATTCCAAGACCCAAATCATTTCCAAATGCACCATCAATCATCATATAGTGCCCAAGGGTCATCATGTCACCATTTATGTGGGTGTCAAACCTTCCCATGCATAATAACCATCTCCCAAGTTTCCATGACACCAACAAGGGTTGTACACGAGCATCACTGTCTTCATCAAGGGTTCCAAGTATTTATCAAGTCATCAATGACCACATCATCACCTTTAAGGACCATTAAGCCATAAAATTTGGGTTGAAGAGCTTCTTCATCAAGAAAGGGGCTTCATAGGCTTCTTCAACCACCTCAAACATAAATTTGGGTAAAGCATAATATGACAATCAGTCTTGATATTGAAAGAGTCCTTTTCATAATGGATTTAAGGTATTTGTTCACGGATTCAACCTATCCATTCGTGTGAGGATAATAAGAAGAGGAGTACTCTTTATTATATCCCGTTTTTGAATATAATTCATCCATCATGTTATTTTGAAAGTGCCTGACATGGTATGTCAAAATCTCTCTCAAAATACCAAACTGAGTAATGATCTGATTGAATATAAAATGAGCAGTTGTCTCACCATTGGATTTAATAGTAGGCATAACATATTCCAATTTTGTGAAATAATATATGAACACTATGATATGATGGTGCCCACTAATTGAGGCTCCATTGAAATCCATAAATTCTACCCCCCACTTGGTTAAGGGACCGATAGAGATAATAGGGTGCAACAAAGCGAGATGCAAGCATATGTTCTGTGCAAACACCTATAAGGGGTTCAACCACTTGAACACATTAACACAATCTTTGAATACCGATGACCAATAATAACCTTCTCTCAGGATTGTTTGGGTTGTATAAATCCCAGATAAATTACCACCACAGACCCCATAGTGGAAATCATTCAGCACAGTCCCAACTTCATCATGAGTTAAACATCTATGCAAAATGGAATCCACCCCATGGAGATACAATGTGTCACCAATAATAAGGTATTTTTTAGCAGTATGTCGTAAACGTCGATGCTCATCTTGTGAGAGGTAAGGAGGAACCTTCAAAGTCTATAAATATATGATGATGTCCCCATACCAAGGATCTGGGGTCAACATAAGAAATATATGTTCATCCACAAAGGAATGTTCATGAATCTATTTTTCATCCAGACTAGGGAGACATGGCATGACCTCTGCAAAAACTAACGATTTATTCAATTTTGCTGAAACAAATTCAAGATCGAATTCTCGCAAAATAACAATCCATTTATTATAAACAAACTGAAATGGACTGATGTGATCCACAACCATAGTTTGGAGAAGTAGGATATAATGTCTCAACCACTGAACCACCTAAATGGTCACTAGGGATAGCTTCTTGACGTGACTATATCGAATTTCAACATCAATAAGATTCCAGGTAATATAGTAGACAATGTGTTGTTAGAGCTCATTGTCCTCTTGAATGAGAGCCATCCCAATCGTGTCTTGAGATGCAACCATGTATAACAAGAAATCGGGACTATAGTGAGGTGGAATAAGCATAGGGGTCAATGCCAAGGATTTCTTTAGTGCATAGAAGGACTCCTGATTTTGATCATCCCATATGAATATAGTGTCCTTATTCAAAAGGCACATAAAACCCTTGGTCAAATTTGAAAAATTGACAACAAATATCCGTAAGAATTTATCCATTCCTTTAATACTTTTAAGTTGTCAAATCACGCACGGGGGAGACAACCCTAATATTTCCTCAACCTTTATAGGATTGACCCTAATCCCCTCCTTAGAAACGATAAAACTGAATAGCGGACCCACTCTCACAGAAAATATGCACTTCCAAGGATTAAACTGGATTTGATAACGATGACATATTTTGAAAATTAAGCACAAATGGTATGGATGATCCACTCTCAAACGAGAGTGACCGTATAAATCGTCTAGATAGAATTTGATAATTCACTTAAGGTTGTGAAAAGAAAAGGTCATTTTAGCTATAAAGTTTTTAAGGCCAAAAGACATTTTCTGGTATGCAAATGTACCCCAAGGAAAAATGAAAGTGGGTTTATGTTGGTCCTCGGGATTAATTTGGATTTGGTTATAGCCCAAAAAAACATCCATGAACGAGAACACTTTGCTTACGACACACTCATCCAAAATATGTTCTATGAATTTTGTGGGAAAATTATCTTTTGGAAAGGACTTGTTCAATTCTCTAAAGTTAGTGCAAACACAGATAATTCCCTACTTTTTATCAACTACAATGGGGCTGGATACCCGTTCATACAAGGGAACCAGATAGACAAATATAGCTTTGAGTAGTGTTATAT
>LPNX010853727.1:193519-356153 GCA_001517045.1 Pseudotsuga menziesii | reverse complement strand
TGACTTTTAATGTGAGGGTCACCTTTTTCCCTCTTAAAGTGACTTTAGGCAAAAATTAAAGTCACCTAGGGAACATCTGCCTAGGTACAAAAATCAACATAAAAGCCTAAAATTTAAGATGAACCATTTCTTTTTTAAGTAAAAAAATTTTAAAAATCGAGGGCAGTGGGAGCCTGTCAGAGCCCCCCATTTTCAGGAGGGGGCGTGTGGGAGCCCCCCAATCCGGGAAACTCCTAGACCCGCGTTTCCCCAAGTTTCGCAGAAAGGGAGGCGCTGGGAAACGTTTCCCATGGAGCCCCCCAGCCCCTGAGGCATGGGAAGCGTAGGGAGCGAGCCCCCGGCCCTGGGAGGCGCGTCCCCGAGGAACACTGCTATTTTTAGCCCTTCCATGTCAAATTTGGCATAGGTCTGCAATCAGGTTTGAATTTGTCATATTTGTCATAGAAACTTCCATCATTTGTTGCCATAGAGTGCATGGAATCTCCTTCCAAGTGGCACACATTGTTTTTTTAGTCTCTTCCCTCTTCCATGGGAGTTACTCTCCTCTACTAATTCGAATTCATTGGCTCATGATGTGCTATGTGACACCACATCACTCTCAAAGAAGGTTACATTCCCCATTGATTCAAATTTGAAGGATGGTCATGCCAAGTGTGTAGGGGGAATGTAGTCACCCAAGGACTCCTTAAGCCTCCAATTGTCTCCATGAACCAATCCCACCTTATTTACTTTACATTTATTATTTATGTGACCCAATTTAATGTGAATATGGTTAACTAAGGTGTTTTTGGGTCCCATAGCTCCCTTGTTACAAAATTTGTGCCTCCACCTCAACCTAGGGAACTGGTAGGTTGGTGAAACATTGTTTGCAAGTAGTCTTATTTGGATGGGGACATGACATTGAATTAGTGAGATTTGACACATTCATCTCACTCATTTTCTTCCATTCTTGACTCCATTTCCTTGAACAAGCCACAGGAATTCATAAGACCAGCTGTTATACCAAAGACTCACTTCTATTTGTTGATATCAAACGAAAAATCTGCCATTTAAAGGGCACAAAGCTTGCTTTTATCCAATTATTCTTTCAGAAACAAGATGGGATTATCACAAATTAATGTCATTTTTTAGTTGATTTGACAATTTAAAGCACAAATCTGCAATTTATCTTCACTAATTCAAAGAAATTAGTTGCGTATTTTAAGAAGATGGAGAAATTTATCCCATATTTGAGACAATTTTTCCCCAAAAATTTTAAGTCAAGCTTCAAGCCCGTCAAGGGGAACCCTCTCGGGTTGGCATGAACCAATCTGGAAGTGAGACAGAGTGTAATTGGCGACAGGACAAACCCCCTAATGATTAAGACACTTTGGATCATCATCACATGTTATCTAAGGGAATTTTCAAGCTTTAACAAGACCAAAATGGGAAATTAAGCAGCTAGAGCAAGTTTAATTTTTTTTTATTTTCCATTGTGGTAAAGCCTTTAGAACAGTAACCGGAAGAAAAAGTTGAGTGGAAGAAATCAACGATGGATGGTGAAAGCAAAGTTGTTTCTACCACAAAACAGGGCAGTATAATGCCAACCATGGCAGTTTAGTCTGGTTGATGAGTAAGGAATCTAACAGTGTTGAAGTACAGCTACAATAGGTGTAGTGGATAGGTTGGAATCTTTAGAGGTCACAGAATTCTTAAAAAGCCCACTATTTCAGCATAAGTTTAATGTGTTACCAGCATGTAGAAAAGGTGTGTTTATTAGAGCGCAAACAGAGTTTGCATTAACAGTAAATGGCTGAATTCTCTAGCCATCGACTCCAATTCGGTTAGGGGGTAAGTGAATAATGAGATAGCTGATGTCTTGGCATGCTCAGAATCAACCATAAAGGATACAATATTGCAGTCAGCTTTATCTCTCATGTTGTGGCAGCATCAAAGAGAGGTACGTGGTGCAAAGCGAAGATAACAGAATGGGTAGTTGTGAACCTTTCTCAAACTCCTCACTTCCAAAGCTTGTTGGTGGTAGAATAGTGAGACAACAGATTTCCTTCCCCTAACTTCCAGAAATCCCACCTCTAAGAGACTCCAACGTCAAGCTCGATCGAGCTGTTAGGCTTCTAGCAGGAGATTTTTCCCCTTGACTTCTTATGTTAGAAAAGATAGTTCATTTCGCTCCAAAGTTCCTCACTGGATTGTACAACCAAGCCCCTTCAACCTCAGCTTTTCTCTAGACATCAAGCTTTGCATTGGTTCCTTCACAATCATAAATAACAGCAATATAGAATAATTGTGAGCAAATATTAGTGATTTGAATAAGAGGTAGATTTTCACTACTAGGAATACTTCCCTGGGGCTAGCAAGCACTAGCCCAAAGTGTAGAGGGATTGTACAAAGTGACATTGGTACTTTCCCTAGTTGATATTGAAACCCTTCAAGTTGACTGTTAACATGTCATTAAGCATTTGTGCGGTTGTGGGTTGCATGCAACTTTTAAGTGCTTTTGTGGTCCCAAAACACGCCTTGTTTGGGCTGAAATGTATGGGCATAAACGTTCAAGAAATTTGAGCCCGCATTTTGAATCTTGAATGTTTGCCAAAATGTTTCCAAGTGAGAAACACAGGGGGGACATGTTTTGTGCATCCTTTGCTCCCACCCCGAATATATATATATATTGTATAAGTAGGTGAGCCAAGTCAAAGGTTATACACTAACACCCTACTTAAGCTTGACTCGCCATTAAGGAACATTCCTATTATTCTCGCTTAATGGCAACTTTCTTCATCCTGAGCAGAGTAAGAAAATTTAATAAAATTGCCATCTGTCAAGGATTTGGTAAAGATGTCTATAATCTAGTCCTTAGTGCAACAATACTCCATATGAATATACTTGATCTTGGATCAACTACTGAATACAATGTTGACCAATGTTGAAAACAACGCGAAAAAGTATTGTCAAGCTTCATAGAATGTAGATTTCAGTCAGATATATTGTATAGGAATTTTGGAATGAACTATATCATGATTTAGTAATCTTAGCGTTTCAAGTTGACAGTCCACTCATCATCACGGGTATAGACAAAGTGCATCAAGCTATAGAAAAGAGTGGAAATTCAGGTAAATAAATAGGGTTTAAGAGTAATGACCATTGATTAGCAGGTAAGTTATAGATAATAAATAATGAAGATTGGTTATGCAGGAGGATAGGAAAAAAGAAAAAATTATAAAAGTATTAAAAGATGCTGGTGAGCTAGAAAGAGGTAAAAAAATTAATAAAAAAAATTTAAATTAATAAGATTTTAATAAATTTTAAATTAAAAATATAACCTAAAAATAAGGAAAGGAGTAATAGGTGAAGATGAAAATAAGTTAAATAACCAATGGTGATTAGTTACAAGAGTTAAATTATTCAAAAGAAACAAATAGGTTGAGATAGGGGTAGTAAGGTAAAGTATTATAAGCTACTAGGCACCTACTCTTCTTCACAACATTAAAGCTTGAACTTGAGGCTTTCTCTTCCATCTTTTAAAATCTAAATCTCTATCTTGGTTACTTTTCTACATGTCTAACAAGCTTTGATTTCTTTAAAGGTTTATCAAACATTCTAGCTTGTTTACATGTTTATTAGTTAGATCTAAAAGTGCTCTTAAATCGTCATTTTAAGCTTAGATCTAACATTTGCTCTTTAGTACTTGAAGTTATAAAACTATCCAATCTTTTGCAAGTACTTAGCCTTTCTATTTTTAAGCATTTTTTGGACTAGTCCACTAACTTGGAGTATTACTAGTTTGCTGGTTTTTTGCATTTTCTCACAGAAAAGCAGAAGCATTGGTGGATTTTGAAAAATTGAGCCATCCAAAATAACCATTCTCAAGCCTCTTCTCTTCTTTCTTCCAAAGCTTTGTAAGCCTTTTGATCCTATTTTTTAAAAGGAACAAAGGCATTCTTTCTTAAAAGCCACTTTGTAACTGACATTAATAAAAAGCAAGAGGGATTTAAAGCTCCCACACCTCTCTTCCCCCATTGGGGGAAACTTGTATCGTCCTTTGTGTGATTTGCTTTTTCTTTGCTTTCCTTTCTTATTTGAAGTTTATTCCTAGAATAGTTTTCATTGTTAATAAGTTATATCACTCCAGTTTGTTTTCTCTTTTTATTTTTTACTTGTAAAAGAACACTAACCCACTACGCTTTCCCGAAGTATTAAAAGGGAAAAGAGATTCGTAGTGTAGTAATTAGTCACAAATTTACATTTCCTTTTTGCAAGTAAAGTAACAGATCCAGCATTCCTCTCCCGAAGTATGCTCTTGCCATCACATAAAGGGCTTGCCTGAGTAAGTGGTGGGCCTGGTGGATTATCAAAAAATAGACTCCTTGCCAGTGGTAATTAGTATAACATTTGCTTTCACAATCAAACAGGAACAAACATTTAGCTCTCTCCATGCATGATCTTGTCCATCACAAGCTCACCTGATCTTTGGAATAACCAAAAGCAAAACTGTAGCATTTGATAAATTTTCACATTTAATTAAAAACTCACCTTTAATTAAAATTAACTCTCTTTAACAGACGGAATCCAGCGTCACGATCTTTACCTTTTGTGGGCAAAGTTTGCAAAGAAAGCGTGAACAACTAGATAGGGACCGCAAGGCCCTGTCAGGCTACACCCTCAATTGGTGCAGTGTTGGACACACCCACACGCCTCCGATCTAGCCCACATTTTCTTGTGTAGAAACAGATTGGGAAAAGTCCAAACATATTCCTCGTACCTCATGGTATATCTGGAATTCCCTTTCCCTCTAATTTATTCATCCCAATAAATTAGAATTGGCCAAGACACAATTGCAAAACATTTCCTTTTCTCAACAACATTTTATTTTGACTCCAAGGGCATTGGTTTATTTGCAACAATCTTATTTGCTTAAAGCCATCTCATGTTGTGAGTGTTATATTATTTAATGTTGTAGAATTAAACTGTATTTTGCAATTCCTTGTTTCAGATTAGACTGGCAGTGTAGTAGACCAAAAAAGCACCTTTGGTTACTGCTTCAGTATGGGATCTGCAATGATCTCTTGGTCCAGCAGGAAATAGGGTTCCATAGCTCAGAGTCATGCTGAGGCAGAGTATATTGCTGCAAGTGATGCCTACAAAGAAGCAGTTTGGCTCAGGAAACTTCTATCTGATCTATTCGGTGGAAAGCTTGACTCAACGATCATCCATTGTGATAATCAAAGTTGCATTAAGCTTTCAGAGAACCCGGTGTTTCATGACAAATCAAAACACGTTGAAATGAAGTATCATTTCATCAGAGACCTAGTACAAAGAGGTACTCTGAAGTTGCAGTACATTGGTACGGATGAACAAATCGCAGATGTCCTAACCAAGCCTCTAACAACAACAAAGTTCGTGTACTTTCGTAACAAGCTTGGCATGGCAAAGAATGCCTCTCTCGCTGAAAAGGAGTGTTGATTTTTCCTGAGGTGCATCGAGAGCCATTCTCTTAGGAGAATGGAGACATCTGGTCCGCGACCAGGATGTAGAACCAGTCCAGCACTGGGGGACTCAACCTTGAGTTAAGTGACCATTTTGTTGAATGGAGATATCTAGTCCCGGACCAAGATATGGAACCAATCGAGCACTAAGGGACTCAACCTTGAGTTGAGTGACCATTCTGTTGAATGGAGACATCTGGTTCGGGACCAGGATGTGGAACCAGTGTAGCACTGTGGGACTCAGCCTAAAGTTAAGTGGCCATTCTTTGAATGGAGGCACCTGGTCAGTTACCAGGAATTTAACCTAGTCCGGGACTAGGGACTCAGCCCGAGGTTGAGGGCCATTCTCCGAGAGAATGGAGGTGCTTGGTCTGTTACCAAGTATTTGACCTTGTGTCAAATTATGCAGCCTATGGCCGAGGCACCTGGTCTATTACCAGGATAACACTATAAGCCCTAGACTGAGTCTTGGCATGTGTGACACTCTGACCCTCGATCAGTGGGCTTTGTGATCTTCTCCAAGGCTTAGCTACCCTTGGTTAGGACACCTTAGTATCTGATCTCGGTGTCACACAAAGTGTGAGATAAAAGCATTAGTAATTCTCTTTGTTTATGATGATGTACTTTGAGTGAGGATGAAGGACCACCTTGACCACTTGTTTTGACCACAGGGCACTTAAAGAAGGCTAAAGTAAATGTCTAAAATACATAATGACCCATACTCTGAGGAGTCAATGTGAAAGTGCAAAAAGACCATTGGTACCACTAAAGGTAAAAGTCAAAGTAATAAAATATTAAAATAATATTATTTTGTTCTTTTGAGTTTGGTCCACTTACACGTGACTCAAAGCCTATAAAAGAAGATCAATTCATTTCATTATTACACACACTTGCTCTTGATCTTACAGCTGCCCCAACAGAAGTATTTCGTTAGTTATTGAAGAGAAGGAAATTTCATGGTTGTGCCCTAGCATGGAGTATTCTAGCTAGGGCATCAACACTTGTTCAACAAACCCTAACCTTGGGTTTCACCTACAAAGGAAGAACAACAGCAGCTTCTTTCACTCCTACACGTGCTAGGGTTTCACCCTACCTCTTTTCTTCTTCACGGGCAGATCTGCAGACCTCATGGGAAGCTCCCTCACCTCATGGGCAGCCTTAAGAACTCACAGGCAATCCCTTCTACCCCTCTGCCTACCCTCCTATCTCTCACGGGCATCTAAAGCAAGCTCAAGGCAGATTGCTTGTACCCTCGGCAATCCCTAGCAGGGCTAGTGCATCCTGCTGATGCCTTTGGGCACACTCAACAGGCCCTAAACAGGCCCCAGGCAGATTGCTAGTGCCTCTAGGCACCCACAGCAGGCCTCGAGCTAGCCTTGGGCAGGCTAATAGAGCCTCGACAGACCTTTGGGCAGCAGCAGGTCAACCCAGCAAACCTCCGAGCAGCAGCAAAGGTGCCCAACAGGGCTAGGGCAGGAGAGAGAAGGTCCAAGCAAAGTTCAGGCAGGAGAGAGTAGATCCAGTCAGGCAGAAAACAGTTCCAGGCAGGGTTTTAGCATGTTCCGAAAGCAGACAAAATCCAGGCAGCCTGATCCGTACAGATTTGGGCAACAACAGTATTCTGGGGAGCTGAGAAAAATTAGGGCTTGAAGCCCTCATTTGGTTTTTCACCGAAAAATCAATTTTTGTGAATTTTATCTGTGGTACAAACCCATTAGGGTTTGAGAACTTTGAAAACTCAGTCATCTCATTTTCAAAGATGAATTAGTAATGCTTTTGGGGTTTTTGTCCTTTAAAGGTTTCCCCAATGAAAAACTCTTGTGTTCAGTGTTCTTGATGTGTTGATTTTTAACTGCACTTATCATTTGTTTTTTTTATAGTCTACAAATTTTTAAGTATTCATGCTAATGCTAAAATTCAACACATATATGGTCAACGCTTATATATTTTTTAACTTCCTCACTTTTCCTATATATATATCAATGTTATCATATTCGCTAAAGACTCACAAAGTCTGGCGAGTTTGCACAACTCTGCTACAAAACGAGTACTTAGCAGAGACTCGCCACTCGCTAGACTTGACTGAAACTTGCCAGACTCACAAAAGATGGTAATATTAAATTCTTAAAGTAAAAGTGGCATTCTCCTATCTTCCATTTTATATCCTTTTACTTAAATTTTAGCATTACCATTAATTGTTTCAGGATATTTGAAAGTGGTTCCAACCACATCGAACTCCATATGCAAAAAGTAGAATTTTAGATCCCATTTAGAATTCAACAGACTTAACAGTGTTTAGGGTTTCAGGATTGCAACAATTTCCACTAGATTCCGACAATACAGGATTGGCATTTAATCAAGCGCATAAACCCCTCTATGTACATTGATGTTGGTGGTGATGGTTGTTTAACTCCTTTGTCATGACCTTAGTAAAAATGTTCCCTTCACTCAAGCAAAATTACTTATTAGCCATGCCAAGCTTTTTCTACCTCTTTTAAATGCTTGGATTAGGAGGTTTCATCAAAATGTAGGGTGTCAACTAATGTCCTTGGAGGATCAACTTTAAGATTCGAGATAGAGGCAAGGGATACAACCTAGAGGTGGGGGGCATAGGGTGCTACTTACGAAAAGGATCCCAATATGGGCAATGATTTTGGAATGTAGTTATTTGTTGTTGCATGAAGGTTTGAAGTTTTTTGGATTCTAGAGACGGTTTATAGCCTCTTTCTTTATGTATTTTAGGTTAGATATGGATTGCAGTCGATGTGATTTTAGTTATATGCACCCATACTTTCTGTACACATGAGAAACTTTTTATATTTGTGTAAAATGGTTTGGATTCTTATGGATGCACATGAATATAGAAATTTTTTCAAAATTTGAATATTTTCGAAAAAAATTAGGAGGAAAATGAAGTGATTAAGGGATTAGAAGCCTTTAAGAGGGCATTTCTTCCCTGATTCTCTCATTTCATTTCACTGCTCTCTCATTCCATTTTACTGCTATGTGTTATGACTCGGAGGAATTGAGCTCATCATTAGCTAGGAGGCTAAGATACGGGACACAGCCTTTTAGGCCAATGTGTCCCATGTCATCATATTTAACAGGAACACAATGATGATATGTGTCGGACATATCTTTTGACCATGTCATTTTTCAAGACACGATTAAAACACATGTCCAACACTGTCATCATCGTGTCCCAACCTGTGCACACCATGTCTTGAAAATAAGACATTTTTTTTTACAGGAAAGAAGCCTCCCTTTTAAAGTCAGTAATATTAAATGGTAATATTAAATTCTGAAAGTAAAAGTGGCATTCTACTAATCTTTCATTTTCTATCCTTTTACTTAAACTTTTAACATTACCATTAATTGTTTCGAGATGTTTGAGAGCGGTTCCAATCTCATTAAACTTCATATGCAAAGAGTAGAATTTTAGATCCCATTCAGAATTCAACAGACTTAACGGTTTTCAAGATTTCAAAATTGCAACGTTTGCACTAGATTTTATCATGTATGGGGGGGTATGGGATTGGCATTTAATCAAGCACATCAACCTCTCTATATACTCTGATGTTGGTGGTGCTTAATGTTGAACTCCTATGTCATGACCTTAACAAAAATGTACCCTTCACTCAAGCAAAATCGCTTATTAAGCACGGGAAGCTTTTTCTTCCGTATTTTAACACTTGGATTAGGAAGTTTCATCAAAAGTGTAGCGTGTTGACTTTCCTGATGATATGGGTTTGGCAGCAATGTTGAGTTGGCATTAGCCAACATGGATCTTAATGATCCAGTGCTAGAGCCAATCACTTTGATGATGATGATCCTTTGGAGGGGTCATCCACCACACCAGCAGATGCAAATCCTAGGATGGGCAGAGAGGCGGAGGAAGAGGACGATGAAGAAGAGAGTAGAGATGATTTTGTTGATTCGGGCATGGAGGAGGACTATTAACAAATAAGATTCTTCCATCTTGATCTATCCCTTTTTGTATTTCCCAATGGCATTCTGACATCTATGTAATACATTTTGATTATGATGACTTAATGAGAAATACGGTTCTGACATCTATGTAATAGAACATTTTGATTCTGATGACTTAATGAGAAATTTTAGGAGTCTATGAGTCTACCATTGACACATGCATTGTGATTTGTNTATATATATATATATATATATATATATATATATATATATATATATGTATGTATGTATGTCCTTCATGTTGATGTTTTGTGTAGGTTCGGAAGATATTCTTATTGTATTTGATCATGTAATAACCCTAAAAGAATAATGCTAAAACATACTCTCAAGAAATCAAGTGAAAATAGACAAGTCAGCCCCACAGAAATCATTGGGTAAAACTCCCCCAGTCAATGGGTAAAACTGCCCCAACACTGGGTAAAACTGCCCCAGTGAAACCGGCCCTATAGTGAAAAATTCAGCGAGAAAAGAGTATAAATAAGGGGGGCGCATTCCTCATTTGGACACACAACTCAAGTTTGTTCAATCCAGTGAAACAAGTGCGCAAGAGAGAGAGAGTAGCTGAAGGAAGACTTATCTTGGGGTTATCTTATCTTATCTTTGCTTCTTGGGTATTTTCTGTGAGAGAGAGCTTTAGCTCTTCGTTGTATGCACATTGTAGTCTGTTGACGAATCTATACTGAAGAAGTTTAATGGGTTTACTTCTTGAAGGGTTTCCCAAAGGAGAAATCTTTGTGTCTTTTGTTTTCTGTGCATGGTTATTCTTTCAGTGATCCTTATATGCATGCAGTTAATGTTTATGTGAATGGAAATATTCTATTAGTTTGAAAGAGTTAATAACATCTAACGGCTAAGAAAAATTCAACACTTTGTGTCCTGATTCCGAGGGTCGCCGTGTCCGTGTCAGATATTCGTATTCCCGTGTCCTCGTGTCAGGTGACTTAGATTATTTAGATTAGTTTATAATCAAATAGATTTTTAATATATTTTGTATTTTATATAAGTTATATTATGTATTACTAGACCTCATATTATTAAACTATATATTATGCATATAGTAGAACTTCATGGCTTATACCATAGAATTATCATTTTTATATCATATTAATTTTTTTTTATATCTTTTAATATGTATTATTGCCGATTCCTGCAAATTTGGGCAATACTTCTAGCCATACCAGATATTCGTATCCCTGCTCCCAACACTCATGTTCTGGAAACTTGTGCAACATGGACTGCAAGGATTTCTTGTTGTGGGGACAGGTATTTTTTGGCACCTATGAACAATAGGCACTGGTTTATATTCATATCTACAGGAAGATCAAGCATTGACACATGCAAGAGGTGCTTGTCAACTGGTAAATTATTTGCCAGCCCTATTTGAAAGCTACATGCATGCCCCTATCAGATGGCCTTATCTGTGGATTGAGACTAGATTTCAGATCTGTTCATCAACCTCACACATCAATGTTCAACACAGCACACACCCCACCCCACCCCGCTTTTTAAAAAAAATTATAAACGGGCAGTGGTACAGATTGGGAGGTTCTGTTCTGAACCAAACCCATCCAATATGGGAAGCATCGCTGCAAGGTCAGCATTGGTAAGTCGTATCAATCCTCCTCTGACGTGATATTGAATAAAGTGTTTAAATTAAAATCTTATTTTATTGACTCCACACAGCAGATGAAGATCACACAGATCAAGCTGTCTAGGTCTTAAGAACAAGAGTGCTCAACAGTACTCTCGGAGCTTCCTTGACACCAAATCCCTTTCTATGTTGGAAACTTGGAAGCATTGCTGCAAGGTCAGTATTGGGAAGTCATATCAGTCCCTCTCTTATACCATATTGGATAAAGTGTTTAAATTGAAATCTTATATGATCAATTCCACACAGATATGCTCCAAATAAGCAAATATTCAGTATATTCCATTTTCCATACAATAGGTACAAGACCCAATATACAGTGAAATGGAGAAATGGCCGTGACTATTCAGTCACATCCCAAATATATTTAGTATTATATAATATATACAGACAAAATAATAATAATGTAGTGTTAGTGATAATAATGAGCCACGTCATGTCCAGATCATGCACAAATAGAGGTAGCGTCAAACTCAAAGGTCATGAGTTTAGCAGAAATTGTATTCTTTTAAGAGACCTATGAAACATCTCTGTATCCATGCATAGATTGGCCTTCTCATGCTCAGTCACAGAAGACTATTAATATGATATTAGACAGGGGACTGGGCACCTGCTGCACTTTATTAACGTCTCGTACCCTTTACAATGACAGGTTGATAAATCATCCCAAAAAGACAAAGATGATGTACATAAACAGTAAGCAGCTACAACCCCTCCAAATTCCACAGTTTGGCACGAAGTTGTCAGAATTGGACTTGGCAAAGACTCGGCTGGGCTGGGACTTGGCAGGGCTCAATGACACAGCAAAACTCAATTAAAAAACTCAGCAAGACTCAACAAATAGAAAAAAACACAAATTATAGTAAATTTAGTGTAATACGAGTTTGAACCAAGACCTGACTTTGAACCAAGTCCGACCCAATTCTAGCATTCTGGCGAGTATGAGCCGAGTCCGACCCAAGTTTGAACCAAGTCCGACCCAATTCTAGCAAGTTTAAGCCAAGTGTGAGCCAAATACTCGGCTCGGCTCTGACTAAGGAAGATTTGTGGGGACTCGAGAGCCTCGCACAAGTCAAAATTCACCAGTTTGACACAGTATTTAGCAATCCCTGTGCATTACAGGCAGGAAATAGCCTAATAAAGTCACATTGAAGTAACATGTTACACTGTTGCTTTAGCCCAACTATAGTTTCTTAGCGCTTGCACCTGCTACCTCTCATATGATACTGATTTTCTACATAATATGGAGAGATAATATTTTGTGGACTCCAATTCAACATATGCTTATGGGCTCTCCCATGCACTTTCATATGTCATCAGATGTACCAGGTTCTTTATGCTGGTTCTCAAATATTCAGTCTTTATTATGCTCTTGCCAGGGACTTCATGCCTATGCCCTTTTTATGTATAAGGTTCATGTAAAGTACTTAGGCACAAATATTATAACTAGTTTTTCATTCCCCAAAAATATATTTACAAGAGGGAACCTTCAAAAGTAATTGCTTTCGAATAAAACTGTACAATTACAAACCTGAAACTTTGGATCTTGATTTTGTGACAATGTGTGGGCAAGCATACGTGTTTGCTCGAGTGCTGCAGCATTTGAAATGTTCATGTTTCTCATCTGTGCCATAGATGCCATCTGAGACTGTTCCTGAAAAACAATGCACTTAATGTCACAACAAAGTTGCATTTTCAAAGCAGAAAGTTTATCAAATACCCAGAATATCCACCAACAAATCAATTTTGCAACCATCAACAGCAGAAGTTGAAGCCTCACAAAACGACAAAAAAGCTAAAGCTCCTAAAATTTTATGTTAGGGACAGTCATTATATCTTATGTTAGGCATTCAAACAAGTATATCTGTCCTTATTTTGTAATTCTATATATGATATAATAAATAGACATTTTTAATTTTTTAATAACATCTCTATGTCAATTTTGAATCATAGCATCACAAACTTAGTTTTAGTACATCAAGACAATCAATATGTCTTATGTTAGCCAATCTAACAGTTACATCTGTCCTTATTTTGTAATTCTATATAATAAATAGACATGCTTTATGTTATACATAAATAATTAGATAAATATAGAACAAAATAATAATAAAATAAATATAATATATAATAATAATTAAAATTGAAATCAGATATAAATCCTAATAGACATCAAAGAGTGTGACTTTATGAAAAGTCATGCTCACACACCCAATAAAAACATATATAGGTGGGAGTTTCAAATTGTAATAAATCATCATATCAGACATTTTTTTCTCGAGTTCTTTTTGTTGTTCCAATGGTATCAGAGCAGGGTCGACACCTGCTGCACAAAGCCAGCGTCGTTTGTTGATTGTTGACTGTACTTCATCGCACTACCGTATTCCATTGTCGCTGCACCCGTTGTTCTCCTCCTCCCTCACTGCACACCGTCCACTCTTTCCACTTCTCGTCGTATCCCCCCACTTCCTTCACTTGCTCCATGTTTCCCTTTCCATTGCTACCTCTTCTCTCTTCTTCCCCAACTCTCCGCCGCCAACCTTCAACACCTGCTGCAGTTCCTTTTCATCGCCGCATCCACCCCTCTACCGCCATCGCTTGTCTCTTTGTTGCTCAACCCCGCCTTCTCCCTTATCCACGCCCTTCACCATCTACGTTTCCCTTCCCCGCTCCCTCCTTTCTGCCACAGTCTTCTTTTCCCGGCCGCTCTACGTCCTCCACCCCCGCGACACGCGTTGTTCCCCATCCCCTTCACGCCTACTCATCCCCTTCACTCGCCTCGCCCTACGCAACTCTCCCTACACACACCTGCAGCCACAACATCCACCACTCCTTTCATCCGCGTGCAGCCCCACCTTCCAACTATTCCATCACCCTGTTCATAGCCATCCGCTATGCTATCTCTCCCCCAACGTGCACGTTGCTCCACACATAGACACCCATAAAATTTTAATAAAAAGAAAATAAATATTATTATAATAATACAGTATACTTGTGTTATAATTATAATATTTATTTTTATTAAAAAATTTATAATTTAAAAAATAAAAAATAAATAAAATCATGGCTAGCTGGGAACAAACAGCCAACAAAAATAAATCTAGATTTAGCGTGGAGAAAACTCCAGCGGTCACCAAGATGGGGGATGTCAATATTAGATTGGACCAACTAGACAAAAATGTCAACAAAAAGTATACAGAGCTCAAGGCGGAAATCGACAAAAATAATAATGCATTAATGTCAACCCTCACAGGGCTCAAGGAAGGAATAAAGCAAGGCATCAATGCGTTGAAGGCAAATCAAAAGAAAACTAAATAATATCTCGACAATATCTTGGCCAGATTACAGCTACATACTTCAGTTCCCCCACCTAGCCATAACCCACCACTAGACCTCTTCAATACACCTCATCCAAGTATGCCTAAAACGCCAGAACATCACAACACGACGCCACCCCATGAAGTCCCTTTCTTTAACATTCCATCAATATCAATCCCCCCAACACACAGGTACCAGATAAGGATAAAACTAGAATTACTCAAATACGATGGTGACGAAAAACAATGCATCGCATGGATCAATAAAGCAGAAGAATACTTTGACATCCATAACATACAATACGATGGTGAGAAGATTAAATATGCCACCATGCAATTGGAGGGTAACGCATACAATTGGTGCATGTAGTGGAAGACTACAACGAGGGCTTAGTTGGAATAACTTTAAAAACGATCTTAAAAGGTTTGAAGGCATAACCGAGAAAGACTTCTTTGCCAAGATCACTAGATTGCAACAAAAAGGCAGTGTAGATGAGTACACATGTGAATGGGAAGCTTTGGCAACCCGAGTTCCAGAACTAAGAGATGACCAACAACAACAAACATGCATACATGGTCTAAAACCGCACAATCGGGATGAGTTAAAATTATATAACATTTATACCATGGAGAAGGCAAGACGTAAGGCCAGGATCATCGAGAACAAGTTCAAAAGATCTGCTCAGATTAGTTTCGACAAAAACTACTTCAAGAGGAAGCCTCCCCAATCAGCAATTATGCGATCTTAAAAATATACGCCGCCACATCTAAGGGCGTCGAGCGGCTCCGCCCCTTTCATGAGCCCGTAAGAGTGGGAGTGGCTTTAGAAAAACCCACCCAAGGAGCATAACTCGGTTTGGAGGCCCAGAGGATGAAGAAAGTAAAATGCAAATATTGTGAAGAAAAATGGGATCCTAAGCATAGATGTTTGCAAACGAGCAACCCCCAAAAGTTGTATGCTTGCGAAGCCGAAGAAGAAGAAAAAGACTTGGAAAGTGAAGAATCAAGTGAGGATGATACGAGAAATCAGCATGACCGCCACTCAAAACTAGAAGATGATACACCAAGATATCATTAGCCGCCATTACAGGGATATCCCAGCCTCAAACACTGAAGCTGAAGGGACATATCAAAAACAAAATGTCTCGATTCTCATAGATACTGGCAGTACCCATAACTTTATTAATGTTAATATTGCTAAGATATTCAACCTATGTGTATACCTAGTACCCAACATGAAGGTTATGGTGGCAGATGGTAAGAAGATTGAAAATGTGGGAAAGTGTAACAAGGTTAAATTACAAATGAAAGAGTATAACCTAGAATCCGACTTCTTTGCAGTACCACTTGGAGGAGTAGACATGGTATTAGGAATCCAATGGTTTCAAACATTGGGTACTTACTCCACTAACCATCAAGAGCACTTCATCAAGTTCAAATGGCTAGGGAAAAAGTACAAATTCTACGGTTTCCGACCACCCCAAACTCATTTGGTTACATCACATCATATGGAAAAGCTAGTTCGAAAAGGAGTACCTGCTTACATTATTCAATGTCAAGAGATGGAGTTGCTAACATGTGAAGGAGATGACTACAAACCACCAAAGATACAAGAGCTAATCCAAAAACACCACAAGGCATTCCAACTTCCAAGAGCTTCCAATGGAGCTCCCACCAAACAAAAAGATTGACCACATAATTAAAGTAGAACCAAGGGCAAAACCTATCAATATCAAACCATACAGATATCCACATCAACATAAAATAGAGATCGAATGGTTAACCCAAGATTTGTTAAAATGTGTTGTCATTTCAAAGAGCAGAAGCCCTTATGCAACTCCAATAGTTCTAGTTCGAAAGCAGGATGGATCTTTCAGGTTGTGCATAGATTACAAAGGGTTGAACAAGATAACAATCAAGAATAAATTCCCTATCCCATTTATCAATGAGATGTTGGATGAACTTCATGGAGCTAAGTATTTCTCAAAATTAGACTTGAGATCAGGGTATTATCAAATTAGGGTTAGAATAGAAGACGTAGCAAAAACTGCTTTCCGTACTCATGAGGGCCATTATGAGTTCAACGTAATGCCTTTCGAATTAACTAGCACTCCAACGACTTTCCAAGCCACAATGAACGAAATGTTCCATCCATATTTGAGAAAGTTCGTATTAGTACTTTTTATGATATCCTCATATATAGCAAAACTTGGAGAGAGCATCTCCAACACTTAGATCAAGTACTCACCATCTTGGAGGAACATCAATTTTATGCAAAAATGTCAAAATGCACTTTTGGAGAAGAAGTGGACTATCTTGGCCATAAAATATCGAAGAAAATGAGTCAAAGTTGATCCAAGTAAGATCAAGGCAATCACTGAGCGACCAAAACCAGATAGCATCTCAAAATTAAGAGGATTTCTAGGCTTGACGGGATACTATTGAAGATTTGTGAAGAATTATGACCAAAAGACTGCCCCTCTAACAGATTTATTGAAGAAAAATTCATTTCGATGGAATGATGAAGTCGAAAAATGTTTTGAAGCATTGAAAAACATTATGTCATCAACGCCAGTGTTAGCAACACCAAATTTCACAAAACCCTTTGTAGTTGAATGCGATGCTTCAAGATTCAGGCTAGGAGTTGTCCTGATGCTGGAAGGTCGTCCAATAGCATTTGAAATCCGAAAGCTCCAAAAATAAAAGTTTGATGTCCACATATGATAAAGAAATGCTTGCCATTACACATGCTCTAGCAAAATGGCGACAATACCTTCTAGGGAACAAAATCTTGATACGAACAGACCACAATAGTCTTCAATATCTCTTACAACAAAAAATATTGTCAACTGAACAACATAAATGGATAGAAAAAATTTCTACATTTGACATGGAGATATTGCATAAGAGTAGAAAAAAAAATGTAGTCGTTGATGCCCTATCTTGAAAAGATGAAGAAGTCAAAGCTTATGCGATTTCAGTTGCAGTTCCAGACCGGTTAGACGAAATCCAAGGTGAATATGTCAAGGACCCAAACACAAGTGCCTTAATCAATGATCCTAATCGAGGTCCAAAATTCGAATGGAGGAATGGCATTCCTTGGTATAAAGAAAGGATCTACTTAAGCCCAACATCAAGGTTTAAGACTAAGGTATTGATAGAATCTCATGACTCACCAACTGCAGGACATGTAGATTTTTTCAAAACTTACTACAATGCCAGGAAATCATTCTACTGGAAGGGAATGTATAAAGACATTCAAAAGTATGTAGCTGAGTGTGACACATGTCAAAGAAATAAAAGTGAAAATGTCATGACACCTAGGCTACTCCATCCGCTACACATTCCAAACTAGAAGTGGGAGGAAATTTCCATGTATTTCATCAAAGAATTGCACTTATCTGAAGGTAAGGATAAAATATTAGTGGTTGTAGATCGATTAACGAAATATGCACATTTTATGGGTGTAAAGAAAATTGACTCTGCTAAACAAATCGCTGAAGTATTCTGCAAAAATATTTACAAATTACATGGATTTCCAAAAATCATCGTTAGCGACAGAGATGCCAAATTCACGAGCAATTTTTGGAGAGAATTTTGCAAACAAATTGTGGTCACCCTTAACATGAGCTCAACATATCATCCCCGAACAGATTGACAAATAGAAGTTGTCAACAAATGTCTGGAAGCCTATCTTCGTAGTTTTGTCACTGACAAGCAGAACAAATGGTTACAGTGGTTACATCTTGCAGAATGGTGGTATAACTCTATGTATCACACATCAGCCAAGATGACATCTTTTCAAGCCTTGTACGGTTATGAACCTCCCAGATGGAAGGTAATAATTCAAGGGGTTGCAAAAGTCCCTGCAGTAAAAAATCAACTTGAAGAAAATCTGAGAGTAATGCAAGTCCTGAAGGATAATTTAACCATGGCACAAAATCGTATGAAGCAGCAAACAGATCATCATAGAACAGAAAGGGAGTTTGAAGTAGCAGATTGGGTATTTGTGAGACTTCAACCATACAAGCAATTGTCACTTAAGCAACAAGGGAAGAATAAACTCCCAAGTTTTATGGACCATATCAAATTATCCGAAAGATTAGCCCCGTAGCATACGAATTGAAGTTACCAGATAAGAATCGAAATCACGTCTTTCATGTCTTGAATCTTAAAATATTATTGGGTCAACATCAAACTGCTCAGACAAGAAGAAGGGAAGCTCGTTTTAGAACTAGAAGCTATCATCAATATCAAAGAAAGAAGACTACGTCCGCAAATAATCAAAGAATGCCTTATTAAGTGGAAGAATTGCCCATAAGAAGATGCTTCCTGGGAAACAGAGAAGTTCCTTCAGCAAAATCCGTCATTACCTTGCTTTGAGGACAAAGCATCTTAAAAGAAGAGGGCAATGTTATACATAAATAATTAGATAAATATAGAAAAAATAATAATAAAATAAATTTAATATATAATAATAGTTAAAAATGAAATTAAATATAAATCTTTATAGTTAAAAAGTCATGCTCACACACCCGATAAAAACATATATATGTGGGATTTTCAAATTGTAATAAATCATCATATCAGACATTTTTTTAATAAATATTTTTTTTTAGTTCTTTTTGCTGTTCCACTTAAATAGCATCTCTATGTCATCTTTGAATCTTCAATCATAGCATCACAAATTAGTTTTAGTACAGGAGATGTCATCTAACCTGATTAAACTGGCCTGCCCAAGCTTCAGCACCATGATTTTGCTCAAACTCTTCAGCCCAGGATCGAGATATATTGCTTCCTTGACTATATTCTGTGACCCATTTGTCAGAGGGATGAGAGGTATCAAAGTTGTTTCTACTCATAGAATTATAACCTGCACCTTGGGATTCATTCCAGTACTCTTCCAGCTCTGGGAATCTCCCACCTGGAGGAGTCCAAGCCCTAAGATCATTTTCAATATCCAAAGAATGCAAAAGTGCATTTACCTGGAAAGTTCAAAAAATCTTGCATTAGTCAACATGCCATCGGAATCATAATTCAATAACAGCAAAGAAAATGGATATGGTTACCAAAAAAACATTCAGTGGCCAAAATTATTAGCAATGGACCATGTCAAATTGTGGCATACATACTGTACTGCAGTGTGCTTTTGATCAAAATGGTACTACTGCAACTATCCCGGTCAGTAAATACAAAGCTAAGAATAACAGAAATAGAAGAGCCAAAGGGACAAAATATAGTGGAGGCACCTGCACACCAGAGTGGATTGCACCCTACAAATATAGATAATGGTTGGAGACTTTTCCAAATAAACCTCTTGATTCTATTGATAAAATTAGAAGAGTTACAATGAAAGTCTAAAAACCCCTATTTCTACCAAACTGAAATAAAAGCCCCAACTTAAAGCTTAAGTTACTGATAAAAGTGATAAGATCCCTACTAGATAAAAGTGGTCTTTTAAAACATTGAAATATGATATGATAATATAAAGGCCGACAACAAGAACATTATTACAAATTCATGAGCTTACATAAAAAAATACCTCATACACAAGGAGTCCAATGCCTAATAAAGATGGGTGGTTAGGAGCACAACAATTACCAAAAATGGCATTAATATGAATAGAAATATGGCTATCTTTTATACAAAAATAAAAAATGGGGCCAAACATTGGACTAGCATATATGCCCAGTAGATAAAAAGGATCAAGCAAGAACATGCCTGTGTAACAAGGGAAAGATAGAAAATGACTTATAACTGATAACCTTATAAAGCTATATAGTACAGTAGTAGAATATGGATATTCCAAACATTCTGCTAAAGACGTTCAGTCCTACATAATTTCATCGCCATAGTTGATAACATCATCCATTATTCAGTGATGTCCCAAAAAATCATTGGTTTTTTCAGCCCAGTGATTTTTCACCCCAAAAAAACGCCATTTTTTTATAAAAATCGGACATTGCGATTTTTTCCGAAAAATTGCACCACGACAATAAAATCACCAGGCTGGCAAATCTGTGGGCATAAAGGGCGATTTTTTGGGGGGGGTTCATTTCTTCTTTGGGCTTTTGGAGAAGGAAGGAGGAGGGCTTGTGGTCATCATCACTCATTGTAGAGATAGCTAAACGACCATCATCATCACCATCAAGGATTTTTTAGTGAAGCAAGGATTCAGTGTCATTTGCCAACCAGTGTAGAGTCTTCCAATCTTAGGTATGTATTTAGATCCCACCATGTTAATGCTATTTTTTCTATAGATACATGCATGGTTGCTTGCCTCTTTGCTTGCCTACTTTTGTCATTTTATGACAGTACATCTACCTCATGATGATGAGATACATTTAAATGTGATGTCATTTTGTATTGGTTGTCCACTTTTGACTCCTTGATTGTTGCTATCATGGTTCAGGATTCAGTATCAAGTTTGATGTATCATTTTTTATTTGGCATCCACTACATTATATATATCAGTGTTTTCTCCATATTTATTTGCCAGTGTTTATCTGATGTGGTTATTGCTTTATATGTTTAAAAAAAATTAAAAATGAATATATTTTGTATTTTTTAACGTTAGCCATGGTTTGCTGATTTTCCCGACTTTTTCAACAATGTTGCCAAGAAGTTGTCTTCCAGACCCTCATCAATTTTTTGCTGATGCCAATGTTATCAACTATGTTCAGCAGTACCCACCCAGACAACATATGTACACTGATTAACATCAAAACTAATCACTAAATCATACAATCATTGAGAAATCCAAAGAGACCCTGCTTTGATATCTCAGAAAAAATGACAATAAATGAACTTAACTTGCTTAACTAATAATTATTTGACTTCCAATGTGATATACAGTGTGTTAGATATGTACTGGAACAAAATGTTTTGAAAAGGACTAATCAACCTGTGCATTAATATAATCTTCACTCTTGTCAGCAAAAAAATGGCGTGCCATAATACTGCTACGGTCACGTATGCATCGTTTGTCACCTTCAGACAAGCCTAGAACTGGAAGCTGTGCTGGTCGGAAAGGAGCTTCTGCTCTGCTACTGTCCACAAAAGACCGGAGGAAACCCGATAGTACCCTTTGTGGAGTTCCTGAGAATAAAATAAGATGCATCTCAGAAATTTAGAGTTGTTTGAAAAATTATATAAACAGATTCAATAGCATTGAACATAACTTATAAGTGAAGAATTAACGTATAATTTCCAGCTTCCTGTTGATACGATCAATGTTCAAGATGAAACAGTGTTAGCAATTTCTCAGTGTATCAGTTTCTGAGTTAAAAAATACAAGGAACTTATTTAGATCAAATCAGCTACTCAAAGAAGAGGAATTTGAAAATTGGCCATATTTTAATAAATAAATGAGGGTTCCTAGAACGAATAATGATTGTTCTTAGTTCACTGTTTGATTCTTGAAGAGCATGTGAGGCGGCAAATGGTAATCTTTTAGTGCATTTTTTTTCTGACTACAACCTATCAAAAGCTATATGTGCATTGTTTATATGTGCATCCTCTATGAGCTCAATGTGATAACTACAACAATAGATACAAAACTTGGACACACTTAACAAACGATTAGTGCCATTGCACATAAATCATCAGAGATTATTGGTAGTTGCATGTGTTTCTTCTCCACATGACGCACATCTTGTAGCTCACCCAATCTAGGTAGCAATTGTGTACTGTGTGCTCATTGGATAACTAGGTAGCAATTGTATTGTTAGCAGATGCATTTAGTGAGAAAACACAAAATCCAAATTTGAGGATTTAGTTGCAAATCCCCTCTCTATTGTTGAATATTTCGATCTAGTGTTGCATATTTTGCTAAATATTATGGTATTGATTAGGTGTTGCACCTTGGTTACTTGTTCCTTGTAATTCTTTGTTTGGAACTTGCATAGACTATGCATATGGCTTAGAGGTCCAACCAACAGCACCCTTCCATATTTTTCAACGCTTTTTACCATTCTAAACGTCACCCTTTCAACACTTCATCCATGGGCAGCTCGACTCCATGCCGCAACCAAGGTTACTTGGGAGCGGCAGCGAAAGCAAGAAGCGGGAAGCGGGAGCGAAGCGGGAGCGAAGCGGGAGCGAAACCGAAATTTTCAAAAGCTCCAAACAAGAGTTGTTGCTCCAAAAAGAGAAACAAGAGTTGTTGCTCCAAAAAGAAGCTATAGATCCAAAATAAGACATGAAAGAACGTACATATAAACACACTCCACCTCAGCTAAGAAACGTTGAAAAATCTAGGACCTCAGGAACAAAAAGCTTAGGATCTTGCTAGCTGCAATAACAGGAAAAACAAAACCCGTGGCCCTAAAAATCAAAGTAAGCATAACGAAATAAGGATGTCTCTATAGCGATAAATTTTGGTGGCACCAAACAATATCGTTGATATCAATATTGCAAAAACACTAAACCTTTTTGTATACCCTACCAAAGATCTCACTATAATAACTGCAGATGGTCAATAACTCAAAAGCATAGAAGATGCCATAAGATTTATGTACAAATACAAAACTTGGAACTGCAAACACAATTTTATGCTCTACATTGATGGGATGGATATGATGATGAAAGTAGAATGGTTGATGCAATCAGGTACTTACACCACAAACCTCAGAGAACAATTTGTAGAATTCAAGTGGCAAGGAGAGAAACATATGCTATATGGGAATGAAACCTTACATCACAAGGCAGAGGCGTTGCAAACAGTGAAAAAGAAAATTTTCAAAGAAAACTCAATTGCATATCAAGACACCGTTAAGAGATGAAATAGAAGAACTTGTAAACATTAAAACCACATTACAAACAAACCTTGCAAATATTGAAACTCAAGATTAGAGCCTCGATGACCCTCTACAATTGAAGATGGAAGTATCATGTAGACACATCAAGAAGAGGGAATCCCCCATGATAACTCTCCTCAGGAATGCTTCCATAAATAAATATGTAATACTAATAAAAATGAACTATAATAATATTAATAACTAAATCACCGAGGGTCATGCTCCTTCACACTCGTGACTAGTCAATGTGTATATATACTATCACAAAGGATTTTAAGCCATCACCCAATCATTTATCCAATACTTATATGTTAAATTTAATACCAATTGAGCACAATTATATTGTTACAGGTTTGAATTTGGTGATGATTTGACATTGTGAGGTTTTGGTCAAAATTAGGGGTTCAAAATTTGGTCATATGTTTTAGTACCCTTTATGGTAAACAACATTGGGGTCAAATTCATTCTCAAAATCTTGATAATCTAGTCAAGATTAGGGTTTTTCTACCTTCTAGAGTCTAGACACAACAATGGACCCAGGATTATATTGGTTATTTTCATGAATATAATTTGACCAAGTGATGTGCACCTTGCTTGATGATCAGTTTCAAGAATCTTGAACCAGTTGAGGCAATAAGCAAGCAAGAGAATGCTTGGAGAGAAAGTTACTTGCTTCACAAGTAACAAGCATTTGTGATCTATTTATGGATGTCATCTATTTTTGTTGATTTTTTTGAACAGCATCGACAGCCCTGCTCTTCGGAGAATGGGACCACCTGGTCCAGGACCACGACGAAGACTCAACCCAATGTTGAGTGACCATTATGTTGAATGGTAGATATCTAGTCTGGGACCATGATATAGACACAGATCTGCCCTGGGTAGACTCAACCTTGTGTTGGGTAGACATCTGCTCCGGGACCACGATGTAGACCAGTCTGGGACTGGTAGACTCAGCTTAGTTCTGAGTAGCCATTCTCTTGGAGAATGAAGACACTGTAAGCCCTAAACTAGGTCTGGGCATGTGTGTNCCCTTGGTTAAGTTACCCTAGTACCAGATCTAGGTGTCACACAGTGTGTGAGGTAAAAGCATTAATAACTCTCTTGGTTTATGATGATGTACTTTTGAAGTCAAAAAGGTACCACAAATAATGACCACAGGGGCACTTGGAAAAAGGTCAAAGTCAAAAGTCAATTTAAATAGACTTTTATACCACAAGAAAAGGACCAGAGGTGGAATCAAAATTAAATAAGGACCTTTGGTAAAAGTCAAAGGAAAAATAAAAAGTACCATTTTTGGTAAAAGTGAAAATGAAATTAGGAAAAGAATAAAAATATTATTATTTTTATTTTTCCGAATCTTGTCCACTTACAGGTGAACAAAGGCTATAAAAGAAGATCAAGTCTTCTCATTTACAACACACAAGTTTTCTCTCACAGGTGATACTGCTATTTTACTTAAATCTTCTTGAAGATTGTTTTTGCCTCAGCTAGGGCATTCATCTCCAGCAAACCCTCAACTAGGGTTTTTATCAGAAAATCAATCTTCAGCACTTTGTGGACAACCACCTTCAGCATTTCATTTTTGGGGCAATTTTCCTCTTTTTTTTGGGCAGCCATCTTTTCCCTATCTCTCTCTTCACGGGATGTCCATCTTTCTCTCTCCGGGCAGAAAGAAAAGGCAAACCGGGCAGATCGGGCAGCAGAACAGCCAACGGGAAGCCTAAAACAGTTAACAAGAAGCCATAGGGATCGGTACGGTCGTACAACTGTACGGCAACAAGGTACAGCCAGTCAGGTATTTTTTTAGATCTGACGTGGAAAGTCTGAGTTTTGCAGACAGGAGAGAGAAAATTTCTGTTTTTTGAAAATGCCCTAATTTGGAAAATTTTTGTAATTCTGGAAATTGTGGGTAAAATTATCAGTCTGATTTTTACTGATAAATTTTACAACACTGTGGGTAAATTCTAGATCTGGAATTGAGGAACTTTTTGAAAAATTTTATGAGTCATCTCATTCACGAGATGGGCTATTAATGCTTTTGGGGTTTTTGTCCTTTGAAGGTTTCCCCAATGAAAAATATTGTGTCCATGTGTGTTGATGTGATGAATGCGTTTTTACTGCACTGCTGATTTGTTTAAGTTCATCTGCAAATTTTTAAAGTTTATGCTAATGCTAAAAATTTAACATGGTATCAGAGCTTAGCATGTGAAAACACAGTAAAGGGACACTGTTGTTGTTTCTCACTAGACCTTGGAATAAGATTCGCAGATCTAACATTTGGTTAAGTGACAGAGATGGCCACCAGTGGGTTCAAACCGGAAGAAAAGCTCCATGGTTCAGCAAACTTCAATTCCTGGAAGGCCAGGTTGATAGCCATTCTTGATGAGAATGACTTGGATGACATTGTTCTCAATGTCACAGAAGAGCCAACTACAAATGTTGGTTGGCTTTCCTACAAGAGGAAGCAAGGTAAGGCTAGAAGAGTCATTTATGATTCTATCAGAGAATAATTGATGCCTAACATCACAGCCTTGAAGACTGCTAAATAATGCTATAATACGTTGGTAAACCTCTATGAAAAGAAGGCTCCTAGTCAAAAGAGAGTCTTAAAGAAGAGGCTATGAACTTTGAAGATGAGCAAAGATGAAAGTCTTGGTTCCTTCTTTACCAAGATCAAACAGGTAAGAGATCAACTCCTTGCTAATGGTGTTACTGTTGATGATGATGATCTTGTACAAACAGTGGTTGACGGTCTCCCAAGCTCTTGGGAAACCTTCATGGCATCCATCTGTGGACGAGAAAATCAGCCAACGTTTGAAAGGCTTTGGCATGATGGCATACAAGAAGAAGCAAGGAACACTGACAAGGTAATCAAGCAGGATAACCTTGCACTTGCAGCAAAGACCAAAAGGTTCAAGAAACCTTTCCCTCAGCAAAAGAAAGGGAAGAAACCTTAGGGTAAGTTTTCTGACTTGTCTAAGATTGAATGTTATACTTGTCACAAGTTTGGACATTATGCTAGAGACTGCAGGCAGAACAAGAAGAAACCCAAGAGAAGGTTTCGGGCATCTGCTGCAGATGCAGAGGAAGAAAAAGATGAAGAACCAAAGAAGAAGAGGAAAGCCAAGGCTAATAAAACTGATGAGCCTAGAAGAGAATACTATTTGATTTTTGCTCTAACTGGTTCTTTCTCAGCTTGCTCTACTTCTTGGTTGGTCGACAGTGGTACCTCTAGGCACATGAAAGGTAACCATGGTACCCTCACCAGTTACAGAAAGAAAAAGTTCACCACTCAGGTAGAACTTGGAGATGATTCCACTTACAAAATTGAAGGAGTTGGCTCAACTTCACTTCAACTTGACTCAGGTATGGTTCTTCATGTTGATGATATTCTTTATGTTCCTGGTTTAAAAAAGAATATTTTATCTGTTGTTGGTTTAGAAGACAAGGGCCACAGAGTCCTCTTTATGGACAAGAAGGTATTTTTATGGGTAAAAGACACAGATCTAGACTCCGCAGTACAGATTGAGGTTCGAGAGGGAGACCTCTACAAGGCTTCAAAAGTTTCCACTCATGGTTTGGTACATCACTCAGTTGATCCTTGTAAACTTTGGCATAGAAGGTTTGGACACCTTCACTACACAGCTCTCCCAGGATTGCAGAAGATGGTCATAGGTATGCTAGAAGTGTCTCCAAAACATGAAGGAATTTGCAAAGGATGTGCTCTAGGTAAGAAGCAAGAGTAGATCTAAAGGCATTTTGGATTTGATTCATTTTGACATTTGTGGGCCCATGTCTTCACCCTCCTTGAGTGAGTTTTTATATTATGTCTTGTTTATTGATGACTACTCTCGGAAGTCTTGGATTTACTTCCTCAAAGCCAAGAGCGAAACCTTTGACAAGTTCAAAGAGTTCAAGACACTGATTGAAAATCACACTAGAAGACACATCCGTATCTTGAGATCAGATAACAGAGGTGAGTATGAATCTAATGAGTTTTGTCAAGAAGCAGGAATCAAGAAAGAGCTAACACTACCTTACAACCCTCAGCAAAATGGGGTTGCAAAAAGGAAGAATAGAATGATCTGTGAGGCTGCTAAAGCCATGATCTCTGATCTAGATCTCCGTTTGTCGTTGTGGGATGAAGCTACAGGAACTGCTGTGTACATCCACAACATAAGCCCTCGTGCTATCTTGGGTGAGAAGACTCCAGAAGAAGTCTTCACCGAGAAGAAACCTGCAGTTGATAACATGAGGATATTTGGCACTCCTTTATATGTTCATGTGCCAAAAGAAAAGAGGTCCAAGCTAGGGCCTTCCAGTAAGAAAGGCTTATTTGTTGGGTACAGTGATTGCTCGAAGGCTTATCGAGCATATAAACCTAGACAGAGGTACAGTGAGCTCAGCAGAGATGTGATCTTCCATGAGGAAGCGATGTTTCGTAAAACACTAGAGCTTTCACTGGAAGATGCAAGTGCTCCACTTGAGTTTCCAGATTCAGAAATTCAGAGGGAGGAAGAGTTTGATGATCAAACTCCAGATGTTCCTGAGAACATTGAAAGTCCACTTGAAGAACTACTTGAAGTTCATCCTTCCAAAAGGAGACCTGCTTGGTACCAAGAAACGATACAAGAAGCAGAGAAGCATAAAGCTCCTGCAGGGACTTTCAGAGAAAGCATAAGACCACAGAAGTACTTCGGTCTTATGAGTCAGCTTATCAGTTCATAACCTTCATCATACGAAGAAGCAGCAAGTAAACAGGTATGGGTTGATGCCATGATTGAAGAGTATAAGTCAATCATGAAGAATGATGTTTGGGAGGTTGTTCTCAGACCTACAAGAAAGTCAGTAGTGACTTCCAGATGGCTTTATAAGATCAAGCATGCTGTAAATGGCAGTGTGGAGAAGTATAAATCCAGATTCATAGCTCGTGGCTTCACTCAAAAAAAAGGCATTGACTATGACGAGACATTTGCACCTGTTGCCACGTACACTACCATCAAAACCATCATTTCAGTTGCTGCAGTATTCAGATGGAAGTTACATCAGATGGATGTAAAGACAGCCTTTCTCAATGGTAAGATTGAGGAAGAGGTTTATATTGAACCTGAAGGCTTTGTTAGTCATGGGAAGAAGACCCATGTATGTAAACTAAAGAAAGCCTTGTATGGACTGAAACAGGCTCCAAGAGTCTGGTATGCCAGGATGGATGGATTTCTCCATAGCTTGGGGTTCTCCAGAAGTACAGCTGATTCTAACTTGTACTTAAGTTGTTCATAATCATGTCTTGATACTTGTTCTATATGTAGATGACTTGTTTCTTATAGGTGATGAACAATTGATTGACCAGTTTAAGAGGGAGCTTATCTCTGAATTCGAGATGAAAGATCTCGGATTGATGCCAGGTGAGATCTTCCTGACACAAGGAAAGTATGCAGTGGATATCTTGCAGAGATTTGGGATGCAGAACTGGAAGTCCATGAGCGTACCAATGACTACCAACTTAACAAAGTTGCGGGACTCAACCTCTAGTTCACAGAATGTGGACTCTACTCTATACAGACAGCTCATTGGTTCCCTGATGTATCTCGTGCATACGAGACCAAACATCTGCTACACAATGAATGCACTAAGTCAGTTCATGTCAGATTCGAAGCACATACACTTGGTAGCCGCCAAACATGTACTCAGATAAGTGCGAGGGACTATCACTTATGGGCTCAGGTATACTTCCAGCAGTGGAGTATTGTTATCTGGATATCCACATTCAGATTGGGCTGGCAGTGCAATCAACCGGAAAAGTACCTCTGGTTATTGCTTCAGTATGGGATTAGTTATGATCTCTTGGTCCAGCAGGAAGCAAGATTCCATAGCTCAGAGTACAGCTGAGGCAGAGTATATTGTTGCAAGTGATGCCTGCAAGGAAGCAGTTTGGCTCAGAAAGTTGTTATCTGATCTGTTCGAGGGAAAGTTTTGACTCAACAATCATCCATTGCGATAATCGGAGTTGCATAAAGCTTTCAAAGAATCCAGTGTTTCATGACAGATCGAAACACATTGAAATGAGGTATCATTTCTTCAGAGACCTAGTGTAGAGAGGTGCTCTGAAGTTGCAGTACATCCGTACAAATGAACAGATTGCAAATATCTTGACCAAGCCCCTGACAACATTAATGTTCATGTACTTTCGTGACAAGCTTGGTATGGCAAAGAATGCCTCTGTCGCTGAGAGGGAGTGTTAATTTTTCTGAGCAGCATCGAGAGCCCTTCTCTTCGAAGAATGGGACCACCTAGTCCAAGACTCAACCTAGTGTTGAGTGACCATTCTGTTGAATAGTATATATCTGGTCTGGGACCATGATATAGACCCAGATCTGCCCTGGGTAGACTCAACCTTGTGTTGAGTAGACATCTAGTCCGAGACCACAATGTAGACCAGTCTAGGACTAGTAGACTCAGCTTCGTTCTGAGTAGCCATTCTCTTGGAGAATGAAGACATTGTAAGCCCTAGACTGGGTCTGGGCATGTGTGTGGCACTTTGACCCTTGATCCATGGGCTTGGTGTGATTCTCCAAGGATTAGCTACCCTTGGTTAAGTTACCCTAGTACCAGATCTAGGTGTCACACAGTTTGTGAGGTAAAAGCATTAATAACTCTCTTGGTTTATGATGATGTACTTTTAAAATAAAAAAGGTACCACAAGTAATGACCACAGGGGCATTTAAAAAAGGTCAAAGGCAAGAGTCAATTTAAATAAAGACTTTTATACCACAGTAAAAGGACCACAAGTGGAATCAAAATTAAATAAGGACTTTTGGTAAAAGTCAAAGGAAAAATAAAAGTACCCTTTTTGGTAAAAGTGAAAGTGAAATTAGGAAAAGAATAAAAATATTATTATTTTTATTTTTCCTAATCTTGTCCACTTACAGGTGAACAAAGGCTAGAAAAGAAGATCAAGTCTTCTCATTTACAACACACAAGTTTTCTCTCACAAGTGATGCTGCTATTTTACTGAAGTCTTCTTGAAGATGGTTTTGCCTCAGCTAGGGCATTCATTTCCAGCAAACCCTCAGCTAGGGTTTTTATCGAAAAATCAATCTTCAACACTTTGTGGACAAACACCTTCAGCATTTCGTTTTTGGGGCAATTTTCCTCTTTTTTCTGGGCAGCCATCTTTTCCCTTTCTCTCTCCTCATGGGTTGTCCATCTTTCTCTCTCCAAGCAGAAAGAAAAGACAAGCCGGGCAGATCAGGCAAAAGAATAGTCAATGGGCAGCCGTACAATCAGATCCGTACGATCGTACAGCTGTACGGGAGCAAGGTACAACCAATCAGGTATTTTTTAGATCTGACGTGGACAATCTAATTTTTGCAAACAGGAGAGAGAAAATTTCTATTTTTTGAAAAAGCCCTAATTTGGGAAATTTTTGTAATTCTGGAAATTGTGGGTAAAATTATCCGTCGAATTTTTACTAATAAATTTTACAGTACTGTGGGTAAATTCCAGATCTGGAATTTACAAACTTTTTGAAGAATTTTCTGAGTCATCTCATTCACGAGATGGGCTATTAATGCTTTTGGGGTTTTGTCCTTTGAAAGTTTCCCCAATGAAAAATATTGTGTCCATGTGTGCTGATGTGATGAATGGGTTTTTACTGCACTGTTGATTTGTTTAAGTTCATCTACAAATTTTTAAAGTTTATACGAATGCTAAAAATTCAACAATTTCTAGATAGTATGCCATGTTTTCGAGTTTGTTTGTTGTGCACTCCAGGTCAATATTAAGCTTGACTTGCACTCAAGAAAACATTCTAACATGTTGACTTGTTGACCAAGTAGCAATCTTCATGAGAAAGGTGAATACTTGAGAAGGTTCTTAAGCCTTCCATGGTGGGATCCACTTGATCTATTTTTTGCTTTAGAAGAAGTGCACCTTGCTTAGGATTACTATTCTTGGGGTTGACCTTTCAGTGCATTTGAGTGAACCTCAATTCACATCATTTCACTTCACATGTCCATGTTAAGTTTGGAGTTGCTTGGCCTTGAAGAGGACTTTATTCAAAGAAAGGAGGGATACCTTCATTCCAAGTTTTGGCATCGCTGCATTCCAAGCAAAGGTTGTGAATAATATGTTATTACAGAGCCTTATCCAGAAATGTTTAAATTCTAAACACAATTAGGTCTGTTGAATTCTCAAGGGGATATGAAATTATTTTTTCTTCATATGGTGTCAAATGAGGTTGGAAGCCCTCTCAAAATTCCTAGAACTTGCTTTATCCAATATTAGAAGAAGGGTGCTCCAATTGGTCCTATTTATAACAAATTCACGAGCTTTCCACTTGCTATTTCAGTGTTGGATAAGAGCACCCTACTTGTGTTACTCTTGACAAAGGAACTTGCTCTGTTCTCAATCCTAGTTCGATATCTAGATGGGGGGCACACCTTTTGAAGTATTCTTGGCACATGCATTATCTATTTCCAAATTGGAGTAGGAGCACCCTCCCTAGGCTATATCTTGGCAGAAATTCTCTCCTAAGCTTGTTCACGGTACATATATGACCTCCTTCTCCTATTTTGATCTTCACCTGTCTTAGATCTCTTCTCTTCTCTATATAAGAAAGTAGAGGCATGGATGACAAACCATTTGCGGCTTAATTCCTTTCATCAACTTGTTGCCACTCTACTCCCTTGAGTTCTAGTCATTGAGAGTACGCACTAGTGTTCAATCATTATTTGGATTTCTTAGCTCCAATACCATAGTTATACTCCATTTGGTGTTAAAGACGTATGATTCTTGATTCCCTCAAGATCCTTGAAAGCATTGATATGTTCCCACTAACTCAAAACATTGTACTTTTTGCAACTCTTAGCAATGAAGACCTAATCAAATCACTATTTTGGCAACCATATCTCAACTACAAGTGTGTAACAATTTCTTTCACTTTGCTTAGCTCTTACTTGCTTTTATTTTGATTTTAAAGGGTAATGCACTTATAGAATTCAAGCAATTTTTGTTTACCCTATTAGTTTTCGTTCACTTATTCACTAACTCCACTACAAGAACAAGGCACCCGTAACTTAAATTCTTCTTGATTTTTAGCATAAAACAGTGGCAAAACACTACTGATATCTTACAAAATAACAAATTAAATCGTAGATTGGTGAGGGGAATACTTCGACACAACAGTAGAAGGTTGTTTTTAAGTGTTTTCCTTGCTTTTTAATATTTATGCTAGTTAGCTAGTTGTTCTGCAATTTTTGTTTTAGAAATAGGAAGAAACTATGGCAAAGTTTTGATTAACATTCACTTATTTCAGCATATAAAAGTCAAAATTTGCATTAGTTAGTGTTTTTCTATGATTTTCATGGATTACATTGCTGATCTGCACTTTTGTTGCAGAGAAAAAGGGAAATTATAGCGAAATTTCATACTTTTGAGATTGCACTATCACATACTTTGGAAATTTCATACTTTACATTGCTAATCTGCACTTTTTATTGCAAAAACAGGAGATTATCACCTATTTGTGACTTTCCTTATCGATTTTATCATTTATAATCAATATTTAGGGTTTTAAACTTGCTGTCCTAACACTGTACTTGCAGATTTCAGACTTATTTAGTGCAGAACAGCAGCTTTGATTCACTGATTTGAGGTCATACTTATCCCCTAGTTAAGTTGCACGAAACATGGAAAAGTTTTCGAGTTTCCGAGACGGGGACGCCTAGAAACATGACCCTCCCAAAATGGGTACGCTGGGGGTAACACCGTGTATATATATATATATATATATATATATATATATAATTTGAAAATATCTCATTATTTTGTAAAAAATAAGAATGGATATTAACTACAATGTATATTATGCCTGTTATAACTTTATGATGTAGTTATTCCATGCTATGCCACTATTTTTGGTATCAAACCTGCAATGTAATTTACTTATCTTTTTGGTGTAAAGTATAAGGCACAATTCTGCAGTTATTCCTTGTCTCAGATGATTTGGAATGCAGGATTTGTTTCAATCTTAATTATACAACAGGCTTGCATTAAGAAAAATGATGAGACAAATTCAAAATAAGAAATAGTTAAAATGTTTTCGGTATCTATGTTGCTTCATTCATTATATAACATGTTATTAATGGTAAGGTTTTTGCACAACTTTATGATGCAGTACTATCCATGTTGCCTTGTCAAATGTTGTAGCATTGTTGTACGGCTCCTCTTGCTGTACGACTGCTGCTATTCTCCCTGCTGCACAGATTCTGTTTCAATCCCATGTTGGACGACTGCAAGAAAATGCCAAGGCACAAACAATAAAAAACGAAATGGAATCTCACTCACTTTTGGAATGACGCTCTTCTCAAAACGATGGTGAATAGTTTATCAAATCAACGTGGTTATAAAGAGTTTAGTTTAGGGTTTTAGATGCTTCTAGATAGGAAGTAGGCAAATTAAAAATTAATTTAAAAAAACAGTTGTATTTTGGGGGCCAACGAATCCAAAAATGAAATGGAAACACGTCATACACCACGAAAAAGCAGTCAAAACACTGCCAACCATACCGTACGACGTTTCCAAATCCTGAAACGCCGTACAGTACAATCGACAGCATCTCGGCTACATTTCGTACCAATACCTGTGTTTCGATAAATTTCCGGTACCAGTACAGCGTTCCTGACGAATTTCCTGCAACAGAGTCCCCTAAGAACCATATTTGATACCTTGAGCCAATGTTGAAAACTTCACTGACTTCTCGCGAAAAATCGGAAAAGCCGCGACTTTTGCTCCAAGCCGATTTTTCGGCGAGCAAAAGTCGCGCTTTTTTTAAAATTATGGAAGGCGCGACTTTTCCTTAAAAATCGCGATTTTTCCTTAAAAGTCACAAGTCGATGTAAAAAGTCGCCCAGGCCTCCAATCCGCAATTTTAAAAAGGAAAAAATGATTTTTTTGATGTCATTTGGCAAATACGTTTGTTGGAAGAGGAGGAGAAGGGCTTGAGGAGACCACCAACACCTTTGGAGGCTTTCAAACACCATTTACCATCTCAATCAAGGATTTTTGTGGAGCAAGTGTTCAAGATTCCTCACAGGTATGTACATTTTATCCCATTGTTTTTCTATCTTTTCCATGGATTGTTTGAAAGATTTCTTGCATATTTCTTTGCTATTTTTTTTTCTATTTTGCCATTGATTTCCATGCCCAAAAATATGCAAAACAGTCACAACGTAAAAGGGGGGTTTAAAAAATTAGAATGCAAAATAGAATGCTTGTCTTTTTAATTCTTAGCCACCCTCTTCTTCTTATCTTTCATGGCTTAAAATCTAAATTTAGAGGTCTGATTTTTTAAAGCTAGAATGTTGCTATTTTTTTCCAATGGAGTTTAATGTAATTTTTTTTTTTTTTTGTGCCCTAGGGTTGCATTTGAGTTGAAGCATTATTGCAAAAATGCCAAAGATATTGGTCCCATTTTGGCAGTATGGTGAGCCCGATGATGGAACAAGTAGGCAAAATTTGAGTTGCAAATTATGTGGGCATCACATGTTGAGAGAGGTTAACAAGTTGAAATACCATCTAGCCAAACTACATGGCCATGATGTTGGCATTTGTACTGCACTGACCCCAAAAATAATGAGATCTGCCCATGACGCCATCCATGAAAAAATGAGAAAGAAGGGTAAGATCGCTGCAAACAAAGCTGAGCTTCCAGCTTTTGCCAAGCAAGAAGTGTAGGTGCATCTCTATCTACCACTATCGGTGAGGATAGTGGAAGGGGCTCCACAGCTTCACCTCTTGGGAGGGCGGGGCTCTCATCCCATTTTGTTGGACCAGGATCACAACCTTCTATCAAGTCAATTATAAAGAAATCGGAAAAGGTAGAAGCGAATAGGGTAATGGGAAGGTGTCTTTGTTGGAGTCACATACCTCTCAGCATTGTTAAAAACAATCCACTTTGGCAGTTGATGTGTGATGCCATTGCAGTAGTTGGCCCAAGGTATAAAAGTGCCACCTTTGAGGAGTTGCGGGGCCGGCCCAATCCTTCAAGCAGAAAAGAAGGACATCGGTGCTAGGTTGACAGAGTTCGAGTAGTCATGGGAGAGCACTGGATGCACAATCATGTCAAATGGGTGGACAGATGGTAAGGGTAGAACCCTTATTAACTTCTTGGTACATTGTCCTAGATGTACCATGTTTGTAAAATCAGTTGATGCATCGACACTTATAAAAGATGCAGCACTTTTATGTGAGTTGATGGATGGGTTCATCCAGGATATGGGGGTGCACAATGTTGTGCAATTTATTACAGATAATGCAGCTAATTATGTGGCTGCTAGAAGGATGCTTATGGGTAGGTACCCCTATTTGTTTTGGACTCCATGAGCAGCTCATAGCATTGATTTGATGTTGGAGGATATGGGAAAAATTCCCTTTATTAAGGTGGTGATTAATCAAGCTAGGACCATCCCCAAGTTCATTTACAACCATGCTTTTGTTCTTAGTCTCATGAGGAGGCACACCAAAAACAAGGAGTTGAAGCGTCTTGCAATCACGCGTTTTGCCACCACATTTATTACTCTTGAGTCTTCAATCTTTGCTTCAATGTCAGTTTGAGTTAAAGCCAATGTTTGTTTGTGATGAGTGGCGTGATTGTGCTTATAGCAGGAGAGAGGATGGGAAAACCATTGCCAAGCTGGTGTACACTGACACCTTCTGGGAAGGAATGAAGGATGTGTGCTTAGTGAGTGAACCTTTAGTAAGGGTTCTGAGACTTGTTGATGGTGATAAGCCCGCAATGGGTTATTTATATGAGGCCATGGATAGGGCCAAAAAGGCCATTCGAAATTTCTATGTGGGAAAGGGTACCCCAGGGCATAACAAGCACATGTTGTTATGGGATTCAATTGATACTCGATGGACTGGGATGCTTCATCGACCCATTCATGCAGCAGGACTCTTCCTCAACCCCGCATTTGCCTACAAATGCAATTTTGATTTTGATGGTGAGGTTTTGGAGGGGCTTCTCACTTGTATTCAGAGGATGATACCTAATTATGACGCTCGCAATGCAGTCAATCGCGAGATAGAGGTGTATCGGGATGGTACTGGTGATGTTATTCGTGACAGGACCAAATTCATGCCAGGTAAGTTATTAACTTGAAAGATGAATTATGATTTATGATTTATTTGAATTATGATGAATTATTAAGTTATTAGAGTGTTTTAAGTTTTCACCTTTATTTGAAAGATGAATTATGATTTATTTATATTTATTTCCTATTTTAGTTTTCCAAAGTTGAATGTAATGAAACGTAATTTAGTTATCTTTATTTCTTGTTTGGTGTAGCCACTTGGTGGCGAACCTATGGTGTGAGGACACCAAATTTACAGTAATTTGCCATCAGAATCCTTAGCCAAACCTGTACAGCTTCAGGATGTGAGCGAAATTGGAGTGTATTTGAAAAAATACATGCAAAGAGACGCAGAAGGTTAGAAACTTAGAACTTAGAATTTCAACAAAGCAATTGCATTTAAATGTTTAATGCAATTTATGAATCTATGATCCTCTAAGATATTATAATTTATTAATTTATTACCCTCTAGACTCATAAGTTTTTTTTACTACCCTCTTGTAGGTTGGAGTTCACACGTCTTAATGACTTGGTGTATGTCCATTGCAACATCTGCTTGTGGATGACACTAATACAGAAAGAACCAGATGCAAATGCCATCTCCTTGACAATATTGATATATTGTCTAAGTGGAGGGTGGAGATTGAGACTCCTATCATGGAGGATTCACCTGCATGGCTAGAGGGGCAAGAGGAGGAGGAGGAGGAGGAGATGGTTGGAGACACCATGGAGGGTGATGTGCTAGCATCGCCACCACCTTCTACACCGATTGATACATCTAATCCTCCATCCATCACTCAACGTCCAGTATTAGATGCAGGGCCAGGGCCTTCTGTTGCTAATTCTAGCGTTAGGGGCAGGCCTGACAAAAGACCCATGATATTTTCCCCTAAAAGGGGAAGAGGGCATTGATATTAGATAGCTAGATGGTAGTTTTTCTCAGATACATTTATATATGTGATGTCATTTTGTATTGTTTAAAATTTATACACTTTTGAGTCCTTGATTGGACAACTATGATGTTTCAGACTATCAATATCGACTTTGATGTATCGTTTTATATTTGGCATGACTACATGATGATGATATATATCAGTGTTTTCTTCATCTTTATGTTCCAATATGTTTTTTTGATGTTATTGTTGCTTTATATGTTTAAAATTCTAAAAAAAATAAATGTATTTTCTATTTTTTAATGTTTGCCGACTTTTGCCAATTTTTTCCCGATTTTTTCGTCGATGTTGCCGAGAAGTTGTATTCGGGACCCTTATCGACTTTTTGCCGAGGCCGACTTTTTCAACATTGGTTGTAATGAAAATCCCTTCAATTTAACACTTGTAACAAAAGTGTAAATACTTTAATGAAAGGGGTTGGCAGGAGTTTGGGGGTGGGGGAAGGGGGTTCTCATTGACCCTGGTGGAAAGGAAGTGATTCGATACTCATGGGGACTAGGGATCACAACCAATAATTATGCCGAAATGTAGGACCTATATCTAGGAACATAATTCATCAAGTCTCTAGGGATGTCTCAAATTAAATTTCTTCAGGGATTCTCTACAGGTTAGCAAGCAGGCTCGAAATTGTGCAGAGAAGTCTAACAAGTTTCAAAACATAATCTACAATAGAATCGTTAGCAACCTTCAAACAGCTTTGGAGGATAATCTCCTACACATTCAAAGACATAATAACAACCTTGTCGACAATCTTGCTAATGAAGTTGCCAAACTAGATAAGGGAATGCTCCTTAGGAATGAGGAATCTCCAATGAGAAGATGGATTCCTTAATGAATAAGATGGACATGGTGAAGACAACCAACACCACAACTAGCAACGTTGTAGGGGGGCAAGCTAACCCATCTATGGAAATGTTGATTAAAAATTGTTTTCCAGCGTGGGGGAAGCGGGACACATGGCCTCCAATATCTTTCGAATGCATGAAAATATCTTAGCACTCACTCTACACAAGTGACCAACCAGTCTACTTCATGCCCTCAGCCCTCTGTGGCTTACATGATCCTGCTCCCCCTAGAGGTTTACAAAAGCATACAGTTTTCCCTTTCACAAAAGGTCTCCAAAAGCATACATGTTTCCCTTTCAGAAAAATCTCCAAAGACATCTGCTTTTCCTTTTCTGGTGAAATAGTACATACAAGAGAAAAGCTCCACAAAATCATGTTTTTGTGAATGCATACCCTTTACTCCATGAGACCTTCCTCCAACCATGCGCCCTTATGAATACATACACTTTACTCCATGAGACCTTCCTCCAACCATGCACCCTGCTTTAAAGCAAGAAAGGCACCCTGAAGTCATGTGCTTCACTTCTAGAACCAACAGAACATGTGATTGGGATCACCATGACTCCCACCAACCAAAATAGCAAATACACACTACCTCATCAACTAGTGGAACCCCCACAAAACATCCTAGGAAGCTCCAAACCCCACAAAATTGGCCAGGGCCCAGAAACCAAACTTCTTGGAATGGGATGAAATTACCCAGGTGCTATATGCCATACTGATTCTCCAGAAATCACACTTATAAAAATATCCCAAAATTTAGCAATCTCCGGTCTCCACCAAATGTTACACCCATACTATACTCAATACTGGGCCCTGGGTATCCAATAATTGAAAAATATGA
The DNA here is from genome assembly GCA_001517045.1 of Pseudotsuga menziesii. Classification (NCBI taxonomy): domain Eukaryota; kingdom Viridiplantae; phylum Streptophyta; class Pinopsida; order Pinales; family Pinaceae; genus Pseudotsuga; species Pseudotsuga menziesii. The sequence goes on along the minus strand of LPNX010853727.1, from coordinate 317,139 downwards.
TCATCCCTCAAAATGGAAACTTTCTATTTTTCAACCTCAAATTTTATAAGTTTGACTTGCTTTCACTGAGGCCTAAAACATTTCAGAACTTCACCAAATGAAACTCCATGCTCATCTCTCCAATTGGTATCCAGATCTACTTTCAGATATCAAAAAGATGAAGTTTCTAAAAATAGAAACTTTCCACCTCAGGGTTTGTTGTCATAGGAACCCCTGTTCCGTGTTACAGGTTTCAGTCCCAAGATGGTAAGACAGATCATAGCTGTAGGTTGCAGGTGTCCTGGCGTGCCTGAAATGGTCTATTACCGCAAATCAGGATCCATGTGGACCACGTATGCCTATTTTCAATTACAAATCACTTGGTGAGATCCACATTAATTTTGATGTAGACCAAAGCTGGGGCTAATCTCTCAGCAGGGGCAGTAATCAGCCCACTCGGGGATCACTCGCGAGGTGGGGCCAATTCATGCCCTACCAGAACCAAAATTGTTGCAGAACCATGCAGACATAGATACAGGCTGATGGGAAAACAGTCAACAGGGAAAACAAGTGAAAGAGAGTTGCAGGAGCAATGAGGGCTCGGATAGAATTCGCGAGGAACAGCGGTAAGTTGCAAGAACCAGCAGGGCTCTGGCAAGGGTCGAGAAAGGGGTAGGGAAGGAGAACGGGAGTCGGGACGGCCAGGAGATGCTGGAGCTGCTAGGGCTCAGGCAGGGGTCTGGAGGTGAGAACTAACATCTTGGAAGGGAGAATAATTAGGATCTAGTTTTGCTTAAACCATTATAAATGAAGGGTATCCAGGAATAACAAATGCAAATTTTGACTGATAAAGAGCTATCTCTGGAACAAGAATGAGAACACAAAAACATTATGTATATTAAGCATTGGCCACTCAGATTTCCTTCTTACTTAATAATTTATGAAAATAGAAAAGATTGTTGAAAATTGGTAGCTCGGACAGGAACTTCTGCACAGGTTCAGTGTCAAACATGCTGAAAGTTGTTCGAGTCAATTCTATTTTGTATTTCACTTTAGTAATAAAGTGAATGTCTTATATTTAACTGTTGAGTTTAATAAAGTGTACTCTTAATAAATTAGTGATTTAGACTAATCTCAAACGAACATGTCACTGAAAGATTAGAGTTTGGTAGATTAGGGTTTCAAGCTCAAGTATAAAGGCAAGTCAAGGTAGAGGGTTAAGTCATGTTCATTATTCACTCAAAGACAGTTAGGTCAGGCAGATTTAAAGCGCCGGCAAGGAGCCAGTTCAGCAACCAAGCAGATATCAACAAGCAAGTCACACAGGACAGATTCTGTATAGTCATACGAATCTGTATGGACAGGCCCTACAGTGGGCAGCAACTTTCAGGTTGTTTTTCTCAGTTTTGGCAGAAAGTTTCCTTCAGTAAGTGTGCAGATTTATTCCATTTTTTAGTGTACCATACAGCTATTAGTTTGACAGTCTGTGGAGGTTTCCTTGTAAGCTTTGAATTATTGAGGAAAGGCTGATTTAAATGAATAGATTATCTGTGTATTGTGGTTTGCTTACGCTGTTTACTTTCCAGCTATATGTGTGACTACTGCTATGAGAAAGAATTTAATTTCCGCACTTAAATAACAAGTTTGTTTTTAGGTGAGAACATAAGGACAGTAGTCACCTAGGATTTGGAAAATTTAACAAAGCTAACAGTTTAAATGTTAAAATTAAGATAAGACCAAAGCAATTCAACCATGAATCATAAGATTACCACTAGAAACTTACCATCAAAGTCAGGTTGGGCTTGAAAGTTGGCAAGGCCTTGGTCATAAATTTGTTCAAACTCAGGAAAATAATCATGGCCTTCTCCAGTTTGGTAAGGTACAGGAGGAGTGAGGTGTTGCATCCTTGTGGACTCATTCCAAGCACCTTCATATCTAGCATGGTCTGCGGACTTGAAGCCATGCAAAAATTCTGAACCCTGCATAAAAAGAGGAATACATATCCTGGCAATTCTTGAAAACCAGGTATAATTCAAACTCAATCAGAAATGCAACAAAGTACAAAGACAAACCTGCATATTTGACCGTTGAAACTGATCCTGTTCATATTCTGATCCTGGAAGGGAGGTTAATGGTCCATTGGTTCTAAGTTCTGAAGTACCAATTGGTCCTGATCCAGCTAATGTGGGAAGCTCCTTTATTCTTTCCTATAAAGAGCAAAACAACTAACAAACCTTATATAGAATTCAAATACCAAATTTAGAAATGATGGAAGTAAAACTAGATTTGATTTTGTGATAAGTTGCTAACCAAAGTAAATATATAAATGTGCAAATAGAAATGAAAACGAGCAGTTGTAAACAGATATAGGGGGCATAAGCATAGAATCATAAGTTAGATATATAATTAGCAACATTCCAATAAAAATGACCATGAAAGATAAAATGGAAAGTATCTCCCTTTTAAGATAGGCCAGGCAAGTTATCTAAAACAATAAAATATTCATATACAAACCAAATTGGATTTTCCAAGTTGAATCGCACACTCAATGACAATAACAAAGGAGGAATCTTACTTGAGCTATCACTTCCCCTTTCATGCACATTTCAGCAGGTCTTTAGAGATGATCTCGCTTACCAATAGACTCGATGGTACTACTACATATGGTGCTTGGCAGTTTGCTGTGACATTAAAGATGTACTCCCATCCAAGTTCCAACCATCAGCCTCCTATCATTTATTCTAACACCAAGCAACAGTCTTCCAGAAACTTTTCTAGAGTTCTATCCATCCTAGAAACTAATGATTTGGAGCTGCATCTTCATGTGTTAACTTTTTTCCTTGATCTTTTTTGCAATATGCAGTGTACCAGAATCTAGAATTCAACCACTTCCAATTTGGAAGACTTTTCATATCTCTAGACACAAAGTAGGAGACTGAATTCTCCACATACAACTTTTTGGATCACATGGAAATTGAAACTACACATTGGCTTCATAATTTTATAGAAATATATGGACATGATGCTGCAAAATTCAAATATCGAACGGTTCAGGTGACTTGTTCATTGCAAATGGTTGTCATTGCTTCTAATTTGAACATATATGCTTTTAAATATTATAAGCATTTCATTCCAAGTTGAAAGTTGCTTACAAGGATATATACTCTAAACAACTAGGTGCATTGAAGCTCTTAAACGCAACAATCTTGCATAAAATCTGTTGTTTGCAGGCACTTCTTCTACTCTAGACACTGGGGAGCTACTGCAGAATGTTTTAAAAATGCTCGTGTAGATAAGATAAGATAATTTATTAATGTCCATCAAATGACAACAAAAGTAGGTCAATGGGACTGTGTGGTACCATGATGTCAATACAAAGTAGGAGCACTAAGGCAGCCCTGATAAAATGGCAAGAGGCAAGGCTCTAACCTAAAAATCAAAAAGAGCTAACTCCAATGATGGAGAGCCAATGTAGAAGAAAAATGTAGAAGGGGAGTGGTTCTAGGATCTATGATACAAAATAGGTGAACATGTCATTGTACACTAGAAGCACTGGAGGCCTCTATCCTAACATCCGAATCCAAAAGAAGGAATCTCAAAATATTACTCTGTCTAAAGAAAGATCTGGAAGAGGAGCTAAAATGGATAATGTGATGGGTGGTGTGCCACCGCATGGAGTGGGGAGTTGGCTACTGTGATCTAGATGAAGTCGTACGACTACTAGGATGGGATCAAGACTGGCCATGTCACAGGTGTTGACCTAAAGTGGAGGTGGTCCTCCGTGTCCTAGTTGATCTGCGGTCAGAAGAAGAGCCATCCTCTGATGGTCTCTCGGGGCCCCTAAAGGAAGGGAGCACCCAAAAGAAGGAAGTGATATGTTGAGTGGAGGATGGACCCAACTGCGAATGTCATTGGAGGATGAGGGAGCGAAGCCAGAGGACCTCCTAGAAGTATAAGGCTAGACATCTCTGATCAGGATATCTGAAGATACTAATCAGAGTCTAAAACTCCGTAAGAAGAAGGTCCCTAAAAAGACAATGGAACTGCCCATGAATCACGTAGTAGATAGGGCACCGAAAGACAAAAAAACATAGATGTAACAAAAGACAAAGATAAGAACCTGCAAAGGAAAAATTGGCAACATAGCATCAAACTCAAACTAGATAAGGTTGAAATCTAATTGCAAAGACAACATAAAACAGCTATTCGAGAGTTTCTAGAAAGTGAAGAAGAATGCTATTTAAGAGAGGGATAACCTGAGAGATAACAAGGAGCATTCTACCTTGCTTACTGCTACAGCAAGTGCCCAATTTCCCCAATGCCAATGTAGACAAAACATAATTTCTCCTTGTTGCAACAAACCTGGGACTAATTAACTAAACTATGGAGGAGAGAGATCAATTAGTTTCCAACCATTGTTACCAAATTCTACTGAACCAACCAAAAAAATTGAGAATATGGCAATAATTCAATATGGCCAACGTGTTTGGGTTGAATTAAGTTTAATTAGCCAACTTGACATCGGTTAAGTAAACAACATATCACTTCAACAATCTTAGCAATCAATCTAGTGTTGGCTTCAAGTCTATACTCAATGCAATTGCTTTCCATGCCATGTAATCTGCTTATAGGCAACATTTTTGTCGAGAATTGAGATCAGAGGCATAATGCTTGTTACAAACATAGGATGCAAGAGATATCCTATATTACTACGAATGGTCAAGCTATATGCAAGTGATATGCTAGGATTGCTCAAGTGATAGCAATCAAAGTAGTACCAACATTGTAGATGTATTAATTTAATTAAATACTTACCTGATGCAAGAAAATCTAGGTTATTTTTTGTAATTTCTATATTTTGAAAAGAAGAAAAAAATGTATCATTGACATGTATAGTACCAAACGTTTCCTGTATTGAATTTTTTCAATTCAAATTTTTTTCATAACATATCGAATCCGAATTTGAATTCAATCTCAAACTTGGTAACTATATTTTCCAGTCCGAATCGATCAATTTTTAAAACATAATGGATTTAAGGATAGTCTCAAATTATTTGCCAAAGAGAGAAAAGTGGATTTAACCACTTTGGGTAAAGTTTGTTAAGAGCAACAAGGGCATCATATGTATCTTGGGACCTTCTGTAATCTTGAAATTTGTACATTGTGTTCACAACAAAACACGTAGTGGAATGAGACAGTAAACCTTACACATTTGATGCTAGATTTACCCTGGAAAAACTCAACTAGGGAAAAACCAGCCAACAGAATGATTTTATTAATAAAACACGTGGTGGAATGAGACAGTAAACCTTACACATTTGATGCTAGATTTACCCTGGAAAACCTCAACTAGGGAAAAACCAGCCAACAGAATGATTTTATTAATATAACACCCTTGGTCTCCTTTCCTGGGATAATGGCCCACCGAGGAAAATACAATGGCAGAAGCTAGCTATCAAACCTCAAGATCAATCCTTTGATCTTGTTGGTTACTAGCCCTCAATTGCCCCTTGCTTCATTCCTCGAACCCTGCCCAGCACACTTAGCTAAAAGTCCTTCTCCAACCCTTTGTGTGACTATTGTCGCTGTTGTGTCTCCTCTCAGTTAGGTTGCCTCTTATACTATTACAATATGCAAATACCTAGGGCCAATACCATGGATTGCCAAATACCTAGGGCCAATACCATGGATTGCCAAATACCATGGGCCCGATCACTTTACATAAAGTAATTATAAAAGTACTTTCACTTTAATAGTTCACTTAATTAAAATGAAACTCCCAAGTCTGAGAGGTCTCCTGGACGACTCTTGCATGCCAAACACTTGGCCTATGCAAAAGTACCAGTCTAATGCTACAAAAATCAAAATGTTAGAGGTTGGTTAGGGTAAATGGGGGGTTTTGTCATTTTCTACCCCACCCTAGGCTAGATCGTAGGAGTTTAATATTATTTTATTGTAACGAAGTGGAAATAACACCTATATAAGAGTTGGCTCTCACACTCATTTGTCATGGTTGAATTGTAAGATCTCTTTCTTTTTGAAGCCTAAATGACATATATGTGGAGCATTTGAAGCATAAGGATTTTCTTCTCCATTTGTAAGTGGTTCTTGGTTCTCATCTTAAATATTGCTAATGATATGTGGAATAGCTAGACTTGCTGATTAGGGCCATAGAAGGGCATTGTTGTCACATTGGAAGGATTGTGAGTGACAATTTCCCTCTGTCTCTTGTTGTTTTATGCATGGATGTTACATTGTTTTGGGCTTCTTTAATGAGTAGGACCTGTGATAATTCATTGTATAGGGCACACTCTAATTCACATAGTTTTGAACTTTTGAGTTGGCACTGCAAGGGATCTCCTAGTGATTTCCATGATTCATTTCATAACATGTTAGGGTTTATTGGTTGGCACCACAAGGGATTTAATTCTCCTTAACCACTTCAAGAACTAACCCCTTCATTGGTCCCGTTCCCTTGACCTCGTTGCCTTGGGGATTGACACTAGTCTTCAAAACCCTCCCATCACCAATATTACAACAGAATACTCCAAGTTTTGCTAATGCTATCTCTTCCAAAATCACCTTGTGCTCTCGATTGACATAGCTTAGCAATCCTATCCAAGGGAAGCCCCCCTTGAGTTGAAGAAGAGCCAACCGGAAGTGCAGAGAGGTGGTTATCGATGTGACAGTGGGTAACACCTCTAGGAAGTGCAGAGAGGTGGTTATCGATGTGACAGTGGGTAACATCTCTAGGTTGCAGATAGGCTAGTCGTGCGCTTTGGAGCTTTAACTTTACTTGCTAGTTCATGTTGTAATAGCGCCATGAAATTTGTGATCATTTCAAAGAAACCAAACAGATACAATTTCCACAATGAACAAAAGATTACTATCATCTTGTATTAATTTCAACCATAATTTGTAGCTAAAAACATCTACGATCTTCCAGGCAATACAACCATTATCAGTTTTAGTTTGAGAATAATCATAATCAGACAGATTCCTATTCTGACCTTATTGCAACGCTGACTGCAATAAAGTAGTTTTTGGTATAATAGAAGCAGTATCATTTGAAAATATAATAGTATGATGATTGTTAGATTTTGGTAGCTTGAGGGTACTTCTGCAGTGTTGGTGCCTAGCATGCAGAAGTGACCGAGCAAGTTCTCTCTTTAGTGACTTGACTTTATAAAGTGATTTTATAAAGTTAAGTGGGGTACATTTACTGTTTAATGAATAAAATTCACTTTTATAAAGTTTGAAGATTTAAGTGATTTAAGTGATCTCAACTTAAGATTAAGTCACATCAATTGATCTTGTGAAGGCAAGATTTAATCTTGGCCATTGAGATTTATGGTTAAGGTAGTTATTCATTAATGACTTTATAAAAAAGAACATTAAGAGATAGAAAGAGGCACATAATTAAATGAGAGATTTTGAGAAGAGGAGCTTGGAGAAGGAGTGAAGAAGGAAAAACAAGGGGCACAAATCCCTAGATAAATTTCCAGCATTAAATGTGACCATACAGCAGTGAGAACATGCAGTCCCTACAGCAATCTTGCGCAGACCATACAGTTGTCCTTTGGCACAGAAATTGAGGTTTTCAGCACCTATTTTGAGGTGTACTTTAGCACAGATTTCAAGGCATAGTTTGTTGTGAGAAGTCCATACTGTTTGTACCTGCAAGGATAGAGGGCAAGCTCAGATTTCAAGGCTCCTGTTACAGCCATTGAGGCTACAGGCTGTACTTTCAGCCTGTCTATTTATGCACAGAAGTCAAAGTGGTTTTGTGGGCACAGATTTCAAGAAGTTCGGTCTTGGTACTTGAGATAAGTACAGTAATGTCATAGGTTGAAAATGTACTGCTGTAGATGCATTTATTTCTTCATGAGTTTATAATAAATCTCTCATTTGACTGGTTTTCCCTTCGGCGTTTCTCTAGGGGCTTGGCCCAAAAATCAAGGTGTCAAATGTGTATGTTAAATGTTGTTCATTATTCATTATTTCCACTGCAGATTGCTTAGTTACTTGTATTTCTGCTCATAGTTACATTTGAATGCATGTGGTATATTTACATTAATGGTGAATATTATTGGAGTATGAAAATTATATGTGACTAAGTGTTTGACGAAACTTCTACAAGAGAAAACTAAGTGTTGTAGAAATTTGTACAATGATGATAACGATCAACACAAAAGACTTTTCATTATGTGAAAATGGTTTCTCCCAATTCATAAAGATTTCTACCATAAAGGCCACTCAACCATATTTGCTCATGATGATAGAAAAAGAATCTCATGGGGACAATATCCAGCATGCACTACATACAAAAACATCTGCATTATCCATTCAAAGGATGAGTAGGGCTTGCTCCCTCCTCTCTTGCTTGCAGCTGCATTTCTGTCTAGACTTTGTTTCTTCACTGACTCTCATCCACTTTCTATGGTTTTCCCCCTCGGGATTGTTGATTTTTGAGCAGCATCGAGAGCCATTCTTTGGGAAAATGAAGGCACCTGGTCAATGACCAGGAACATCACTCAGTCTGGGACTGAGGCACTTGGTCTGTTACCAAGATGTTGACTAGTGGTCAACTTCAGCATAGTGCTGAGGCACCTGGTCAGTCACCAGGCCATCACTAGAAGCCCTAGACTGAGTCTAGGGAAGGGATGTGTGATGTACTCCTCTCATGGTCATTGGACTATGGGACCTTCTCAAGGGACTGGACACCCCTTGTTGAAATAACTAACCTAGGACCTTGGTGTTAATGAGGAGAACAAGACACCCAAAGAATAATCTTCCTTATATATGATGATGTACTTGAGTTGGCACGTGTGGACCATGGAGACCAAGAGAAGGGGCTAAGAATTTGCCTAAAGATGACTAGCCTAAGAAGATTGGGTTAAAAGCCCACAAGAAATTAAAAGGACCCTAACTAAAGTATTATATATTATTTGTTGACTCCTTGACTTATGGAAGTTACCCCTTGGATTACTCAATGGTGAAATATAAATAAAGAACCCTCTCAAGTGAAAAATACAATCAAATCATCATTATCTCTGTCCAAAAGAATTTGTGTGGGGTTCTAAGCTGTTATTGTCTCTTTCTCTTCAAAGCGAGAGGTCTTCTCATTTTTGAGGTAGCAGCAGGCAGAAGGCAGACTTTAGAGGGCAGCCGCAGGAAGAAGCAGGTGATAGAGGGCTAAGTTAGGGCTGCCGCAGGACCTAGAAGGTGACAGCAGAGCCATAGGGGGCTGTTTAAGGGTGCCGTAGGCCTTTGGAAGGCTACAGCAAACCCTAAAAGAGCTGCCGCAGGCTACAGAAGGGCAGCCGCAGACATACACTGGGCCTTAAGGGCTGCAGTCAGGTGGACAGAGGTGCAGCAGCAGGCAGGCCCTGAAGGCCACGATCAGGGCAGCAGGAAAGCAAGCAGAGGGCTGTATCAGGGCTGAAGTCATCGCAGGAGGGCTTTAGGGCTGTTTTGGTAAGCCTAGGGCTTACATCAACAGGTTTATTCTTCAAGCACTTCATCTTCAGTTTCTCTTGGTATGTGTGCCCTAGAGGCTGACCTGTTTCTGATGTAGAAAGTCTGCTCTTAAATCTGCTCATGTAAAACTCAGTCATCTCATATTAAGGAAGATTATTCTTTACTGGGGTTTTATTCCTGAAAAGGTTTCCCCATGGTAAAAAATCTGTGTTCTTGTGGATGGTTGTTTTCTTTACTGCCGGTTTATAAACTCAGAATGATATGCTAAAGTCTGTTAAAAGTGAAAAAGTCAGTTACTATTATGCTGCTCCAATAATTAAATCAGACTTGCATTATAATTTTTAACAGGGATAACCTACCTGTACACCCGGGTCATGTTGTTTCATTTTCTGTTGTCGTACTCTTTTCATTTCTCGTTCCTGGGGGACACTTGTACGCCCCTGTTTTTGTATAGGCTTCATATGATGGCTGTAATCTCTAATACCTTTGACCTAAATTGGTCTCTACGTGACATTAATATAAATTTCATTTCTCTTCTCAAGGATTTACATCCTATCATTAATGTGTATCATGATTCATGATATCAATGTGATCATATCTAGTCCATATGGTATAAAATGAAATTATGCTCAGTAGATTATCATTAAATCACTGCATAGAAGGTGCAAGAGAATTTCATCACAAATTGTAAAAGATATGTGCATGAGGCAGTTAACTAATTACCTAGTATTGTTTTAGAAATTGAATTTTAATCACAAAAACGAATGAAACATCATAATATGGAATAGGTCTCAAACATCGTGAATATCATTTGGTGGACAAATCCCATATCATGATTTAATTTTCCTATCTGACTTTGGAGAGTCTGAAGCATGCTTTGATAAAACAATTCTGAGTCATCCTTGTCTGTGTGCACTGAACATTTAATGGTTAAGCTGCCTTTTATTGAAATGGATTATAATATTTTAACATCCAGGCAGAAACTGGTCTCTACGACTCTACAACTATGATATAGTTCTTCTGGTCTACACACTCCCTTGAGAAGGTTCCTAGCCGTGAAATGGCCTTGTTCATAAAATTAGGAGAAGATCGTACGAGCTAATTTCACAAATCATGGGGAATCAAAGAGAGATAACACAGGATATCAAAATGTTCAAAAAATAAACAAATGTTGGAAACAAATTACAACTATTTCATCCTCTTGGAGTCAAAAACAATAGAGCCAGTTTGACTCAAAACACCAATGTAATCTTATGAACCTTCTCACAAGGTTTCAAGATCATAAAACTGTTTATGGTGGTTTGTCATCATTATGTAACAGCTCCGATAGACCAATTCGTAAGAAGTGCTGTTGACCGATCCATTGATTCAATAAAAAGTAGGTTAATCCCTGAAAGTTGCATATCCTATGAAGCACTTAAAGGGTGATGAGAGTTAAACAATTGTTATGGAGGAATTTCGGGAGAGCTAATTCGACCTCTAATTTGATTTTCCTTTAACGCGTAACTTCTCAACAAAACCTTAAAAACTTTACTCTGGAATTCCATGCCATAAACACAACATGAGGAATTGCCATGCTCTAAACCCTCGAAATCGTTACTGCCATACTTCCTTGTTATTAAAGAACTCGACACTACTTAGTCACAAAATCTTTTTCCGCGAAGCTAAAGCCAAATACAATCAAATTTCCCTTTTATCCTTTTTCCGGGTAACAGGAGGATTCATGTTTTCCTAAATAAGAGCAATAGTTCCAAATTCAATGCAAGTAACTTTTCCTGTAAATGTGCATATCCCTGTGCTGCAAATTTGAAGAGAAGGCCGCGAATTCAAGAGTGATGGTAAATTTGCAGGTAAATTGATGGAAAAATGGGAATAAATCTCAACCTGGGTTTTGGAGGATGATCCAAAGATGGAGTCTGCAAGAGCCCCCAGAGGATTAGAAGATGACGAAGGAGCTCCAGGAACGGCACATGCTGCTCCTCCCGTCACCAAATCTCGCAGCGCCATGCTGTGAATTGCTGTTGTATGGGCGGCAAGAATCCACCTCTTCCACTCTCGGCCTCGTAGCGGATAAAATATATACTGATGCACCAGAATTCACTCGCTCAATCATTCCTATTGAATACTCTATTCTCTATAAATACCTCCACCTTTGTCTTTCTTGTTCATAGAGGTTTGTAGTCATCAAAGTTCTATTTTTGTGTTCATAGAGGTTTGTAGTCATCCATCGAAGTTTTAATATCTAATGATAAAAAATAAAAATAAAACAAAAATGTAAAATTATGAATTTGAAAACAAATATATACTAGCACATCTACATGGTCTGTGGCTAGATCATGTCAATAGGGATTAAAAGGTTGAGAGATATTTTTTTTAATTCCTCATATTTTTCTAGTTAAACTGTTTCAACTTTGAGTTGTCCATGCCTAGATACATGTTCTCATCGACATTCTACCTGTTATCCATTTATCAACTATCAGTTATTTTTTATATTTTTTATTTTATCTCGCATTCTTTTAGTTATCTACCATGAATTGTTGGTTGTCCATTCATCATTTATGAGTTATCCATGCATCGCTACCAGTTATTCATTCATCAGCTATCAGTTATTTTTTATATTTTTTTTTATAATTGTTTATTTCAAATTTTGAACGACAACCATATAATCAATCTCGGTAATACACTTGTCTCGTCCTCGTCCGTAGATGAAAAAACATAGGCCGTAGTCCACCCCAAATCTAAAATAAAAACGTCTATCAACGTAATTAAAATGATAATAATAATAATAATAATTTAAAACTTTATCTTTCACTTGTATTTTTATATGTGACACATTTTTGTAGGTGACTTGTGGTCAAAGGGGTTGGATTGGTGGGTAAGGATCAATTTATTGAGGGCTTTACATGGAGCTATGAGTCACCTTGACGTAGTAGTTGAATGTGTGGTTGCACCTATAGAGATTGTACTAAACCACTGTAGATTCATTTTAACTCTAGATTTGTCATTCACCAAGAAGGATCAACTCACTCGAAGTGCAAACTTTAGTGCAAAACTTGAGAAGAGTTTTGCACCTTGAGGGAATTTGATCCATCTCGGTGCATAAAAGATCCAAAGTTAGGATGGATCTACACTGGTATATATTAAACTAAGCTCAATATGCTTCATATTTATTGGATATTCAAAGACTAATGTTTCATAACCAAGGTATATTTTAGGGTTTGGAGTGTGCTAAATGTATTTGTGGAATTATAAAAAACTACAATCTGCAAATCCATCTTAAATTAAACTACAAAGTGCAAATGATCGTGATTATATATGTGTGTGTGTGATCATTAATCTATAGTTGGATTAAAAACAAAACAAAGCATTAGGAAAATTACATGATTATGAAGGTGAAGAAAAACAAAGTAACAATGTTCATTGGTGAAAAGGGTGAATAACAACATAGTAAACCTTCCCTTTATGGAACGCGGATCATATATTTCAATTAATTCTTTTTGTTTTAAGTAATTGTATATATTTTGTGTTTTGAAGTTTAGGTTAGGACCGACATTGTAGAATTATGTTTACTTAATATTTTATTATTTTATTAAAGTGTCATGTGCCATCTCTATATTGAGCACGAAATTACACTTCTCCCTCATATTGGGTTGTAGAAAGTACCTCTCAAGGCAATGATGTTGTGACACATGCACACATAAGTGGATCAAATCCCACCCCTATGTCCTTCAAATTTAAAATCCCTTAGGGTGTAGATCACTTGACAATAGGGTGCATCATTAAGGAACTCCTTGCGACGTCACTAGTTCAATCCTCTTGAGCTTAATCATGACTCATGAAGAAAATGAATAACCAACTATCCAGTTCAGAGATCAAATTCAAGAATTTAAGTGATAGGTCAATGACTTGTCTTCAATTGGTAAACGTAAAATTTGATATAGAAATTTAGTTGAGACTAAATATTCAAAAGAGGGAAACGATAGATCAAAACATGGAAAAGATGAAATGTGATCTCATGGATATGAAGGGGGTTAATATGAATGAGATGAGACAAATTTTTATCCTTATTTGAGCTCCTAAAGAGGAATATAAGGTGAATAAAAGGATAGTGTCGTTATCACATATTGAAAATTTTGTAAAACAATTGGATAACAAGAGGTTTGAGTTATCGACACTTGATCATTCATCACTCCATAATCCACGTCATCATGGGTTCAACTCAAAACCCGAGAACTATTTCATTCCCAAGATTGATACAAGAGTGTTTGATGGTAATGATCTAATAACAAGGATGTTCTAGATTGAGCAATTATTTGATCTACACCATGTGCCAACTTTACAAAAGGCAATCATCATCCTTGTATTTAGAACTCTATTGTGAGCATAAAACAAACTCTATTGTCTATTGGGCTATACTTACAAATGAATTGATAGCACATTATGGAGATATCACGGGGACTTCAGTTAGTGAACCTCTCACATAGCACATGCGATCGTGGGATATTAAAGAATACCCTTAATTTCGAGAGATATTGACCCAAACTCTTTTTGTTGAAACCCCCTCCCAATACTTAAAACCTCCTCTCCACCCCTTTTTATACCTCAATCCTTATAAACCACCCTACCCACCCCCACCTTAAACCCCTCATCCCCCCAATACCTGCAATATGTTGGTTCGATTCTTGATAATTTTAAAACCCACAATATGAACTAACGTGATAGGATATTGGCCAACAAGTGAAGCCCCCATGGGAGATATTAAGAGCAACGCCTGTTTTAGTCAATTGATAAATCTCAAGCAAAAAGGTCCAGTTATAAAGCACATTAAGCAATTTTAGAAGTTGACTCTTAAAGTGAAGAACATTTAAGAGGATAACTTGTTGGATCCATTTATGGACACTTTAAAGGAGAGTATGTAACATGAAGTATGTCTTTTTGAACATAAATCATTGAAGAATGCTTTAGATTGCTAGGGAAAGTTGAAAGTAATCAAATAGTTGAAACAACGAAGGAAGTTTGCCTTCCCTTGCAAACTTTGGAATTCTATGATGTCGGTTCGGGAGGGGGGGGGGGGGGGGGGTAAGGCCACAATTGCAGTAATTTTCAAAGGGTCAATCCAGATACCATCCTTGGAAACAACAAAGCCAAGAATACGTCCAGTCTCTACACAAAAGACACACTTATGTGGATTAAGCCGAATATGATAGTGACGACATTGAAGGAAAATATCCCTAAGATGCCCTGAATGATCCTCTCTCCGTTGTGAATGAGCGGGTAGGTCATCCAGGTAAGGTTCCACTATGTGCTTGATATCATGAAAGGCATAGGACATGGATCGTTGGAATGTGGCTCCAACGTTTTTTAAGCCAAAAGGTAACTTACGATAAGCAAAGGTTCCCCACGGGAAAATGAATGTCATTTTATGTTGATCAACGGGTAATATTTCAATCTAATTATATCCAGAAAAGCCATCAATAAAGGAGAAGATGACACTTCCATCACAGTTGTCAATGATTTGATCAATGCGGGGAGTAGGAAAGTTGTCTTTCAGACAAGCTTTATTTAAGTCCCT
Organism: Pseudotsuga menziesii; assembly: GCA_001517045.1. Taxonomy (NCBI): domain Eukaryota; kingdom Viridiplantae; phylum Streptophyta; class Pinopsida; order Pinales; family Pinaceae; genus Pseudotsuga; species Pseudotsuga menziesii. The sequence goes on along the minus strand of LPNX010853727.1, from coordinate 302,108 downwards.
AAAATCGATGCAAGCATTAATAGTGCCTTGCTTCTTGGAAACATGAACAAGATTAGATACCCACCCAGTCAATGACACGGGATAAATGAAACCAAATTTTAAATTTTTTTCAACCTCAACTTTTATCGTTACAGCTTTCCTAGGTCAGGATTGACAGAGTTTTTGCCTAACTAGTTTTGTCATTGGGTAAGTCTTGATCTCATGTACTACAATGGATGGATCAATCCCCGACATTTCTTCGTAACTCCATGAAAAAACATCTCGGAATTCCTTTAAAAGAGATTGGTATTCTTCAATTTATGTTGTTGAACAGTTCTGGACAACATGAACATGTTCAACAACTCCTTGCTTCACTAATATGTCAATGGGAATAGTTTGAGTAATGTTGCACAAATTCCCTTCAGAATCAACACCTTGCAATAATACAGGTATTTGAGGATGTTTGACAATATCAGAATTGGTAAGAGATGCAAAATCGGAATCCACCAAATTGGCATTAGGAAGAAAAGAAGATCTATGATGATGATCTTCCCATAAGGATTCATCTGGACTCATAATCTCAATAATAGACTCGTCTGATGGGAAATTCTGTAAGAGATAATCCAGAGTCGAGAGAGGGGAATCTAGAAAATAGGGCAAATGGTAAGGATCTGATGCTACCAAATGTTGATCATCAATGTAGGAATCAGAAGTATATTGAATGCCATGGTGTTATAGCAAAATCTTGTCACCCTCATGTTATGAGATAGGTATCCCCTTTTCTGCTCCAATCCCTCAAAATTTTCCCTAGAGAAATGAAGATTCAAATTATCCCCTTGCCATTTTTCCTTGTGTTGAGCTGGTAACGCTCCTCTCCCATTGACAAAAAGCGTTACCCAAGTCAGCACCGCTCCTGATACATGAGCAAGAAGTGGTGCCACCACTCCTGTCCTTACTGCAAGAAGCGGTGCCCCCTTTTCACCGCCTGTTTGCTTCATTGGAGGAGCGGTGCTCGAGTTTTCAAGGCAAAAAGAGAAGCTTCGAGAGGATTCTCGAAGCTAACCTCCGTGGAGCCTCATCCCTATGGTTTAGGACCAACTGGAGCTCGCGATACTCCCTTTTAGGATCCTATCTCCACCTCACCTGTGAGATCCTCAACCATACCTATCCTCCCATGCCTTTAAATACTGGCTCACCCCCCATGGGAAAATGGAGGAAGAATTGTGTTGCATACCCAAACTCTATCAAAATCATTCTTGAGTCTTTGGAGGCAAGGTGAAGTTAGAGGCAAGGATCCATTGGAAGGAACTCTCAACACCAAGGCATGAAGGTTGTAGTCTCTCCAATCATTTATTAATAAAGAATGTCTTTTATTTCCCATATTTACTATTTCATATGTGTGTATTGCTTGATTCCTTGGTCACATGCATAGATCTAGTTGATTATATTGTATGCTATCTTGTTTTCTTTGTTGTCTTCCATCTTTTACATGTTCTTCTGTAGTAAGTTTCAAAGACAGTGAGGACAATCTTTGAGGAAAGTATTATGGCATCATATTCTAGTGATGAACCAGATCTAGGGAGAGTCTAGCATTTTGTGTTTTTGTTTTGTTCTAGACCTAAACCATTCAAATCTAGGGAACCCGCTCTTGTCTGCAGGAGGTGCATATTTACGGCTAACACATGGTATAGGGCTTCATGAGGACCTAGAGAAGGTATTTTAGCAATCTCTTTGCCTTTGGAAATTCTCCCAGTAGTGGATGATATCGTGTTTACTATAGCAACTTACGTACTAGGAGGGGAAGCAGTAGATGGAAAGACTCCCATAAGGGATTAATCTTTCAAAAGTCCAACTCCTACAAATTGATAGGGAGGAGGGGATTGCCCCAACATAGGAATATTATTTGTTGTGGTGGTAGTGATATATGGTGAACGACAATCAAATTGATCGATGGTTACAAATTTTCCCTGGTGAGGAAACTAGAGAGTGTGAAATACTAATGAAGCAATGATTGTCATAGCGTAAAACCAATTTCGTCCTAATAATAAATTGTAATCCAACGGAGCATCGACCACTTCTACCTAGATAGAAACAGTCTTTCCCTCTAGCTCGATAGATAGTGCCGGTAACAAGTCGTGAGGTTGGAAACCTCCTCTGTCAAAGGCTTTCAAGGTGGTCAGTGACTAATTAAGGTCAGGAGAACCAATGGCTCTCTAACAAGATCGTCCAATACAGTCTGATGAACTTTCCTACCTACCACCCCAGTTGTGATTTGAAATGCAAGTTGGTGGGATAACCTCGATTTGTAATTCTCCACATTAAAAGTGATCGTAGTGGAATTCTCTGGATCTAAGGACCCTAAGGCTAACAACAATTTTTTACATCGTATAGGGAAACTTTGGAGTGCTCCCAGTGTAGACATGGCGCAAGGTTCCTGAGCTAAATCTTCAACAATGTTGTATAATTGGGCAGCTCAAGCAATAGGACACTGACTTCCAATTTGTACTCTTAGGAGGGTGCAATATTGTGTCAAGACTAGCTTTATCAATGGTAAGAGGGCCATTAGAAGGAGGTGGAGGAGAAGGATTGGCAGAAGGAGTTTTCTCAAGAGAAGTACCTTCATCTTTCTTCTTAGGAGGTTTATCATATGTTTGATTTCATGTGGTCAGCACAATAGTTTCGTTGGACATCATTCTGATTTCCTCGGTGGAGGAAGAGGGACCACGCAAAGATATATGATTGATTAATTGTTGTTGAGATGAGAAAGTGCCAGTTAGCATTGTCGGTGTAGGATTATTTTTCAAAAATTTATTGATCTCTTCATGCCTAGGACATTCCTTTGTGAAGTGATCATCTCCACACAACAAGTAGGGGTACTTAGTTTTTTGTTTGGGTTTGGACTCATTATTTGGAGTCGTGGTCTTAGGATTTTCCTGCTATTTTTTATATTTTTTAGCTTTACCTTTGCCCTTCTTCTTATTACCGGTTGTTTGCGTAGATTGGATAACATTCACCTCAGGGGAAACAGTAGGAGTGGAAGAAGTAGCATGAGATTAGCTCTGCTACTTGTTAGGTTTCACTCTAGATGGAGGTTGGATTAAACCTACAATACCATGTACAGGAGTTTCAGCAAGTGGCTTGGTAGGATCGGTACTGGGACAAGGAGCATTAGGGATCAAATCATATAAGGTCTCAGACTGAGAATAAACTAAGTCCAAATATTGAGCCTGGCTAATATCCCGTTCCTTTGTAACAACATCGCCCATAGCCACATCTCAGGCAATAGGAGGAAACAAAGATTTAGTAAACCAGTTAGCTAACAATTTCCTGGAATAGGATCTTTGATTAACCTTCGACGTCTCCTCCACTCATGAATATGATCAGAGATGTGAGTGGAAGTATTGTACCGAAGAGAGGTCAAAATATTTGTACCAATTTCATAACAGATTGGTAATTGGAAATGGGTAAGGAATATTGTTGCCAACGAATTAAAATCCACAAACGAATGTTGTGGAAGTTCAATATACCACTTAGCATCCATGCCAGTCAAAGTTCTTTGGAAGATCCTCAAACAGATAGAATCATCCATCAAGGAGTTCGAAGAACACCACAGATGGAAAGTCATGACATGGTTTTTCGGGTCTTCACCTTGCTTTCCATCAAACTTCAGGATGTCTGATGGTAATTTGACTGGAATTGTTGTCCAAAAAGAGTTGTGTTGGATGGGATCATAACTCAATTTGGATAAGTCTGGAAAATCCAAAGTAGCAAAAAATGAGAGTTGTCGATTAGGTTGAGGGTAATTATAGTATAGATAAGGTAAGACTACCCCAGTAGGAAGATAGGTTGTCTAAGGTTGGACATAATACCCTGCGAAGTGTTGGTAATTGGGAGCGTTTTGACCCATAAATGGTGGTTAAGTCCAGCTTGGGTTCCATAGGCAGGTTTAGCCCATTGATAGTAACTCCTCCGAGATAAGGGACATATAACGAATTATTGTATTATGCCCCGTTAAGGTATTGATTACCAATATTGGGTTGTTGAGGAGGGACCCAAGTAGATGCGGGTGGTTGTGAAGTAGGACCAATAGGATTGTAACTAGCAGGACCACCAAATCCTACAACTGAAGGAGCGGGTTGTGAAATATTATGTAAAATAGGCACATAAGGTCCCCTGGTTGCATGGGATGTGAGGGGTAAAAAATGACTTCCAATATTTGGAAAACCCATGGAAGGAATATAAGCACTTCCAAATGGATAATTTGACATTGGATTCGGAACGGACTATAACACTCTCGCAGGAGTGGTAAGCCTAGTAACCATTGGCATAGGTGGAGCATTAGCTAGAATCAAACTAGAAGGGATATTTAAAGATCTACCCAAAATATCACTTGGTAGGAGATAGGGTACGACCTTTCTAGGGTTTGGAGTTAGATCCATAGAAGAAACATTTGTGGCACTAGTAGAACCTAATTGGGAGTTTATCCCAAGGAGGTTTCCCAAAATGGAGCATTCAACCCAAATATGGGAGCAACCGTATCATCAAGCTGAAACTGATTGAGCCCAACTCCAGAAGGAGTTGGGACATCAAAAGATGGATTTTGAGAGGAGGGTTGTTCCGCTAAAGGTGGTACTAAGTAATCGGTAATGGGAACATTAGCGGAAGGAGAGAGTTCACCCCCCTCTTCCGTAACTGGAACTCCTTCCAATGCAAGCATAGATACAATACATGCTTCAGAATTTGTGTCCATATCTCGTTCCATGGGAGGTCAAGTCGTAGGATTTAAGGGATACTCGGGTGATAATCCCTGTATATGATGGGACCGTCTCCAAGGGAAATCAACCATTTTGAGAAAGTTAAACTAATCTCGGAAATAAACCTCTAGCTAACCAAGCAAATCAAACGCCACCCAAGCTAAAGCAACAATCAAAACTGTGATATGAGTGGTTTGAAAAAATGGATTCTCACAGGATTCTCAAATAACCACAACTCGTGATATACCACAGGGTCCAATAGTAAAACCCGACAAGGAGGATTGGGACCATACCCTTTCCTGAATACCCAACTACCTAGACGACACGTGCGTAGCAATCTCCCTGGATGATGTTTTCGGTGTATTACGGTGATAGGACGGTAAAAGGGCTTTCCTTAGTTGGTATCATGATCCCTACAAGTGTATCCCGATATACACAAGGTACATGGGATCTCCACTCCGTAGTAGTGTTGTATAATGCACGACCATTCGAAAGGGGCCTTCCTATATACGGATAAGTACGTGAAGTACCTTTCGATATACCTCAAGGGTATATGAAAGCTCACTCGATATACCAACAATATGTGGAAGAACCACACGATCCTCAGTATGCAGAGCAGGTAAATAACGACAACTCCTACGTTTAAAGATGCTGGAACACATCTCTAATCTATCACACCTTTATAAATATTTTTAACTTAAACTAGTGCTTAAATTTATCTTTTATTGCTAGGTGAATGCAGGAGGTGGATAACAGAAACATAAAACCATGCAAGTATGCTCATGCAAATCTCTCACTTTAACTTTTCAAATATGCCCTACTTAAATAAAGGATAGAGGTTCAGTTCTTGTTTTTCCAAAACAAATAAATCCCAAACAAAAAATTATTGAACTATCTTTTCACTCCTATTGTAGGCATGCAAAGACTTCTAATGCAAACATTGAAAAGAAAAAGAATGATATCTCTTTTAAAAAGAAAGATACTATCACTACTTGGCACACAAACTTTTTGAATTCTTCAAATGAAATAAAGATTAAAAAAACAAACTATTTTGTTCTTTTTGTTGAGAAGAAAACATACAAGCAGCAATCGGAACATGAATACCTGAAAGTTGTTGAGACTAATCAAGTAATCAAGAGTTTATTCCTATGCTAAGATCTATTATAAAATTTCTCTCAATTTTTTCAATAAAAAGTGTGAAGACAATCTTTTAACAATCTATGAAGACGAATAAAAGCAAAACTACTTTCCTTTCAGTTGATTAGAACAACACTCAGAGATCTAAATAGATAATTTCTTTTCAAAGCTTTCACCTTTTGAAACCAAAGACTGTTAGTATTATTAATCCTCCCTTGTCCAATTTGGTCATATGTCTAAATCAAGAGTCATGTCTAAATCGGGAGTCCATCCAGTCTATTTTTAGTCACTAGCACCATTAGGTCCACTTGACCTAATTGGGGCACATGTTTTAGTTACAAAAGTGTGGGGAACACTAATCGAGGCCTACTTCCACTGATTGTACTTGCATGCATTAGCTTAGGAGCCACTAGGAGTGCTGATACCAACCAAGGCCAATTGAGTTGAGTTGGTGACTAGTCAAGCTCAGTTACATTCAGTTCTAGTCCTCTACATTCAGTTAGCACTAGGTTTACATGGCTGCATGCAAGAGAGGCGCATTCCTCACCTACCACAGTCAGTTAGCCTTAGTTAACGCTAAATTAGACACTTGAGTTGTGTTTTAGAACTTCGATGAACTCCGATAATGATATAGACAAGGTCGGTTAATTATTGAGTCCTCCGATAATTATTTAGACAAGGTCTTAGTTACCTACACTCAAGTAGAGTCTAATCAATTCGAATTCCCTCATGTGGACTCGAATTGCTTGTGGATATTTAGCCATTGTATTACATTGTAATTATTATCTAATTACTTTTTTATTAATGAAAGCATTCACAGTTGCAAGCCATTTTTTCACTGTTTCATTCTTCAATTGCTGAGTAAATTGTGTGATCTATCTTGTGAGTTGTGTGTTTGTCCACAGATCTATGTGCTCAATTTAATATGGTATCAGAGCCTCGACGGACAAGGCACTTCTCCTCCTCAGATCTCCAACTGGATCATTTTTTTGAGCAATTTGCTCCACTCCTACTCTGCACCAGAAGCATAAGGTTTACCACTTAATACCCCAAGTTAAGGAATTGTTGATCAAGCTTGCTTGATCAATTATGTTGGATGTGATGAAAACTTGAAATGTGCAGGTAGTCGACCTTATTTTATATGTTTGATTGTGTGATTTACAGGTTATCATCTCTTCTCACTGCATTCGCTACAAGCAAGTATTTCTCCTCACTCCATTCGCTACAACATCTCAGTCCTCTTTACTGCATTCAAAATGGCCCACCCAGTAAAGCCGCTCACTTCGTTCAACTACCACAAGTGGAAGGAGGACATGGAGGGACTGCTTCGCACCAAGAATCTCTTCAAACTCACAGAAGAGATAGAGGCAGAGCAAATTCTTAATCATGACAAAGAAAAGTACTTTAACAGGCTTGATGAAGTTTTTTGATACTTGTCCCTGTCAATCTCTCGAGATCTCTGCTTCCACATCAAAGGATTGAAGACTCCCAAGGATATTTGGGACAAGCTTGCTTCCTTATTTGATAAGTAGGATGAGATGAGGGTCCATCAGCTAGAAAATGAGTTTATCTCTCTTAATCCATCCAACTTCGAAACAATGAATGAATTTTTCACAAAATTCAAGAACCTGATATACCAATTGAAGCAATGCAAGGTGGAGGAGGATGATTAGCTCATCCTTGCCATTCTCTCAAAACTCGATGCAGACTACTCAGTCTTTGTATCAACCTTTCAAACATTGAAGCTCACCACTCCAAATTGGAAGATGCCAACTCTTGATTCTTTCATCCAATCTCTCACTTATGAGAATGACAAGTTGATCCAAATGGGGATCATTCGATCTCCCAAAGATCAAGCACTGGTTGCAAGAGGAGGTAAGGTAGCAAATGACAAAGGGAAGCAAAGAGATGAGTCTCCTATGAAAAAAGAGTAGTATAATTAGCCTTCAGGTTCAAAGAGAAGCAAGAAGAATGGCAAAGGGAAGACCCTTTGTTCCTACTGTGGAAGGGGATTTCATCTAGATAGCTCCTGCATGAGAAGACAAATTGATGAAATGACTCTTCTTCTGAAGAAACATAACATTACTGCACCTACTAGCGCAAGGAAGTCTGACCAAACAGAAGACACAGAAGACACTGAAGATTGCTTCGAAAGAGGTCATGCACTGAAGGCCATCTGCTCAATAGTCCATGTCTTCCTCATTAATTATGGAGCTTCCAATCATATGGTTGCATCCAGAGAATCATTCTCTTCTTTACAGTCTTTTGATGGTCCTAGTATTCAACTGGGAAACAACATTAAAGTTCAAACCAAATGGAAGGGCTCTATCAAGCTTGAACATGGAAGGTTCAAAGATGTGCTCTATGTTCCCTCCCTAGCTTCAAACCTGTTATCTGTATACTAGATGACTCATATTGGCTCTCCAAAGCGAGTGATCTTTGGCCCTGACTCAATGGAGATCACAGATATCTCTACTGGGAACATCATAGCGAAGGATGTTGCAAATCATGCCTCCAAGGCATATGAGTTCTCACACTTCATGCCTTTTTCAAAACCAGTGCACTCTCAAAGGGAAGGTAAAATCATTCCATCTCCTTCTCTTGCAGTTTCCACTAGTATTACGATACCAGTTATATCAGTTCATGAGATTAATATTCATTTAGATTCAAATTTAGATTCAGATTCAATCCCTACTTCCAAGCAGGAAGCTAGGAAGATGACTGGAAATCCATCTAACATTTAGAAGACAGAGAAGCTTGCGCTATGTCATGCAATCTTACCTCCTTCAAAGAGATGCAACAAATTGCCTGTAAGATGCCACATGGAAAGGTCTGATCAATCACATGGTCTTCAGGAGAATAGAGTGGATCATTCACCTCTTCATCCAGAAAGAGGCAACGGTTACAGTCCTCCTTCCTTCCATCAACATTTTGGGACAAGAAGGAGAAGTCTACATGCCATGCCCTAGAATACCTGTGCACAGAACACCATTCATGCTGCTTCACTACATCACATAGATGAAGGTTGCAGCAACATATTTCCAAGTTTTTCAAACTTGAATCCAAGTTCTATCTACTTAGATAGAGGGGGGCTTTTGTCCCATGTGGTTTTTTCCCTAGCTCCTTGTATTGAGCAGTTACTTTATTTACTTGATGTAATGGGTGACCTATGGCCTTAGTTACCAGGGCCCATAGATTGTCCAAGTTAGCATTCAGGGGGGTGCTAAGATTATTAGTCCTCCCTTGTCCAATTTGGTCATATGTCTAAATCATGAGTCATGTCTAAATCGGGAGTCCATCCAGTCTGTTTTTAGTCACTAGCACCATTGGGTCCACTTGGCTTAATTGGGGAACATGTTTGGGTTACTAAAGTGTGGGGAACACTAATTGAGGCCTACTGCCCCTGATTTCACTTGTATGCATCAATTTAGCATCCTCCTAGATCAATCCCTACAATTTAGGAGCCACTGGGAGTGCTGATACCAACCAAGGTCAGTTGAGTTGAGTTGGTGACTAGTCAAGCTCAGTTAGGAGTCAGTTACATTCAGTTCTAGTCCTCTACATTCAATTAGCGCTAGGTTTTCATGGTTGCATGCAGGAGAGGCACATTCCTCACCTACCACATTCAGTTAGCCTTAGTTAACACTGAATTAGACACTTGAGTTGTGTTTTAGAACTCCGATAAACTCTGATAATGATTTACACAAGGTCAGTTAACTATTGAGTCCTCCGATAATGATTTAGAAAAGGTCTTAGTTACCTACAGTCAAGTAGAGTCCAATCAATTCAAATTTCCTCATGTGGATTCAAATTGCTTGTGGCTATTTAGCCATTGTATTATATTGTAATTATTATCTAATTACTTTTTTTATTAATGAAAGCATTCACACTTGCAAGCCATATTTGCACGGTTTCATTCTTCAATTGCCGAGTAAATTGTGTGATCTATCTTGTGAGTTGTGTGTTTGTCCACAGATCTATGTGCTCAATTTAATAAAGACAAACTAACAAGAAGACTCAAAGGCCAAAATCAAACCTAACTCTTGAAAATACAAACAAATCAAAACTAAAGACTTTTCCAGATCTTGTCTAATGATTTCAACTATCAGTAATAAAGCCAAAAAATACTCATAAACTAAATTTCAAAAACAAGATTTTGAAAATCAAACAGGGATTGAAAACCCTACCTGGCACTACGCTTTGATAGGTGAGTACAAAGCGTTACAGGCTGAGCACCGTGCTTTATCAACAACTACATAGCGGTGGCACCACTCTCTATACACTAGAAAGATGTGGTGGCACCACTATTTGCCTCAAGAAAAGGCGCGGTGGCCACTCCTTTTACACTACCCAGGTGCGATGACCAAAAAATATTTTGAAATCATAGAGAGGTGAAAAATAAAAGTGTTAGATATCAGGTATTGGATCCAAATAACATATAAAAGCAAGAATCTGAAGCATTAGAGGCAAATGAAGGAAAATATAGCAATTTCAAACCAAATCTAACTAATTCACAAGTAGATTTGATCTATGAACTAAAATTGAAAATTGAAGAAAATGAAAAACCAAGAATTTGAAATCTCCCCAACAGAGTCACCACTTTTTTTACAGGAAATTCTCAACCAATGTTAACAGAGGTTGTTTCCCTAGCATGGAACACTCAACACTAGATCAAAACAACTACAAGATATAGAAACTTCTCCTAGGATTAGATAAACCTCTTGAATTAACTGCTCTTCTTACCTTCCACAGGCTACAAAATTTTGATCCTTGAAATGCTTGATCTATGCGGATAACCTGCAAGAGACACAACAAAACACCAACCAAGATAAGAGTAACAATACAGTTTAAAATCCTATTTAAAAGACTAAGAAATTAAACAACAAACACAACATGATAATCAGACATACAAATGCTTGTGGAAAAAAAATTATATTTGTATTAAAAGTACAAAGAGGGAGAGTTTACAACCAATGCCTTGGTGCTGATAACTCTTCTCAAAGGAGCCTTGCCTCAAAGCCTTAATCTTTCCTACTAATCACGTAAGAGTCTGACTGAATTTGCCCAGAATTTGGATGCAATAACACATTCTTCCTCCACTTACCCATGAGGGGTAAGCTAGTATATAAAGGCATGAGATGATAGGATAAGTTGAGGATTCCATGGGAGAGGTGGAGGGAGTATCCTAGGATGAAGGATCTTGAGTTCCAGGTGTCCTAAACCATAGGGATGAGGATCCACAAAGGCTATCTTCAAGAAGCCTCTCAAATCTTTTTTTTTCTTTCATAAGTTGAGCATCGTGCCTTGTTCAAGGAGAAAAGGTATTACCAAGTGGGAACTGCACCTTGTCCATGGGCAACAGGTGGTGGCACCGCTTTCTACAAATAGAAAAAATGCATTGTGGAGATGAGTACCGTGTCTTATCCACATGTAAAGTGCGTTGGTGGCCAACACTATGAAATTGTTCATCCTTGCTCATTTCCAACTTCAATCTTTGAGGAATTCAAGGAAAATACTGATATTTTTGTCCCACAACATGATGTTGACAAGAATTAGGTGTAACAATGCACAATTTATATTATTAAATTTTGCATGGATATCTTTAGTTAAATGATGCATGTTTATTATTAAACATTAAGTTGTTCTTTACTTAACTTATTACATTCATTAATAGTTCAACTGATTCTTCGACCGAGGCATTAATTGAGGCATTCATATTTTACTGAAGCTTTGTAAGTTGATTTCACTCAGACATTTGCATGGGAAATTCAAATCCTCTTTCTCTATGCTTTATCTCATTATCATTATATAATTGATGCATGGCCAATATGCATATTATTTATCCATCTTATCATATCATACTGAGAATAATTATTCCATACATACTGATGATCACATATATTACCTGGGCCATATACTCATATGCTAATGTAATTCACTCTAGGGGTAGCTAAGCGCTAAAGGAGACTTATATCCCTTAGTGACTATGACTATAAATATATCACATAGTATAACCACCTCAACAAATGGAGGTCCACATTCTTGATACAACACAAGACTTCAATTTTTATACAACACAAGATCATATCCACAAGGTACTTTCTATGAGAATACTTGACTTGACATTACTCAGATTTTTAGTCTTGTTATTGCTCACAATATTTACAATACAACATCACCACCTCAATCATATGAGGATACATAAGACTTGATATGACTCACATGCCCAACCCTATATTACTCACAAGTCTAGAGAATGAATCCTGATGTTGTACAATCAAGAATCCCTCTCAACAAGAGAGATATTCTATCCTTTACTAGGAATAACCTACCATACCAATCTTATAGGAAGTATCTAAACTTTGTTACTGATAGTGGATTGTTCACAAATATGCAGTATTCTCATTAGTAGCTATGTACATAAATTTATTTTTACACGACCATAACTTCAATGAAGTAATACTTCATCTCAATGTGTTCTACCATAACACATATATTTTTTCAGAAAGCTTGACTATTGACACCTAATAACTGTAGGATCAAGTCTTTCACCCTAGTAGGTAGCATACCAAGCTACACTACTCCTCAGCAAGTAGTACTATTTGTAAAATACATTTAGTTTATGTAGTACTAACAACAATACACATAGCTAATCCCAAGCTATATAATAGGTCTACTATGTATCAAAATACAATAAATAATCCATTCTAATGTACCTCAAAGGTACTCAAACATATGTGTATCCACAAGCATAAATATACAACAGGTCTGCGAGGTACTTTAAGAGACTAACCAACTACGTATTCAAAGTAGCATCATCTGGATCCGATCCAAAGTGCAGTTTTTCTAAACTAGAAACTATAGATTTTGTATCCATCATAAACAACACATTAAAAGTGTAATTATCATGCAAAAATAAAATTTTATCTTCTCTTTCAATTTTCAACATTTGTTGACTTCAGGAATCTTCTACCATATGAAGAAGATCATAGTGAGACTTCCATTCTATGTGATGTTCTTCAAGGCTTGATCTCTCTCGTAGTGATTTCATATTATAGTACCCCACATAACCAATTGTATGGCTATGTAACCTCTCCAAGAAGTTTAACTGTTCTCTGAAAAGGCAATTCTGCTCATCCATGGATATGTGGAGGAGTTACACAACTCCTTTTTGTACCATGTCTTAGATATAACTAACTAGAAACTTTGTAAAGTTTTATTGTTTGACAATATTCTCTATCTGAGCAACATATTGGATGTGATCTTTCTCAATCTGTGTACTAGTCAGAATCCATATATCCATGAAACTTACTTTCACCGACCAAGACATGTCTGAATCCACATACTCTTGTACTAAGTAGGTAACACAACACATGCTTTGTTGTACATGTATATGCACTGACTGTAAAAATGATCCTAGGACCTGTATATATATATATATAACATCTATGAGATCCTACAAATCTGAGCAAGAATCAGATTTATCTTTATGTCTGTGATCATGGATTTATAATCCATTGTTCTTGAATCCTTTTAGGAACTCTACTGAACATTTTATCAATAGAATAAAATATTATCTAATGACTGTTACACCTCTAAACTTAAGAATCGTCCAAGATTATTACTTATATATTCCTTCTGAATATGAGTACCATACATGGTTTCTACATAGTAGGAATTTAATTTAACCAATTCCAGTGGTTTTTTCAGGAGCTAGCAAATCTAGCTTCTTCCTCTCAACATCTAGGATGTGAGAATCATAAATTTGGGTCCTCCATCATGGAGACTCATATTCCTATATATATATAAAACACATATATGAATATAATTAAGATAAATACATCAGCTTCAGGGGTGTTTACATTTCTCATAATAGAATTTGGGCAAGAAACATAAGAACCTCTTGATCTGCTCTTCTTTGGGATCATCCATTCGAATGAATCCATGTCATTATATTCTTGTAGGCCAGGGAATATGTTTTTCCCTACAAAATTATTCAAATGATTAATAACATTACATAACCAATAAATGTAATCACATGAAAACTTTCAACATACTGTCAATGGTTCACAGAGCTATATACATAGACTAAATCAATGTTTTTACATAGCCTAATTCATATCTTATGTGATGTTTTGAAACCCTACATCAGTTTAAAAATTCATATTTTATGAAGGAAATATGCAGCCCCATATTCATAACTCATGAAGAAAGCATGAAGCCCGCTATTTGATATATTATGACCAATCATGTAGTCCTCTATTCACAGCTCATGAAGCAAGCATGCAACCCTCTATTGTATGTCTTATGAAGGAAATTTTCAGCTTTATATCAGTACTATATAAGCATATTCATTCCTATATATCACATAATATGGACTCATGAAATCGACGATATGCTAATAAAAGACAAACAATAATGTATATGCTCAAATCAATTCCAAATTTCAGGAATACAAATATCTATATGATAGCCATGGAACATATTCAAAAACCTTTAAATCTGATTTATAACAATATATAACAAACAAAATATAAAGCACTTATCATTGATTGATTTCTGTGGTCTCCCTCTTTATCTATGCACCCTTTCAGAGAATACCAGAGTCCTTGTTTATTCACTTGAATGGAAGATCTCCTTTGTAGTGAAATGCTTTCTCCTTTGCTTCATTATTTCCATAAGGACAATATTCTCCTCTTTAGTGTACACAAGCTTTCTTTGGATGCACCCCTCTTCTTGACTAGAGGCCTTCATCTTGAAAATATTGGTGAGTGTATCAAAACACTCCCTTATGGTCTTCAACAGAATGAGCATGGACATGAGATTATCCTTAACCAAATCAAAGATGATATGTTTGGAATTTTCTTGATTCTTCTTGAATTCGATTCACCCTTCATTGGTGGTAGGATCCTCTACCACTGTCAGATACATAACCATCAAGGTTATTGTCTTCAAGAATATTCAACACCCTTGCCTTCCATGTGTTGAAGTTGGAACTACTTTCAAAGCGGTCTTTTGGCTAAACGAAGATTGATGTCATGGCTGCAATATTTTATTAAACTCTTCAATATCTACGTAGGCTTAGATTGATGCACAAAATTAATCTCCTTCACGCCTTATGCTATAATACCATGTTTATGTTTGAGTAAAATCGTAGAATCTTGAACTTTAAAACTTTTATCGATAAATTTCAGCATATATGAATATATTAGCCACATATGAATATGATAAATATATCAGCCACATAAATATATATTAGTGACATACAAATCTCATAAATATATCAACCACATAAATCAGCTCCATAAATCAACCATATAAATCAATCAACCATGAGAGACAAGATATACCTTAGGAAAACCCTCCAAACAAGG
The DNA here is from genome assembly GCA_001517045.1 of Pseudotsuga menziesii. Classification (NCBI taxonomy): domain Eukaryota; kingdom Viridiplantae; phylum Streptophyta; class Pinopsida; order Pinales; family Pinaceae; genus Pseudotsuga; species Pseudotsuga menziesii. Next base: position 286,864 of record LPNX010853727.1, on the reverse strand, counting down.
AGGATGAAAACCAAACAATTCTTTGAGTATGGTAGATAGATTTGTAGAGAATGGTTTACAACACATAGTAGATTTCCCAATAAGAGATATCACCACAATAGTAGAGAAGAGAGATCCAATGTAACCTTGCAACAAAAACTGTATGCAACTATATTTAATTTTCGATATGCTTAGCATATTAATAACAAGACAAAAACCCTAGCATGCAGAAGGTAGTGCATAGGAGGCTCAATAAACACACTGAGAACACTACATAGTACATTCACAAGGAGGATCTAACTAGAACTCCCTCCATGAAAACATTAACACCCTTTCCTTCCTTAATTAGCTTTAACTAAATGTTAACTTTACTTGAAATGAATGTTAACTGACTTGAACTAAATGTTAACTTAATGTGAATTGAATGTTAACTGACTTGAAATTAATCTTTAAATGATTGATGATCACTTAGTTAACAGGCTAACTTAAGTGTCATCAATGCTTCACTTTTAGTGCCATCCATGCATAATTTCTATTATTAATTTTTGCATGGATCTCTTTAGTTAACTGATGCATGTTGATTGTTGAACATTAAGTTGTTATTTACTTAATTGATTAGATTCATTAATAGTTCAACTGATGCTTTGACCGAGGCATTGATTGATGCATTCATATTTTACTGAAGCTTTATAACTTGAGTTCACTCAAACATTTGCATGGGAAATTTGAGTTCTCTTTCTCTATGCTTTATCTCATTATCATTAAATAATTAATGCATGGTCCATATGCATATTATTTATCCATCCATTCATATCATACTTAGAAGAATTATTCCATACATACTGATGAACATATATATTACCCTAGGCCATACAGTCATATGATAAAGTAATTCACTCTCGAGGTAGCTAAGCCCTAAAGGAGACTTATAGCACTCAACGACCATGACTAGAAATATATCACATAGTTTAACCAACTCAACAAATGGAGGTCCAAATTCTTGATACAACACAAGACTTCAATATTGATACAACATAAGATCATCTCCACAATTGGAGATCCATTCACATAGGGTACCTTCTATGAGAATACTTGACTTGATATTACTCACAAGTCTACGCTTTATATTACTCACAAGACTCATCTTGATATTACTCCCAAGTTTTACAATACAACATCACCACCTCAATCATATGATGACACATAGGACTTGATATGACTCACAAGTATGACTTGATGTTACTCAAAAGTCAGGAGAATGACTCCCGATGTTGTACAATCAACACTTAAAACTAATATGCACCCCACTAAGACAATACTATACTATCATTACTGCTAGAGGTGAAAGTTGTTTTACTCGGTTCTTTATAAAGTAATATACGCACCGGTGCCTCGTAAAATATATTGTGCACCGCTGAGCACATGAATAAATTTATAACATGACGTTTTATTATTTAAATTTTGGACAAGTCGGTCCTCTTTAATTGGATATATGCACCAGTGTGACTTCTTTGTATAGTGAGCACCTCGAACCTCGAAAGTTCAAAAAAAACTAATGATGACAAGGTTTCATATCACATGCAATGAGTGGTCCCATTGCAATGATTTCCAGAGGCCTCATATGCAAGTAAATAAATCCTATAAAAATATATTGCTTAAAAGGAAAAGAATCTACATATGGAATATATAGAAGGAATCAAGAGAAAGAACAAGAAAGCTAGGGTTTCTTCCAATACTGAAGGTAAATATGAAACCCTTTTTTTTTAAATGCAATAAAAATGATTTGAATAAAATAGGGTAAATATTGAAGTGATCAATAGATTGAAATCACATACCTTCAAATCTCCTCTGCATATTTGTACGTGGCCTTCAATGATCTCTTGTATCTTTTGATTTCCCAAAAAATCCAATTACTCCAAAGCCACTGCTGTAAATATTTCTTGTTTAGATCTCCCTCTAAATTATGGAAAAAAATGAATTAAATCTTACGGGTTTCTCTTATAAACACAGATTAAGAAAAATAAATTCTTTCTCATTTTTTTGTTGTATCTTTTGGCACAAGATGATAAACACACACATTGTTCTTTTACTTGTTGTTTTCGGTGCGCTATTTGTTGTAAAGTGCATTGGTTCACTATTTGTAACACACTGAATTGTAATATAATAAAAAAATCAAACATTTATATTATCTTGATGTTATCAGTGCACTATATATTGTAAAGTGCACTAGGGTTTTTTTTACGTAGAATTACTGATTAAGAATTTCATAGAAAATGCGAATGAGAACCTCCACAATTAATTTTTTGCATAGGTTTTGCTTCGTTGACGAAAAAATGGATGTCACTTTTAAGTGCATGTAACTCTTTCATGCATTGTATGTTTAATATAGTAATGTGCACTAGTGCATAAACAAAGGATGTAACACACCAATAACTTGTAAAGGCCCTTCAAAATTTGGTTTGAAGTTAGATTTTTAAATGATTTATGGACTTTTTTGTATGAATTTATTCATGTACTAATCATAATTTTTGCTCAAATATAGGGAAGAAAAACTTATAATATTAAATGGCCAATTCTTTGGATTCCAAGTCATTCCATGTCATTGCAAGTCCTTCAAGTTCTCCCCNTAATTTTTGCTCAAATATAGGGAAGAAAAACTTATAATATTAAATGGCCAATTCTTTGGATTCCAAGTCATTCCATGTCATTGCAAGTCCTTCAAGTTCCCCCCCGCCATTTCCAGTAAGTCCAGATTTTATTTAATGATTCATTTATCTAATTGAATTTATGTTAGCTATGCACGTGCATTTGAAAAAAAATTCATTGAGTTTTGCAGGATCATGATTTGGGATCAAGTCTGAATGCACAAGATATTCCACCAGTGCAAAATCCCACAAGATCTTATCATGAGAAAGATATTGTAGGCAGATGTTTGATGAAAATGGGAAGTCACTTTACCCTACCAATTGTAGCATTTCATCTTCCAACAACCAATATGGGTCATGAGTACTACAATATGAATTTGATCTCTTTTACGACACACTAGTAGTATGCAGTTGTTCAAATGTAAAGGGTTGAAGGTGAACCCTCTACTTATCACATTGTCCCATTCTATTAATGATCAACTACCCAAAGCTGATGAAGGCTAATACCTCCCACTGCGGTCAAGCATCCAATGGGTGATATACAAAATACACGTAGAAATACTTCCATAGGGTCCTTTTTTGAAAGGTTGGAAGGCAAATCAAGAATTAAGTTCCATCCTAAATTGACCAACCCATCTCCTTCTATTGGGTCAATGGAGAGTTTTAGTGAGCCAAAATATGATATCAATACTACACAAAACATCTCTACTAAGAGATCTAAAATATTGTATGATTCAAGAACAAAAATTTCCAAGTACACACCAAGGTCAATTCAATTGTTGGAAGGCAATGATGAATTCCCTCTTCCTATTCATCTGCAAAGTAAATACCAAACTTGTTGCAACCACACATTGTATGGTGCTTGGCTATCTTCCATGCATGTGCCAATTTTGGAACACAATTCTCCTTTTGTGGTAGTAGTTATATGATTTCCAAGTATAAAATAGATGTTGCAAACCTCCGGTTGTTTATACTTTCACATGTATTAGTTCCTCCCAAATAGTTAGTAGCACTTATGCCATTTTGTGGTCCTCTTTATAGTCAGTCTAATAACTTGAATATTGATGTAAAATTTGGAAACTGCGCTGTGATTTTTGTGTATCTTGACGTTTTGATCCCTACTTTGGGATCATCTTTAGTAGATAAATGTGCCTTAACTTTTTTGCTGACCATTAATTGTTATAAATAGTGATTTTATTTGGTATGGTCCTTCTAGTTTTATGTTGTCTTTACTCTCATAGATTCCCATTCATATGGTTGATGTTTTCTTGTTTCAAGTGGGTTGTGTTTTGGTGGTTTTTTTTGAAGAATATGTAGTAATGGTTTCCATGTCTTGCTAAGTTTTGTTCTTTCACCCTTATTGAGGCATTCTTGGTTCATCCCAATCCCAACTTTTTCCTTATTTTTTCGTTTCATTAGGCTATCTTCTTTCACAATGATAGATACTTTTACGCAAATTTGATGTTTGGTTATATGGGAGTGTTATGCTAATGTTAATTTGTTTAATCTATCATGTATTAAGTCTACGCGATGTTCCTTTAACATTATCTCCATATATCATTATGTTTCCCCAATATATACTTTTCCACATGAACATGGAATGGAATAAACTCCTTTATATAGGCTAGGATTGATTGGGTCCTTCAGGGGGTCTACCATTTTTCTAAGTGTATCATGGTGTGTGAAATTAACTCTAGGGTCTCTCTTTCTCAAAATATTGGCGATATTATTGGTGTTTCCTTTTATGTATGAAAGGTGTATCTTTTTTCCATTATTGTTTTCATCTTTTATCTTTTCATGAGGTCGTTTTTTCTTTATGAATGCTCCATTGAACTCCTCACATTTGTACCCATTGTATTTAAAAACTTTTGACAAGTGTTGTATTTCTTGTTTTAAGCATTTGGTTTTACTTGCATTAGAGGAAATTTCAACTCAAAATGGGCCTTTTAACCCAAATTCAAATTCCATGTCATCACATGTTAGCCAATGAATTTGCTTTAAATTTGAAATACCATATAGGTCTTAAACATTTTTTTAATATAAATTTGGGGATAGGTATCATAAAAAAACCTCATTTTTTTGTTCGTATTTTCGACAAATCTCCCTGTGTTTTTACTCAAATTTCGACCGTGAGAGCTCATTGGATGCGGAATTAAATTCCGCATCCAACGAGTACCCACTCGACATACTTTTTATGGACCTCTCTACGCCAAAAACATGAAATACCTGAAAAACGTGATGATGATAGGGATTAGTGGTTTATACTCAGACATGATCCAAGATCAAAATATATTTTTGAGAACAACAATGTTATTATTCAAAACAAGATAATCAAGTTGATGTAGGCAATGAAGAGTGATGTGCAAATGTTTTATTTTGACATTTATATTGTGGGTTTGCGATTTTATTATGGGTATCTATAACTAACCAATTATGTTTTTACTTCATTTTATAATGTTGGATATGAAAAGTTAATAACCATTTAGTACCATTATATTTAAAATACATTAAAAATTACAAGCATAAAACATGGTTTTCATACGTTTTTTTGTCATATTTATTGTTTATTACAACAACTTTGTGTTGTATTATATTAACATATGTTATGCTTTTTTTTCCTTGGAAAAAAAAGCATAATTTTATTTCATCTTTCGAGTAACAAAATTACGTTTTTCAGATACACATCACTGTGTATTCATATAAGTACCCTGCTAGGGTCAAAAGTTGTACATATACAACGGATATCAAGACGAAAGAGCAATCCCAAGCAGACACAAGCGTCTCAAGCATCAAGTACTACCAAAACAATATATAAGTACTGATCAATAAAAGGCACATAGTTCCGAACATGTAGGGCCAAAAAACAGTGTCAAAGTGTGACAGAGGTCAAAATACAGGAAAATAACATTAACATAGAGAGTCATATGAGAAAGATAGTCCCAAATATAGTCAGATAAAAAACAACAACACTGATGGATCAACGAGGGACCACCCCTTCAATGAAAGGACGATGATAATATGTATGTTTAGACTCATCATGAATCTCCCTAATCTTCCATTGTCCCTCCATCAAATGTAGACCCTCCTTTGAGGCCAAGTCTGCCTCCCTGTTATTATCCATGTAGACATGGCTACAAGAGAATGAAGCAAAAGTGTCTATAAGATCAACAATAGAAATGAGAATATTATCCAATTTCAAGTGTCTGCACACCTGAGTCTTCTTGACCCAATTGATGACATTCATTGAGTCACCAAAACATACTAGAGTATAGCACCCTTTCTCTGCTGCAAAAATGAGTAATAGTTTTAGACTGAAAAGCTCAGCAAAGTTATTGCTTCCTTCTCCTAAACCCATCGTGATCTGAAAGAAATGTCCTTCCCTCAAATACAGGTAAGCTCCACCTCCACATTGATTATCTTGAGTTGCCCCATCAAAAAATGCCCATGGAGCAGTCTTATCAATGACAACCTCTAATAGAGTCCCGCTGATTTTTCGCTCTAATATGTTGTGGGAAAGCTTCCATAATGCCACATGGCAGCGAATCTGTAAGCTCAGGGGTATAAGATTTCTCATAAAAAATTAAATTGTTACGGGCAATCCAGACTCCCCAAATAACAAGGAGAGGGAGTGCTTTCAGAGAGTCAATCGTAATGGTTCTTCTCCATTCTTCCCATGCTAGAAGGATGTTGTCTCCTCTCTAGACACAGTTAATTCAAAATATCTTAGAACATTCCTTCCAAACCGCAATGATAAATGGGCATAACAGGAAAAGATGTGCAATAGATTCATAATCCCCTTTACAGAACGAACAATATCCCGAACCATGGACACTCCTCTTTTGTAAGTTATCCCAGGTTGGAGCCTTATTCTCCATAACACACCACATAAATAACTTGTTTTTCGGTGGGCAATTGATTTTCCAGAGTGTTTTCCACCACCGCTCTGTTCATCCCCATGCCACTTAGAATGATATATCCAGCCTTTGGGGTATATTTACCATTTGGTGCTTAATCCCAAATTTAAACATCCTCCCTATCGTGCAGAATAATGTGGTCTCTTGTGAGTGAGCCGATATATCTCTCCAAATCCCTAGTGACTGGTGCATCAAACCCAAGATCCCCGGCCCGAATCCAGGATTGTGTCCATCTGACCAACTGTTCAGGGACCGTAAGCTGATGCAGATAGAATATACCAGCATTCTGAAGCTCCAGTATTGTGTTTTCCAGGATTAAATGCTGTTGTAAACACCCAACCCAAGGGTCCTCCCCTATCCTGAGTTTCCTTCCATTTCCAACACTCCAAGCCAACCCACCACCTATAACATCAAAGGATTTTACCACAGCTTTCCAGAATATGGAACCCCCAGCATGTGTTTTGTCGGGCCTTCGGATCCAGTCCTCCAGCGAGAATGGTTCGATATATTTCTGAATCATCACATAGGTCCATAGGTTATCCATCTGTAAAATTCTCCAGCTTCCTTTTGCTGCCAGGGATTTTGCAAAAAGAAAAATATTTTTGAGACCCCAACCCCCCAATCCTTATGGAACTGCTAACTTCTCCCACCCGACCCATGGTGTCACATGAGCTTCTTGTTTCCCACTCCAAAGAAAGCGAAAGCAAATTCTACGGGCTTTTTCAAGTATACCCTTAGGGATCAAGGCCAACGACATCCAGTATACTGGAATGACGACATCCAGTATACTGGAATGGCGTCCAAAACATATTTGACCAACACAAGTCTACCAGCCCTTGATAGCCAACGATGGCTCCACAGATTGAGTCTCTTCTCTAGTTTTTCCAATATCCAAACCCAATCCCGCTTTCGATAGTCATTAGGTTTAATAAAGAAACCTAGGTAATGTAAGCCCTCCTCGATCCTAGCAAGATTAAACGGGAAAAGAGCAAGAAGGACCTATTCTTCTTCCCTTGATAAAAGAAAAGAAATTACTGTGGATTTACCAACATTAATGTTCATGCTAGTTGCTATTGAAAAAGTTTTAGAATACCATCCAAAGTGTTTAAACCCCTGACAGAGCCCGAACAGAAGACCAATATGTCATCCACAAACAACAAATGTGAGATATGGAGGTTCTGAGATAGTTGCAACCCAGTGAAAGTGCCCAACCGAATCGCCTCCTTAATCGCCCGACTAAGGCCCTCTACCACCAACAGGAAGAGTAGTGGTGACAATGGACAACCCTGCCTCAACCCGTGTTCAGCATGGAAGAAAGGTGAAGCAACCCCATTGATCAGGACCGAAAATGAAACAGTAGTGATACAGCTCATAACCCATCTGATAAAAGCAATATCAAAACCCAGGTGTGTTAACAACAAATGAATATAAAGCCAGCTTACGTTGTCGAAAGCCTTAGCCAGGTCATTTTTAAATATAGCTCCTTTGATATTATTGACCTTCATGGTGTGTAGTCCCTCCTGGGCCACCCCAATAGCTTCATGAATCAATCTGCCCTCCAAAAAACCAAATTGTTCATTCGATATATGTTCAGAAAGAACCCGCTTAAACCTGCTAGTGATCACTTTTGAGACCACTTTATAGATGCAGTTACAGAGTGAGATGGGTCTGAAGTCATTCAGTGACAAAGGGTTGTCCACCTTTGGGATAAGTGCTATGAAAGTTGAGTTGAAGCAAGCAGGAATCCGTCCAGTGGTTCTGGTATCTTCTACCACTTGTAACAGACCCTAACCCAACAGATCATAGAGCTCCAGAAAAAATTCAATCGTCCAACCATCTGGCTCAGGACTTTTATCCTTCTGAAAACTTTGTAGCACACATTTTAGTTCCTCCTCCAACACCTCCTCCATCAGGGAGTGATTCTCATCAGGCCCCACAAAAAGCAGAAACATCTGTGCGATTCAGATGACTTCAGCAAGAGTAGCATGAGCAAGAGCCTTGAACAGATTCTTAAAATTTTCAACCCACAAAGAGGCCATACTATCAAAGGTGTCATATTCAATACCTTGTTCATCTTCAAGTCTCCATACAGTGTTGGCAGCCTTCCTGCCTTTAGCATAAGCATGAAATTTTTTGTGTGTTGTCATCCCCACACTCAAGCCAGGTTGCCCTGCTCTTAAGTCTCCAAGTTTCTTCCCTCTCCAAAAGGAGCAAAGTCCTCTGACCCTCCAGCCTTTTTAGTGCCTCAAAATCCACCCTATCAAGAAGTCTACTACCCACTTGCTCATAAATCGCAGGAAGCTCAGCTTCAACCTGTAACAATTCTCTGACATCCCTTTTTCTTTTTTCAAATATCTAAGGCTTTATCAACTCTTTCAGGTTCTTGAGGTTTGCTGCAAATTGAAATGCAGCCGTGGGCCCATTCCCAGGTCTAAAGTGAGCCCAACCATTGGTAATCAAATCGATAAAGCTTTCATCTTTGAGCCAAATTTTGTTGAATTTAAGAGGACAAGGTGGTTTGGCCAGCCCATCTTTGATCTCCAGAAAAAAATGAGAAATGGTCCGAGAGTCCCCCAGTCCCAACCCATTGTCGAATGAGTTGATGATTGTCCACAATTCTCTCAGAGATAAGAGACTTGTCCAACCTCTTCGCCACCCTCCCTTCCCCACACCTATTGTTCTTCCATGTAGGCTTAAGCACCACAGGCTCCACATCCAACCAATTTTTATCCACCAAATGATGAGTAAAGTAATCAGAAAGTATATCAGGTCTAGCATGAGGCCCCCAAACCTTGGCCTGACCCAGTGAGAAATTGAGATCCCCACCAATAATCAGATTTCCCCCCCTAAACAGGGAATGATTGAAAATAGAATCCCAAAAAGGAATTCTGTTCAGATATGGGCCATATATATTGATAACATCAAAAGTGTCCGCTAGGTCCAGAGCTTTAATAGAGATGCCCAAGACCGATTCCATGCCCCAAACATTAATAACCTTAACACATCTAGTATTCCAACCTATAGCCAAGCCACCCGAACGACCTCTAACATCCAGAGTTTCAAAACACCAACCTCCAAACCAACTCTCAAGCTTAGCTTTAACCTCTACACCTACACCCAACGTTTCCTGAAGTAACATAATCTCAGGTTGGTCTATTTCAACCACCCGCCTCAATGCTGATCTTTTTTGGGGACTAGCAAGACCCCGATAATTAAAAGAAAGGTCCTTCATCTCCTGCCCTTCTTACGGGCATTCATTGCTCTAAGTGCCCTATCAATCAAAATCTGCTTTCCTTCCTGAACGTCCTTCTTGGCTCGAGACTGAGCCTTTGCTAAGTGTGAAACTCTGCCCCTCCCCCTAGTAGAGGCCACGGGGTTTATCCCCAATCCTCCAGAGCCACCTTTGGTGCAAGAGCGCAGGAAATAATTGGAGTCAAAGGATTTCGTGGGAGAGTGGACCGAATCTTGCATGACGGGTTCCAAAACCGACCCGATGGGGGGTTCCTCAACAATAGCAGTAGAGATGGGAGACCGTAACTCAATAGAATTGAGGGAAAGTTTCTTTAATCCCTCCACCCAGTCAATACCAGAAACATTCAATTGTCTAGTAAATAAATGAAATGACGAGGGAAGAGTAAAAGAGGGAGTACCCGTAGCTCCAACCAGGAAGGGGTCACCGACCATTCTCTCCTGAGCGGCAACCAGTAGCCCCCCCTGAAGGTGCTGCTTCCACCACACTGCCTTCCATAGAAGCAATATCAAGACCCATCAGTGAAAGAGGCGGTGATGAAGGCACAGATAGTTCACCCTCTCCACCAGATAGAGAGTTGTTGTCCTCCTTATGATGACCTGCCTTGAACCGAGCCGACAACGGACAATCAATTGTTGGGTGTCCATACTCGTGACATCTATGACAGTGAAAAGGGACATTCTCATAGTCCAAAGTTTGTAAATGCGAATAATCCCTCCAAGACATCCTCATAGCCCACGGAAGCCCATTTCTGATGTTGATACTGATAAGAATACGAGCCACCCTCTTCAGACTGGTGACATTGTAGGAGTAATCCGCCTCCAAAAAAGTACCTAGTAGATTACCGATATGCATGAAATGTTCTATGGTCCAGAATGGGAGCGGCAGACTCGGAATTCTAACCCAGGTCGGAACAACGTCGACCCTTTCGCGGCTAGCATCAAACAAAGGATGCCATTTCTTCAGCAGGACCGGAGCTTGTTCAAAGGACCAATTTCGATTAAGGACCCAAAGCAGATGCTCTTCATTCTCAAAGTTGAATGCAAACCAGCCCCGTGCCAACCCTTCAACAGTAGGAACAACCCCCATCTCACACATCCAACAATCTTCCACCTATTTTTTTACGGCCCTGATAAATATCGTTTTACCCATGAAGCGCCCAACCAAAGTGAATTTGTCCAATGTTTCCATAAAATCCCAACTAATATCCTCACCCACAGTGTAGTTTATAATAGGCGTCATCTTCGGCCATTTGCGACGATGCCTACCCTTACCTAGCTCCCGAGCTGTCTTTAGTACCACCATCGTGCGAGGGTTCATTGTGAACCAGACTAGGGTAGCCCCTTTGCTCCCACGCACCAATGGCCCTGTCAACAAATCCCCCCTGTGGTTCTTTCTCATCACAGACTGCTAAAACCCTACCAGTACTAGAACCATCGTGCCATATTCCATCAAGAGACCCTGGAAAACCCCTCACATGGCAGCCCCCCGGATCCACACCTTGCACAAAAGGAAAATGCTTCAGCGAGAGGAGAAAAGGTTCCTCCGGCAGCTCCACAGCATCAGGCGAGGATAGGAGAAAACCTGATGGCGAAAATCCGTCACCCAAAACTGACGTGGTGTTTGTAACTCCCAGAAGCTCCGGCCAACAGTGCCCAGAAGCCTCCACCACAATAGCCGGATCACAAGACGGGGAAACCCAAAAAATGCCTTCCTCCAGCGGGTCAATCAAATAATCCACTAGGTCCTTGTCCGTCATCTTCACGACAGATCGGACGGCACAGTAAAAAAGTAAAACACAATAAACAATAATTTACCTTCCCAAGTGATACCGACAGTGGAAGCCTCGGGACCCTCGAAACCCCCAGATGTCCGTTGGGCCAGCCCAAAATAGGAAACGCTTGTGAGACAATCAAAAGCTGTGTGCCAGATCAATGGCCTGTGGCAAGATCTGGTGGGCATAGACCCCTACCGGGCGCTCGCATGAAACCCTGATGGTTACATATGTTATGTTAACTTTTAAAATACTTAGCATTTGAGATGTGAATCACAAAGTTGATGACATATTCATACACTACACTAGGAAATATTTATTTATAGTAGTTTATTATTATTGTTATTTAAATTGGCATAAATATCACTTTAGTGTAATGTTTTCTTTTAAATATGTTTTTTATATTTCAATATATAAGAATTTATGATCATTATCAACAATTGACACAACAATATTTATTAAGTAAAAATAAATAGGAATCAATTTGTGAAATCATTTATAGAATTATTTAATTAGGTTGGTAATTAAAAATCAATCAAATTGTGAAATCAGTCATAGAATTATTTAATCAGGTTGGTAAACATGTTTAATCAACATATTGTATCTTTATAGACAATAAACAATTCACCTTCAATAAGACTTAAACATTATATGCCATTAATGTCAAAGGGAGAGAGAAATATCAGGGGCATGATGACATGGGGAGTATGATGTTTTCCATCAATGGAAAATGGGGATATTATTGAATAAGGTTGTCATTGATGTCCAAGCCCAAGCATAAGTGTATATAACTCCAAAGTGGTCCCCTTATGGCGTACCTGTTAAGCATGGGCCTCATGGGATGAGATAACATGTGGTTGTTTCAACATGACTACTTTGAGCTATACACAAATGGAGCAAGTGAAGAATATCCTAAAGTGACAATGATGTTTCCATGTAATCATGATGGTGGGAAGTGTAAAGAAGCCCGTTGATCAATGCATGAAGTGTCCATGAATACAAAGTTGCGGGGAGTCTAATGAGAAAGATTCTAAAGACAAAATAGCAAATTTACCCCATAAAAGTAGCTTAAATGAAAGAATAAGTTCCATAATCATGTAGCCTATTTTGAGAACTTTTTTGGTGATAAGTGGCACGATTCCTAACTCCCCATGGTTGAGGTTTGTACTGGGACAAATTTTTTGTCAGGGCCGACCTAATTGGGCCCTAATTTTGTTAGAGATGACCTAACATGACTATGATTAAAAGGGTGGCACATTAGTATAAATATAGCTTAAACGCATCATCCATACAATATATCTAGACTGGAGTGTGCAAAATAGAAGAATATGGGCTAGAAGGGGTTAAACGGTGCAAAAGAAGTATATGAATTCTATAATTGAAGAAGAAGAAGATGTGCTATACAGTGGAGAATTTATTTTATCTAGGGTTTGCTAGGGAATAGGGTTTCTATATGTTGACAAAGGTTGGTAAAGGCATGATCTAGGGTTACTCTCTTGGAATGACCTAGGTTTTGAAGATGATGATGATGTTAAAGGATTGAAGGAGCTCAGGAAGATGAAGTTTATGGATGAATATTTCTAGGGCTTGATTGAAGAACAATGACACAGAAAGTGACAGTGGAAGATCGATACTCTTACTCATATTAGGTTGGTAGAGTGGTGCTAGGGTAGGTTGGATCCTGTGATCTCAGGGGTGTTGGATTTTCTGTCCCTCTCTCACGCTGGACCCAGATTCAGTCCCTTATGGGTTAGCACAAAAAATCCCAAGATATCGGCCTGACGGAGCAGAGCTCAGCCGACAACACCTGCGACATGGATGTCATCTCACCCAAGATATCTTAGTCCTTAAGGGTAACTGCCAGAACCACGTTTCTGTAATTTGTGCAGTAGTGTGTTTTAGTACCTTTGATCTACGCCAAGGTTTTCCAACGAAGACTGAGAAGGTGGGTTATTGGTTTGCACAGTACTTCAACACCAAGTTTATATGATCCAACCCTTATTTATGTGGTTTCATGCAAACACACAATGAAAATATAGCATAATCATATTCATTACTATAATGCGACAGTCATACATTTATCCATTTGCAACACAATGATCAATCGGTCAATTAACACAACATTCACACATATATCTAGGCTACTTCAATCATTCACACATATACACAACATGTAACGTGGAATCCCATCCGAGCAAAAACCACAAGGTGCTCTTCATCTGGAATGAGGAAATAGATGCACCTTTTATGTGCAGACTCTGTTCTAGATCTTCACTTCTCTCTTTACAGAATTTTCCTCCCTCTCGTGCTCTCTGATCTTCTCTCTTCTTCTCTTACTATTCTATTCCTACTATTGGTCCGCACACAACCTGGGTCAAATCGACTTTCTCTACTTGTCTGCAGTCACCTACAGACTCTCTACGATGATGCACTCAGTGATACATAGTTTCTCTACCAAAAACCCATTACTTCCAGCGTACTCCAGCTTAACATCTATCAATCTGGCTATCCGGCTAACTGTCTAATTGTCTAGCATCTAGTGCCTAACCCAAATACAGCTTGGGTTCCTTCTTTTATAACCTCATTATAGGCTTGATACAAATCCCATACATGCTTGTTACTGACTCAATTTCGAATTGATACAGACTCTAACAGACTTATTACGGACTCCCTTTCAATTGCTTTCTCAGCCAATTGACTATATCCAGCCACTAGGTTGTCTTTCCTATTCTAGTAACTCATAGTGGAAGGCACTATCGACCTGAATTACAAAGATACCTTCATGTATGTGTCGTTCGTTGGCTCCAGCCGAGCTCATACCCATGATCATGTAGGACTGTCGCTTTCTTAGCGTTATGCCTTACTATCACTTTCTATTCGTTACCTTATCTGCACGACTACTTCTGTCGATATTCTTCCATGTCATCTCGCATCTTTTTCTGTCCTTCCGTCACAGCTTACTTATTTAACACAACTTCCTCGTCCCGCGCCTTCCCTTTGTCTTCTTCTTCTCTCTCCTTTTATTTGTCGAAACATTCTTCCCTTTCCTTTGATGTTGCTTCTTCTATCGTAGCTCCTTCCTCTTCTCCTTTACACTCTTCTTCCATACTTAGGAATAATTGTATATGAATTATACCCTTCTGCCCCAATGTCCAACAAGCCCCCAACACTCACCTATGTCTCGTACCAAGCCACGTGAACTAGTGCTCCATAAACTAACTTGCGTTGAAAATCCTCCATGATTTTCACTAACTTCTCTATATCTACGTGCACTTCTTCTTTTGTTTTCTACATGTTCTCTATCAGGTCAGAACTGACGTGTTCTGACATGACTCTTTCTAAAGAGGCCACTACCTCATGCATATTCTAGTGCACAGGCTGAATTATTCCTATGACTTTCTTTGCTTCTGCTTGCAATTCGTCTACCTTTTCCTCACGCTGCTGCTGCCGTGCACACAGTGCAGTCGTTTGCTGTTGGAGTCTGTGCTCTTCTGCTATATTGACCTTTTTTTGCTCCAAGGGTAGCTGCTTTATCGCATTTCCTATCTGCGTGATATTTGTTTCAACCACAGTGAGCTCACTTGCAATCTTCTGTGTTTCTCATCCTCCAACAGAGCTTCCCAAGTCTGGGAGACTTGGTCTACAACCTTAGCACATTTTTTCTCTACTTCCTTTATTCTTTTCACAGCGTGAGTGGCTGCATCACGTCTGCTTTCCAACACTTCTGGTGGGATGTTGGGAATCCTTTGTTCTTCTAATTCTGTCACTTTCTTCTTAAGGTCAACTGCTATCTTTCCTAGCCTAAGGACCTTATCTTCTGATGGCATATCGTGTGATATTTCAACATCATCCAAATTCGAACAAATAATATTAATGACATGTGTGAGGTTGTTCTTACTTACTTCTTCTTTCCTTGCTTCTTGTGTGGTGTTTTGCATTTTGGCCTTCAGTTTGTTGATAGTCTTTGCTGAGTGTTTCACCTGCTTTTTAAGGGTATTTCCTCGTACCTGAATCTCTGTAGCCACTACTTTCTGTAAATCATGCACATCCTTCAATTGTATTTTTGAAAAATTTAAAAATATCAGGCCAGTAGTGTTGCCCACCTCACTAGGGTCTAAGTTTTCTAACTCCATCACTTCTTTGCTTAGCTATACTTTGTTAGGGTGGTCTTCTTTGGGTCACAAGGTTTCCTATGTTTCCGACGGTCCAGGCGCGGTGCGTCCTGCGGTGTACTCTCTACTGCAAGTTTGATTGCTTTGATTGTTCTTTTAAGATCATTCAACCTATCTGTGATGGCAGTAGTGAATTGATTCTGCTACCGTCCAAGGTCGTCGAACTGTGTATGTACAACTTTTTGTAGGGCCTCTGCCAAGGCTGCAGCTTCCTTGTCATCCATACGGGAAGCATTGGATTCTTTGTTAGCCTTTTGTTTCTTGCGTAGAGGTTCTCTTTGTACTTCTTCGTTATGCACATCCTTTTGTTGGTGCTCTAATGACAGCTCAATCTGAGGTTGATTGGGATGAGCTTGACATGGAATTGTTACATCTGCTTGTTGGGTATTCTTCTCTTTGAGAGGTGGCGATCCCTCGTGTTGCCAATCTTCTGGCCAATCACTAATAACGATCTCTATATCTTCCTCTGTGCGCATATATTGTGTTGGAAACCACTATTCTCGGGGGTGTCGACGTGGTTGGATGTATACATTGTGGGGTGCTATTAGAAAATTAACATTATGTTGAAATATGATCATGGTATTTGCACTAAGGCTTACATGTTGGTTTACCAGGTTCCTAAAAACTTCATTATGGACAAAGAATTCAATGTTGCTACTCAGTTATTAGTCTTTGTTAGGAGAGAACCATAAGCTCTGGTATCTCGATCCTCTACAGAGGACAGGTAAGTCTACAGGATGATAATCCGCTGGTTCAGACCATACACTAAATGAAATTAAAATTATCAACCAAGCATAATGGAAAGGAGTACCTTCTTCATGTGCTGAAGCGACATCCTGGAGTAGTTCATTAAGCAAGAATTGGGACAAATTAATTTGAACTCCTTCTACATAGAGTGCGACCAACATTACTATTCCTGCAGTACATTGCTTTGGTCTCGAGATATGCAACATTTTATGTGTCAATATCATGGCTTCCATACGAGTGGCACGGTCATTGATGGATGATATCAAAAAATATTCGCTAGAGCTGACCAAGCCATACTTTTCCTGGACATGTGCAATATTGGTTGGGTGCTTGCCTTCCTCAAAGGTTGCTAGTAGCTACCAGGTCCTTCCCAGCTCTCAGCAGTCTTGTGATTGCTAAGATGATATCAACATCAATCGAGTGTGGATTTTCTAACCAAAGGAAGCCTGCGTGAAAGACTACCAACAAATGTTTTACATAAATATACACCTGGCTGGATCGACCAAAGTGTGGCATGAAGATAAGTGATAGGAGACACGATTGTTCTAGTCTGCTTTTCCATTACATTGGAACAAACTGGTTTGGTAATTCCAGCTTATCTCGGAATAGCTTCATATAATTCTTCTTGTCCAGGTCGCGGAGTTTACTGGTGTCTGAATCTTTAAAGGGAAGTTTTTCCAACTGAGGCAGGATATCCCGTAGTAATTTCATATCCTTTAGTTTTTTAGGTGCTACCAGTGTAGCATGGCACTTGGCAGTGATGCTAACTGGTGGTGCATCCATCCTTCTCGGTGGAATGAAAGGCTATACTAGATTCCTGGTTTCAAAGTTCTCTTGCTCTTCTTGGGTCGATGGTGTTGCTGGAGCTTTCTCGTTCCTCGACTTCTTCATCGATTGCTTCCCTTTAGGTCCTGGTGGCGATTTGTGTTCCTGAATTCGACGTTTTTCTGAAGACTGAGGTGGAACCTGGCTCGTAGTTATCGAGGGCTGGTTCCTTGGGGTTCTATGTCCTGTATCGCACTGCATGGGAGTAGTGGATAAGGTTTCACAAGGGAGTTAACACTGGTTATCGTAATATAGATGAACTGGTTTGTGCTCATTGAGTTACCTACAATACTTGCTCCTTCTGGTCCTAGACACAATGATTATGGATATGGTAACAAGGCGTATTATGAAACAAAAAATTCTTGACAATTTTCCTTCACATGAGCATTCTGTACTTATAAAGCACTCCCTCTCTCGAATGGCATGGGGTGGAAGAGTGGGTTATTTAAGGAAACCTTTTCAGCTCGTCGTCACCTAGCTAGCATTTATACATACAATTATTGTTATTTATGGTGGACATAGTCCCAAGGTATGCCACCTGATTCTATGGATATTTCCAAATTAATGACTGACAACTGCGTTGTCAGTACTTTACTTAATTATTGTGCCAATCATGGCATCGAGTTATGCTAGTGTCATTTCGGTTGAAACTTATGCTTTTATTCGGAACTCTCCCATCCTATTGTCACACTCTTTGCGACTTGGTTTTATTTCTCTGAATGTTACACGTCTTTAGTATAACACCCTTCCTTCCCTTTTTTTTATATGTCATGTCTAACAGGGTACCGTGTATTTTCATACATGCGATATATTTCCACTTCGCACATTCCTTCTAACACGTGGAGATTATAGCGGATGGGTCACTATCACTCAGATCCTTCATGATATTATACCACGTTGTATAGTTATGCTCCATTGATGGAAGCTCGTGTTCGCAACAGGTATCTCTTCAAAGATCTTCTCGTTTACTACCTGTAGTGCAACATCCACTATTGGATGTTCACACAGTGAATTCAAACATCAGGGTAAATCTTATAGCTAAGTTTTCCCATTCAATGGTTCCTTGTCGTAGCTCTTCTAAATTGTACCAACTTCTCGGGACCATTTCCAAAGTGTGGATGAACCAGTGAACCCATTCTATTCGTGGATATTCTTTCCAAACCGTTCGACAGACTCAATATGCTTACCAGGATTTGTCAGTCCTACATATTTCAGATCAGGGCAGCTGATCCCTTTGCTAATTATGATCTCGATCAATCTCTTGCATTATAGCCATGCAGAGATAGATTTCTTGTGTGTACCCCACCATCTAGCGGGCGTAGCTTTCAACGCATACTCCAAAGTGGACAATTGCTGTGATTCTGTGACCTTTTCTTCAAAATCCTCCAAAAAATATGCAATATTAAGAAATCCTTCATATGTAGGCAACGTGCTTGCTTCGACTTCTACCCTTCGAACAACGCTTGTGATTCTCGCACATTTGTGCACGGAGACTTCATGCAACCTGTTCTGCCAATTTTCTAGAGCATCGTTTGAGTCGGACGTGCACAAGCTTACAGTCCACCAACTCAGGTTTCCATCAGTTCTGGGGTTAATATAGTCTTCCTTCGAAGACATAATGTTATACAGTTGTTCCATATAATTGTCTTTCCCTTCGCTATGCATAGGCTCGACATATAGTTGTCCTTCAAGCAGATCAATGGGCTCACCACTCTTATTTCAGAATCTTCGAAAGACAAGATCCTTTTCTTGAAGTTTATAATAGTTTGGTTGTCTATTGCCCAATCAATTCCTATAAGTGCATGATATGGGTTTGTGTCATTGACAATTCCAATAACTTTGAAGTCAGCATATATTCTCAACCCTTTGACTTCCATAGGTACTTGGGTCATTTTACCAATTGGTAGAACCTTCGACCAGTTTGCAAGCCTTAGTTGAATAGGAGACTAGTCTAGTCGCGACTTATTCATGCTCTCCTATGTCTTTCTTATCAAGATATTGACATCTAAGCCCAGGTCTAATATGATATAGTCCATATCATAATATCCTATATGCACAGTCATTCGCAGTTCTCGAACTGTCTTCACTTTTCTCCCAATATGTTTAACTTTTTTCTCAGGTCGTAGGTCTTCTGAGGTTTCCTCTATGAGTGTTGTCAATTCTGCGACAACATCTTTATCATGGATTAGTGCTAAACAACTTTTGAAAAAGTATTTGAGATTACTAACCTTTTTCATTGGCATCTTCTTGATTAGTTGTTCGAATCTTTCGGGCATAGATCTAACTTGTCCAGATGTCAACGGTTGATTGGTGTCAACAAAGTCTTGTTGCGTCTCCAAGAAGACTTCTTTCTCTTATTGAATATCTAGCAAAGCTTTCTTTTTTGCCTTAGGTCTTACCTATGGTTGTCCTTGTTGTGTCCTTTGGTCTGCTCCAGTCGCAACACCTCCTCTTGTGACTACAACAATGTTGGGTTGTCTTAGCTTGGCAGAAATCATCTGAATATTCAGATTCTACACCGGGTTGGGATTAACGACAGTTCTAGTCTGCCATTTTGCAATAAGATGCGGACACTATTCGACAGTGTGATCAAATGCTTTACAATATGTATATTTTTTTGCGGGACTTTGACAATCTCGAGCAAAATGTCTCGGTTTCCCACAATTATAACATACGATTTCGCCTCTTCCTCAACCTTTGAAATTCCCACCCCCCTTTGTGGAGGGTATTGTTGTTGTTGAGGGTACTGATTCTGTTGGTATTGCAGTTGAGGATATTTTTGTTGTTGATACTATGCAGGCTGATACTAAGGCTGCGCTCGTTCAACTTGCATTTCTCATAATTTTTCATTAAGTAGGCATCCATCGTTTTTTTGTTGTAGTAGCTGAAGTGCTCTGCAGTCTTTCTCATCGTGACCTACTGATCTACAAAATTTACAATATAGACTAGCGGGTGCACTTAAAATATTCTGTAAGTACATAAATTCCTCGAACTTGTGACCTCTAGTCTGACATATTCTACACCAAGGAATTCCTTGGGTGTTTAATAAGTTCGGCGCACCTGCTATGACATAGTTCATCAACGCCAGAAAATTATCTTTATGGTGTCCATCTGATCTATATCTTGTACACCATAGTTCTTCCTGGACTTCCTTTCCTCTTTTAATGTCCCAGAGCTGCACCGTAAGATTGGCCAGCTGCAACTGAATTTGCATCATTCCCGAGCCAATGTCCCCAACTGGTGAGGCTTCTAACTTCATTGCTATTTCAAGAGCCTTTGTTTGTGACACAATTTTTTGTTGCATCAACGGGGTTTGGATATGTGGCAGCAAGGCGACAATGAACCATTCCTTGTGTTGCACATCCGACGTTTGGAAACTCACTTTGGCCATTAATGTCTTAAATATTTGGTCAAAATCCCAAACAGATTATGTCAATAGTTGCTTAATTTATTTGATCTCAATGATGCATTGTGATTCAGGCTTCGACTTTTTGAATTCATTTATCAACCCGAGTCAAATCTCGTTGAGTGTTTTCGAGACAACTCCTACTAGTACTATGGAAAATTTCATATACGAGTCCAGCGCACGACCTCGTAGCATCGTGACCATCTGTGCTTTCTTGATGTTCTCATCCTGGATCTGTCATACAGTCCAAACAATGTCACAAAGAAACCAATGCTGCTCTCGGTCTTCCAGCCCATTCCCATTGGATATTGGGAGCTTAATGTCAGTTCCAGCCATTGGATTGATTGTTTCTGTATTGACTATTGGTATAGTCGATTCTTGAAACAAAATTTGTACTAGTCAGACTTCCTTGTTCTATTTATAGCATTAGTACTCTTTGTATTTACAGAATTACTTGGAGACAGGAATTGCGATCTTACCTCTAGTACTGTAGGTGAGTTGTGTGCACGTTCTTGTTCTGGAGCTTCAATCGACTCTTTGGCCTCTTCGTCGCCTTTTGATATCGGCTAATATTCCTCTTCCTCATCACAAGATCCTTCGTCTAAGTACAATGCAAATTCGTAGCCTTCTTCTTCTCACTCTGTGCTGCAACTCCCTCGTCCGAACATAGTTTTTTGTTTTTTGCCGTACCTGAATCTTCCTCTGTGTCTTAAAAATCCAAGCTCTAGTTTAGTTCCACTATCTCCTGGGAACATCTAACTCTAGGGTTCTGCTGAGACATAGCCTGTAACGTACCCATACCCCGTTATCATGCAGAATCAAAAATTTCCTACGGAACCGTTGTCATTCTTTGAAACACAGGGCATGGCCGTGAAACACTCCTCCACATTCCATGTTCTGATACCACATGGTCATTGAATGCTGCATGTAAATTCTTTAACTTCCTAGTAGCAGAGAAGAAAGATCTTAGAGGAGACCGAACGATGGAGAGAAATCGCGATGGAAACCAATGATAAAAAATGGTTCCACATCCGAAATCAAATAAACGGCTCAGGTTCATCTCGCAAAAATTGACGGTGTGGAGAGCTTCACTTGCAGAATCGAAAACATCTCAAAATTTGACTCTCGCACCCCACATCCCGCATCCCACATGCAAAACGGCCGTTATGAAGATACGAATAGCGGAAAACAAAATTTACCATAAGTCATTTCCGCATCCCACATCCCGCAAATTGCGGAAAGCATATTTCACCAAATGACATTTCAGCATACCGCATCCCGCAAGTTGCGGAAATGGAATTGTGGAAGGGAAAATGCGGAGTCCAAACTTCTGTAAAGCGTATTTCCGCATCTCGCAAGCTGCGGAAGGAAAAATCTGTGGAAAATCGATCTGTTCAAGAAAATTTCTATGTTTAAAACTGATTTTGAGCATTCATGCCATCACGAATGCGGTCGATCTAGCTCCATAACAACTTAGAAAATTTATTGAAATGAAACTACATACACATATACATCATTCATGAAATATACAACTGCATTAAATACATTCCATTCAAGCATTCATCATATTCATATTCATTTATAAACAAGCACAGTTGCAGGGATTGAAACACAAGAAATACTTATCTTTATCATAAGCTTGTCCCGCAACCAGCTATGTTGCTGCAACATTCCACCCAACCATAGGTAAGTGTGCTCCTTAACCTCTCAGCAACATTGCCACCCTCGAGCTGGGCATGATCTTCCCCAAGGAATTAGGAACACTAGCAAACTTTCCCCATAGCCAAGGATACAATAAAACTCAGTCAAGCCAACACAGTTGGGTTTATCAGACTTTCATAGGTAATGGTTTACACTTAGCCAAATTCACATGAGACACAATCAAGCCAACAGATGGGTTAATCAGGCTACCAACCAAGCCATCTTTGCAATTGGGTTTATCAGGTTGCCAAGGAGGTGGAAAGACAGACTGCTAAGCTAGTGAGCTCAACCCCAGAGCTATGAACACCCACACCGAATCTAAGCTGATTTCTAAATAATTACACACCAAAAACAATGAAGCATTGCCTTCTCTGCTACACAGTCCCTCAGGCCATACCTTCCCTTCCAGTGCTATTCAGGGTAAGCAAAGAAGAAAACCGACCTTCTAGATTGTTCTATGAGGTTCTTTCACACACTAGGTTTATCAAGCAAGTCTAGACTCCATTTCCATTCCTTTAGTCAATTCAAATGCCATACGTGGATGCACACACGGTGATCTCAGTCCTCGGATTTATCAAAACATAGAAGACACCAGGGATTACATACACACACAGAAATTTACGAATTTTTGAACATTGCCAGTGCCAGACCGATTGCTGCAAATTACCAAAACAAAAATGTTTGCCAGTCTTTCAAAACAAAGACACCAGATCTGATTCAGGGCAATCGTATTTAGGAAAATGACTATCAAACAGGAGAAATGTGAAGAGAAACAATCTACACGGGGAAAACCCAAAACATGAAGGATCGAGCTTGCCAGACATGAGAAATTCATGAAAGGTGCAGACTCAGAATCATTTTTTTTGCTTGCTTGTTATTGCATGAATGCCCAATTGGGTTTCCAAAAACGTTTTGTTCAATCCAAATCGTGAGGGAAGGTGAAACGTTGCCACATGAGGGAAAGGTGGTCGTTTTTGGTGTTTCTTGCCCAATAAATTAAAAAAAAAAACATTTTCCCCAAAGTGGGGCTCTTCCCAATTCTAATTTCCCCACTCTTCCAATCCTCCACTCCCTCATCCTTAGGAAAAATCATGCCCCCATCTCCTTTAGTTTTGTTGACATAGCTGGCTGTGGGTTTTAATTAAAATTGCAATTTTAGCATGATGTCTAGCTTTTTAATGTTTATCTAGCATAAATAAATGCCATTGGCCACACCTTAATTGCTGAAACATACATACTAAATCAATGGTGGGTCTTTTTCCTAGCTCCACACCATGATTATTTACATCCTTTATTTAAATGCAACGGGGTCAAAACAGGGGTGTTACATAGCCACCCTTTGCTATTCACTCTAGCATCCCCGGAAAGCCTTTTTCACATAAAAGCATTTTTATCCACGTCTTTAAAGATAATAGGTATCTGTTGCGTGGTTATTGGAAAAAATTCCGCTCTGCCTGAATGTATGAGGTTATTGTGTAAAGAACAAACTCAGTAATATACCCTTCTAAGATACTATCTACCCAAAAATCCACAACCCTTGATATAGGGTTGTTTTCTCTTTTCAACTGCTTAATTAAGAACGAACTCCACTCTTTCGGTTCTCCTACTTGGAAATTGCTTTGTTGGGTTGCTAGCTTACACAACCACTCATGCAACACAATGGGAATCTCGACAAAGAAAATATTGTCAAAGGCTAAATAAATGTACCGCTCTAACCACTTTGCTGGCGTCTAGTGAGATCCTTCACTTTCTTTTCGTGCAAACTCTAGCTCTTTGGCATCCACCTAGTCTTGGATTTTCGATTTCGTGGGTTGCCACAACATATCCCTTACCACAAAAGTTCAAGGTCCCGACAACATAACCATTTGTTGGTTTTTTTGTCCCTCTCTCACGCTGGACCTAGGTTGAGTCCCTTATTGGTCAACACAACAAAGCCCAAGATATCGGCCCAACAGAGTGGAGCTCAGCTGACAGCACCTACAACACATATATCGTCTCACCCAAGATATCTCAGTCCTTATGAGTAACTGCCAGAACCATGTTTCCGCAGTTTGTGCGGGAGGGTGTTTTAGTACCTTGGATCTGCGCTAAGGTTTTCCAACGAAGACCGAGAAGGTGGGATATTGGTTTTCACAGTACTTCAACACCAAGTTATGATCCAACCCTTATTTATGCGGTTTCACGCAAATAAACAGTGAACAGACAACATAAGCATATTTGTTACTATAATGCGACAGTCATACGTTTATCCATTTTAAACACAATGATCAATCAATCAATTAACACAACATTCACACATATATCTAGGCTACTTCAATCATTCACACATATACACAACATGTAACGTGGAAACCCATCTAGGAAAAAACCACAATGTTCTCTTCATCTGGCATGAGGAAATAGATGCACCTTTTGTCTGCACAAAAGCTGCAGACTCTATTCTAGATCTTCTCTTCTCTCTTTATAGACTTTTCCTCCCTCTCATGCTCTCTAATCTTCTCTCTTCTTCTCTTCCTATTCTATTCCTACTATTGATCCGCACATAGCCTGGGTCGACTCGAACTTCTCTACTTGTCTACGCACTCAGCTACAAACTCTCTACTTTGATTCACTCAGTGATACAGAGTTTCTCTACCAAAATCCCATTACTTCCAGCTTAGTCCAGTTGAACATCTATCAGGCTGGCTATCCGGCTAATTGTCTAGCATCTAGTGTCTAACCCAACTGCAACTTGCATTTCTTCTTTTATAGCCTCAGTATAGACTCGATACAGATCCCATACATGCTTGTTACTGACTCAATATCGACTCGACATAGACTCTAACAGACTTATTATGGACTCCCTTTCAGTCGCTTTCTCAACCGACTTACTATATCCAGCCAACAGGCTGTCTTTCCTATTCTAGTAACACATAACGGAAGGCACTATCAACTTGGCTTACAAAGATAACTTCACACATGTGGCATTCGCTAGCTCCAGCCGAGCTCGTACGCACGATAATGAAGGACTGTCACTTTCTTAGCATTATGCCTTACTGTCACTTTTTGTCCGTTACCTTATCTGCACGCCTACTTCTGTTGATATTATGCCATATCATCTCGTATCTTGTTTTGTCCTTCCGTCGCGGCTTACTTATTTGGTGCAACTTCCTTGTCCTGCGCCTTCTCTTTGTCTTCTTCTTCTCTCTCCATCTTCTTTCGCACCATTCTTCCCTTTCTTTTGATGTTGCTTCTTCTGTCATAGCTCCTTCCTCTTCTCCTTTAAGCTCTTCTTCCATACTTAGGCAGAATTCTACATGAATTCTGCCCTTCTCTCCCAAGGCCCAACAAGGGGCTTGTAGCTTCCTTCTAGTGGATGCTAGAGAATCTAGGAAGTGGGTGCTTCCTTCCAATTGGAGATGGTAAAACTAGGGGGTTGTAGCCTCCTTTTAGTTGGTGCTCATAAATCAGAAGTTGGTGCTTCTTATGAATGTAGTATTGTTTTAATATAAGAAAAACATTATGTGTTTGTTTTTATGTAAAATATCTTGAGCATTGTGTATGGCTTACGCGATGATGAATTCCATTGTTAATGGTTAATGTTTACATGTTGTTCTTGAAGTTTTCAAATGTAAACAGTACTCAATACTGATTCACCCCCCTCTCAGTTTTGGCGATATTTCCAACACCCCATGCATCTCAAAAGGTTGGCTTATACTCCCTCCATATGTACCATTACGACATCATCCTTGGGAATTGTTGTATCCATTCTAATTCATAATTATGCCCCCCAAAGAATCTTAGAGTTATTAGCTTCTTAAGGCTCTTTGAGTGGATCACTTGAAACAAACTTACACTTTCCACAAATGAACAACGATTAGTAGTTATCTTCTAAATTTAATAAGATATCTTAAAATTTGTTATTAATAATAAAGATCCGTAACTGGTTATCATATGTGATCATAAAAATGCCTTGCCACAATTAACATGATGTAATATAACACATCATAAGTCATAATCATGGAATACGATGCTTTATAAACTAAGTTTTAACTAAGCATTCTATTGAATAACATATTATATGCGATATTATCATAAAATATCCATCCATGATACCATCACGAAATAATTAAACATCCTGTCGAAATAATATGTCATGAAAGACCATCATGAATTAACAACATATTATACAACAAAATACCATGTTGAATATCAACATGAAACAACAATATATCACAAACTAAGTTTCATCTGTCACAAAATACCACGATGAACAATGAAGTACCCACAAAGCACCATATTAAGTATCAACATGAAATAGTAAGTATGAGACTGAGCATGGCATATTATCCTCATGTAATAAATAACCATCCCAAGCTAGTATCAGAGATCATACCATCATGAAATAATTAAGAAGCATATTCTAAGTATCACATTCCATCCTCATGAAGTTCTATCATGAAATAAGATTACTAAATATCACCGACCTTGAAATATCATCATGAGATATCATAACTAAGTGTCACCTTCCATCAAATCATACAATGAAATCATTATGCAATAACACCATATGAAATCACCACATATCATCATTCATATTGTCACTATTACGTCATAAAATCCCACATGCAACGCCACATATCATCGAACAATATTATAATATCATATATGGGATGGGACCATGTAGTAATAACCATGCATTTTTCTAAGAAGCATATGATTGCTTAACCTCATAAATACTCCTATCTTGATTCTCAATTTAACATATCATATCTAGAAAGTGGATAACTAATAGTGGATAACACATGTAAGAATAAGTATCCAAATATTGCATCTTATAGTATTGAAGAGAGAATCACAACACCCAAATAGAATACGAGTTAAGTTCCAATCTAGATTCATTTATTTACCCCCTTGTATTGAGGTCTTAAAGTACAATATCAATTTGATAACTAGAAGGTCACTTACATAACATGATCCATCTTTTTCACTTCTTTTTATCAAGTGATATTGCCCAATTGTTACCTATATTATGTTTGTAATTCCTCATCTTAAAAGGAGATGAGTAATTTATAAAGTTTGTCGATATTTTATAGAGATCTCCATATATTTTCGATTACCCAAGTACTATATTTAACCTTTAGGCTACATCATTACGAGCATGTATCCTTATTTGAACATAAATTCCTCTAAGTTTATTAATGGTATTAATAATATGCCTCAAAATCAAAATCAAATAATGTTCATACATATATTCTTGTGTGTATCTATTACTCATTCAACATGCATGTTGTATATGTGGATAATTGTTTATCTTTAGTCCCTTCCTAGGGTTCTAATGCCGCTTACATCTTTGAATTAACTTAGTCTAAGGACCATCATAAACCATAATATTTTAAGATTGAATCATCATTCTTTAGGTTCTATACAATGCTATATCCACTTGAGCTCTAACAATTTATGCATAAAGAAATGATTTCACCACCAGACTTCCCTAATTTGTTTGATAACCTAGCACAATTACCTCCCATAATAGAAAGTACTTCATCATCATCATCATCATTATTTCAAGATGCTTATGATTCCTAAAGGTCATGCTTATCAATTCAACACAACTATCATGATTTTAAATTATTAACCACAAAAATCAAGTGGCTCACCTACTTAAGCCTATAATACTTCCTTTCTAAAATATAAGGTTAAAAACATGATGGTCCTTGCTTTAAAAATGATTACTAACTACGTTTAATAGTTAAGATTGAGTGTAGAAGGTAACGATTAGTAACACTTTTAAAATAAAATTACTTGTATACAACTTGCCCACTTTAATTAATTAATGTATTCCCTAAGCGCATGTAAGTATAAGGGAAATGGTTGAAGTTACACCATTAAAATCCAAAATGTGGTATAATATAATAAAATTCAATATGTGAATTGGTCTACAAAATATACTTAAATATAAGAAGATTCACACCATAAGAATAGTATGGTGAACCAAGAGTATTCACAATTTAAAAGAACACTATTATTCATTAACAATTATTTCCCATGAAGGGAGTTGCCTTCATTGTTATTTAAGGATATGACTAAATTACCAATTTGGCAATCATATTACTCATGT
Source organism: Pseudotsuga menziesii (assembly GCA_001517045.1). Classification (NCBI taxonomy): domain Eukaryota; kingdom Viridiplantae; phylum Streptophyta; class Pinopsida; order Pinales; family Pinaceae; genus Pseudotsuga; species Pseudotsuga menziesii. The sequence goes on along the minus strand of LPNX010853727.1, from coordinate 258,351 downwards.
TTATTTATTAACTAAAATTTCAAGCATTTTACTATTATATTATTTAGTGGTTTAGTCTTATTAGCTAACTCAACTAACCTTCCAAGGGTTGCGGTTGGGGATCTCTTGTGTCCTGTGGAGTTTCCATCTCTTCCTTCCTGGGGCGAACTAAATATTGCATTATCCCCTACCTCCTTTTCAGATGATATGGTGGCTTGTCACGCTCCGTTGGTTGGTAGTTCTGATGTTGCATCTTATCCTTTGGATACTATACCACACTCTTGTTGTTCTTCTTGTCTCCCCTTTGACCCTAATTCTATCTATTCTCTCATTGATTCTCCCTGTGTAGATGTGCTACCCCTTCCTTCTGTTAACCGGGGTTTTGTCACTGCTAGAAAACTGAAGAAACAGTCTAAAGGTATGAAAGGTTTGAAGGATGCCATTAGATTCCAATATTTTGTACACTCTAAGTTGGTTTCACTCTCCTCTCGGGGGTTGAATGACTATTCGGTACTTTCTCCTTCCCTAGCCCTTAGAGCAAATGCGACCACCTCTGAGGTTACCCAATGAATTTTCTCTCCTTCAATATCCATGGGTTGGGCGGTGTTGATGTATTTGTAACTTCGGAATGTATTCACTTGTATATTTTATATTGTATTTCATTGTACCCCGATGTTCCTCCGATCGGGAAAGTCATTAATATAATAAATTTATGTAAATTCATTGAGGTTAACCCTCCTTTGTAAGTCAGGGAAATCGTCGCCACAGTTGAGGGGTATTAGGGTTATTAGACTCTCCTAGCGAGGTCGGCCCTGGTGAGTAATTGTCAAGTGGAAAACTAGTATAAATAAAGAGTGAGACTCTCTATTTGAAACACACACTCACTCAATTGTAGCACATAAGTGAGAGAAGAGGACCTCGCACAAGTGAGAGAGAGAATAGTTGTCGAAGATCATATTTGTGTCTTTGGGTTTTACTTTTGCTATTGGTGCTCATTCTATCTCTAAGGAAGATGCGGGGTTTTCTCCTTTATGATTCCCCTGAGGAAAACTCTTTTTGTCTCTTGTGTCTTGTGATTATTACTGTGCATGTTATTCTCTCAGATAATATCCTAGATCGTATTGACTAAATGATAAAAATCTAACATGGTATCAGAGCCAACCTGAGAAGAAGACACTGTGCAGCTGCAGAAGCTAGGGATTCTTACTTTTGGGGTCTCTCTCCACATATCATCTACAAAAGGAGGTTAGGATAACTCTCCATTGAAGGGCGCACCTTTCTGTCGAAGCAGAATTTGATTTTGGGCATTTTTAGTTTTTGACCTGTCACTTCTGCGGGAAATTAGGGCTTTTCACATAAGAGGAATTTCTGAGTGATCCCGGCATAGGATTTATCTCCTCCTCAAAATCAAAATTTAGAGACCAAGATCGAAATTTTTGGTTGGGTAAAACTCTGGGAAAGTCAAACCCTAGTTTGACCACATACCAAAAAAGCCTAAAAGACTAAAACTAGTCATTTTGGTGCATTCACTATATCTCGAGATTATAGAAGGATCAGGAGTTGAAACTTTTACAAGAAGAAGATAAATACCTTATGTTCCTTGTGTAAAAGTTTCAGCCTCATATTCGCTATATTATGGGAGATATGATTCCTCCAAATTAGGGTTCTAGCCTCTCCATGGATTCATCCCTAAACAAGACACCTAGGGAAAATTGTTATATCTCAGACTACAAAGGTCCAAATGAAAATTGGCAAGATTTTCCAGATAGGGAAGAAATTGTAATTTGTGTGTTAAACTTTTCAGACCCCTAAGGTGAAACAGTGACACGTGGTAGCCTGTACAAGTTCACTATGCTGAACAGTCTTGAAATAAGTCACCTTGGGAAAAATATCATAAGTCCCAATTGGTGAAACCAATTCTGCTCAAACTTGTGGTGTTGGAAAGAGGACAGACGAGGCTACCTCAGTGTGAAGTTTCAAACACAAAGGAGCAGTTATTTTGGATATATTTCAGAAACAATATCAAGAATTTATGTAGAAGAAATTGAAGAAAACTAGGGCATCATATATTTTAAAGTTCTAATCACAGTTTTGGGAAAATGAATGTGCTGCTCAGCTTGCCTTGAGGAGGCACGTATTTCTATCCAATTAGATTTGAAAGATTCTAAGTTTTTAAAATTAGGGTTTCTCTGACAAACCCTAGATCAACCAGATCTGGAACCAGGATGGACACCTCAAATCGGTAAGATCTAATCTTTTGTTATTTACATTTGAGACTCTCATTTCAAAATGACTAATCACACCAGCTTGATGACAAGCTTGGTGAATATGACAACTTCCAAACATTGAAGTATAGGATCTCACTGGTTCTTGAAGAAAATGAATTGCACACCTACATAAGTGGAGAGGTTCCAGTTCCAGAGGGAGATGAGGCTAAAAGCCTTACACAAGAAGAAATTGGTCAAGGCCAAGAGAATTATTGTTGATTCTATCAAGTATCACCTTATGCCACAAGTGTCTTCCTTAAAGACACCTAAAGAGATGTTTGATTCCTTGACCATGCTATTTGAAGGGAAGAATATAAATCGGAAGAAGTATAGGAACTCCATGATCCTTGAAGAAATTGACTTAGATCAGTATTTCAGTAAAGAAGTTATAAGAGCTAGAGGGAGATGAGTCTAAGACTAGAGCCAAGAGAATCATTGCAGATTTTATTAAAGATCATCTCATTCCTCACGTGTCATCCTTGAAGAAACGAAAAGGAAGTGTTCGATGCTATGATGAAGCAATCAAAGAAGAATAAGATGTTGTTATAACCACCTTGAATGACCTCCTAGGATCATTGGATTCATTCATTCGAGGAATGTGTGCCAGAAGGAAGTGATTACCTTCAGCAGAATCTGGGAAGAGAGCACACAAGAAGAAGCTTGACTCATAATAAGAGAAGAGAAAATGGGAGCAACTGAAGATCAAGCTCTCACGATCCAAAGAAGATCCCTGAAGCAATGGGTAATATGAAGGGCTCAACTCTTGAAGAACCTCTTATCCATCTTAACATTTGGATAAGAAATGATGATGTCATGAATGAAGAAGATGATAAATATGAAAGCGCAAGAAGGAGTCTATCGACGAAACAAATAAAGACAAGTATTTGAATTGTCTTTTCCTGTATATCTAGTTGTTTATATGACATTGTTTATTTGTGAAATGTATTATGCATAGTAGAATAATGAACAGTATACTACTAATATGCATGTGATGGGTAAGTAGCCCATGGTGCTATACAAATCTCCATTGCTACTTATCTAGAATGAAACCTCTTTGCTGACATATTGGATCAGTGCACAATCTCAATGATGTCATGGTAGATATGGAAGGCATCAAGAAAGTTTCCGTGAGATATGGATGAATGTTGTATTGGCTAAAATAGTTGCATGATTATATCTTTATGCATAAGAATTTTCGAATATGAATATTCCTTATGAAATGTTTCTAACCATACAACTAATGCATTTGACTTGTAGGAAAGATCGTGTACAAACGCCTACACGAAAAGAAGGACGAGACTTGTTCTAAAGAACAAGTGACGACAGTTCAAGAAATAATCCAAAATGAAGAATAATATGACGATACTTCAAGAGGACTCAGACAAACTCTAGTTATGTGAGTCTGTTGAGTGACATCGTTGATGTAGAGCCTTCCAGCTATGAATAAGTAGCCAAGAGGAAAGGGAAGGAGAGTACCAGTTCAAGAAGAATGATGTCTACGATGTGGTATCAAGACCTAAAAGTTATTCCGTAGTGTCTTCCATATGGATCTACAAGGTCCAACATGTAGTTAGATGGAAACATCATGGGATACAAGGCAAGATTCGTAGCATGAGGCCTCTCACATAAAGAATTCATAGACTACGAAGATACATTTGCAGCCACTGGAAGTTAAGACACATGACATGTAGACTCATGTGTGCAAATTAAAGAAGGCCTTGTACGAGCTCAAAAGGAACCCATGGGATAACACATAAATGAGGAGCTTGGAGATCAACTAGATTAATGAAGATCTTAACCTTTGATACAAGGTTGAAGATGAAATCCTATAGAGGATTACAAGCTCACAAATGGGTGTGAGAAGAACTTTTGAAAAGGTTCAAAATAGAGGATCTTGGTATCCAGTGACCCTAGATGGTTACATAGAATATTAGTAGCAGAGGAAGATACTTGTCATGCCAGTACAGAATGTTTCAATACATAGAGTACGAAAGGTAGAGGGAGAATGATGCTCCACTTTAGAGGGAGTGACTGCAGAAGATCCTGGGGTTCAGCATGGTACGATAGGATGGACAGATTACTGATGGCTCTAGGATTTACTGAGAGTAAATTGGACTCCAACCTTTGCTCCAAGGTTGAAGGTGGAAGACCCGTGATGCTCCTATTATATGTCAATGACCTGTTCCTAACAGGAAAAGAGGAACTCATTAAAGATGCAAGAAGGAGACTTGCTTCCAAGTTCGAGTGAAAGGACTTGGGAATGATGCACTACTTTCTAGGCATGGAGGTGTGGTAGAGTATAGATGGAATATCCCTTAGACAAGGGAAGTATGCAGTGGAGATCCTGAAGAGGTTCGGGATGATGAACTACAAGTCCATGACCACACCTATGACATCGAACCTGAAGCTATTGAGTGATGCTTCATCATATTCAGTTGATGTTACGATGTATCGTAAGATGATTGGGTCATTGATGTACCTGAAGAATACAAGATCAGATATTTGCTTTGCTGTGAACACATTGAGCGAGTTCCTGATGGATCCGAGACATGTTCACCTAATTGCTGCAAAGCATATTCTGATGTACCTGAAGGGTACAATTGACTATGGGCTCAATTATGAAGCAAATTAGAAGATTAACCTGCATGGTTATGTGTATTTTGATTGGACAGGTAGTGCCATTGATAGGAAGAGCACTTCGGAGTGCTGCTTCAGTATGGGATTAGGTGTGATCTCTTGGTTTAGCAAGAAGCAGTCCTATGTGTCACTGAGTACAGCCGAAGCAGAGTATGTCACATCTTGTTCGGCTAGTTGTCAGGCAGTGTGGCCGAGGAAGCTACTATCTGATTTGTTTGATCTCTAGTTGGATGCTACTTGTATATATTATGACAACCAGAGTTGTGTGAAGTTGTCGTTGAACCTGGTGTTCCATGACAAGTCAAAGTATATCAAGATCAAATATCATTATATCAGGGATATGGTGCAGAGAGGAGCAGTGAAACTCTAGTTTGTGATCCAGATCGAGATCTCTCGAAAGAGGGAGTTCTAGCATTAGAAGATGAGACAGGTTATATGAGAATAAGACCTTGGTGAAGCTCGTAGGTTGCTCAGACGTAAACGTTCCTGTAGGTTTTCCTCGGATGTAATCAGTCCTGACGAAGCTCCCAGGTTATGCTTGGACATAATCAGCCTTGATGTGATTCTATGCTAGAAATGGCCAGAGTGATGTTTGAGTACTTCAGGGAGAAGCTTGGTGTTCTCTAGATCGAGGTTCCTTCCAAGGAGAAGTGATGAGTCCGAGAGCCTTTCTGAGATGGCGAGGGGATTGGTTCCTGCCATGGTCAGATGTAAGTGTTGAGCCTTTCTGACATTGTGAGAGGATTGGTTCCTCCCATGGTCAGATGTAAGTGTTGTGCCTTTCTGACATGGTGAGAGGATTGGTTCCTCCCATGGTTAGATGTAAGTGTTGTGCCTTTCTAACATGGTGAGAGGATTGGTTCCTCCTATGTTCAGATGTAAGTGCTGTGCCTTTCTGACATGGCGAGAGGATTGGTTCCTCCCATGGTTAGATGTAAGTGATGTTCATTTCTGACATGGCGAGAGGATTGGTTCCTCCCATGGTCAGATGTAAGTGCTGTGCCTTTCTGACATGGTGAGAGGATTGGTTCCTCCCATGGTTAGATGTAAGTGCCGTGATTTTCTGACATGGCAAGAGGATTGTTTCCTCCCATGGTCAGATGTAAGTGCCGTGCCATTTTGACATGGCGAGAGGATTGGTTCCTCCCATGGTCAGCTGTAAGCACTGTGCCTTTCTGACACGGTGAGAGAATTGGTTTTTCCCATGGTCAAATATAAGTGCTGAAGATGTGAAGAACTATGTGGAGGCTAGGCCTATATCCAACAAGGTTGGCTCTGTAGAACTTCCTATGATGAGTAGAATTGAGAGATAGCACCATTTGCTCGGAATAGAGGAAGCAGTGACGATGATGATTCAACTTTGATGATGATCCAACTTATGATGATAATCCAACTTTGATAATGATCCAAATTTAATGACGAATGAAGACTTGTGCTGATGAACTGTGTCAAGGGAATACCTTCCTAGTTAAGAGGGAGTGTTGATGTATTTGTAACTTTGGAATATATTCACTTGTATATTTTATATTGTATTTTATTGTACCTCGATGTTCCTCCTGTTTGTTCCATAAATTGTTCTTAGACTACCAGAGGAACAAGCCAACACAATCTCAAAAGTAAAATTAAATAAAATAGGTTTTAGGGTTTTAAAAACTTCATCAGCAAGGAGGAAATAAACATCCACAAGCTAATACAGAAATGAATCATGCAAATTGGATAAACTGGGGATCAAACACATCCCAATAAGCCATAAACATTACACATGAAATACTAATTCCACCCACAGGCTACAACCATTTACATGAATAAAACTTTAAACAAGAAATGAAATTGTAGACTGAGCAATCAAACAGATCAAAAATGAAAAAGCATGACAGGTAAAATGGCTTATCAGTTTATATATAATCAATAACAGTCATCCACTTACATAAGAGTTATAAGTGCTAGCTTGAGAAATCAAAGCTCCAAAAGCCTCTCCTTGAGTGAAAAATCCCTCCCCAAAACTGTATGTTTGTCTTCCTTTTATCATTACAAAAGTAAAGTAGTTCCATAACTACCTTCTAGGTCGAAATTTGAAACAGTTACATCAATTAGTTACATGATAACTCAAAATATTTAAAGATAATTAACCCAAAAATAACAAATCGGATTTGGGGAAATTTGATGAATTTCTGGAAATTTGGGTCTCAAAGACGCCTTTATATCTCTCGATCCGAAACACTTGTGTAAAAACTGAGAGATTTTTTTTAAATGAGTATGTTATGAACAAAAACCTCTCTTGGTTTTTCAAAATTCCTCTTCAATTGATCGGAATATGTTCTGCAAATTTGTGACTAAAATAGGAAATTAGTAAATAATTCAAACCCTGAAAATAGGCCACAAAGATGAATTCGAATATCTCAAACGATAATAGCTGTTGCAAAACTGAGAGAGGTTTTTGTGAATGATTTTTGGACAAAAACCTCTTTTGGTTTTCCTGAATTCATTTCCATCTCCTCGTAATATTCTTCCAATGACAATGACAAAAACAGGAAAAACAGAGCTGCTACAGGAATCTCCTCATGAAAATGTTTGACAAAGGACTCAAAATGAGAGTTAGATTATAAATCAAAACTTGGAATGAACTTTTATTATAAGTTTTTGAAATCTTAAAGATGTACATATTAACTAATAATCCCAAAAGATAAACCTTAAAACTAAAATAATGAAATGATTCAACCATTAAAAGCATTAAATCCAACCAAAATTATTGATTGTCAAAAATTCTTAAAATCAACATGAAATATAAAATCATTTTAAACCAACGGTTGAAAATTAGAACAAAAAGAACAGATAAACTAAGAACAAGATCTAGTTATAACATCTGGCTCTTGCTGCTGGATGAAGTTCCCCTTGTGAGGCTTCAAGAACCTGTAGACCTTGTGCCTTATTCATTGGGTGATGGAGTCATTTACCAAATCTCTGCAACTTTGTCAAACTCTGAACACATACCTCTGAAATGAAAAAATACTGCTACAAACTAGCATACTGAAAAGAATCTGCATGCTTGTATAGCGAGCCTATTCTGCTATTTACTTCTACTTCTAATTGGAGGAAACAACCCAATCAAGTGTAATCATACTTCCAGTGAAGCCAAGAAACCATTTGACTAAGAATCATAATTTCATGCATGTTACTGTTTGAGAAAACCCACAAAATATTTAATAAATGCAATAAAGAGTCTATAGGCAGCTGATACTTATGACTGGAAATAGGAAGTATGCCAAAATATGGAGCATTAGAAACCTTTGAAAAATACAACTCCATCCAAGAAGCCACAGGATCATGAAATTTCCGATTTAAAACTTCAATGTCTTCATTATATTCATCATAAAGTGAAGCATTCTTTTCCTCTCCATTGTTGTTCTTTTTAAACTTTGGATCAAGAATGGAAACCAAGGGATTTTCAAACTGCTTCTCGACCTTTAAATAAAACCCTTGATCAAAACTTGAACAAATAAAATTATGAAAGTGACCATAAGTCAAGAATGACAACTTATTTCTTATATCAATAGTAAGAGGTTGAAGAGCAGCAACTTCTTCTTCATAACATGATAATCTCATAGCAGGAACTAAGAAATTTCTGCTCTAATCCACTGAAAGTATGTTATCATAAAAAAAGTCAGCAAACTGATATGAAGAATCAACACAAGCATCATTTATATACTTGTTCATATGAAAATTTGAAAATGATGAAGAAAACTGTCTTAAATATGAATGATACCTACGTTCTTCTTCCTGTTCATAAGCTTGTATATCTTCAACATGGGCCTGATCTCGAAGCATTTTGCAAGCTCGGATGTTCTCCTCCACTCTTTTTGCATCCTCAAACAATTGTCTTAATGATGATGATTTTCTTTCTAACAGGAACAAGACAAGATTTGAATGTTGAGCCATAACATAATATACCATAGCAAGTTTTTCCGAAGGTCTGGTCTCCGTAGGCATATTGATATAAAAACTTTGAAACCTCCAATTAAATTTAGTAATTGGCTCATCATTTTTCCTTTTCAAACTATAAAATTCAAAAAGAAATTGATCATAAGATTTATTCTTACCCCAATACTTCAAAAAGACATCATGTAACTCTTCCCATGATCCAATTGAATCAACTTTTAAATTTTGGAACCAAAACCCAACATCTCCAGCAAAGGATTTCAAAAATAACCTCATGAGAACATCCTCATGCATGATTTCAAAATTATCAATGAAATTATGAAAAGATTCTAAATACTTCTCTGCTGTAATATGGTCTTTTCCAGTAAAATGGGGAAGATATTCAACAAAGTAGGAAGGGTAAGGATGTAAGAGAGATGGCAGCCTAAGAGGTCTAAACATCTTCTGTCTGAGTCTAGACTGAAAATCTGTGAGTTGAAAATGAGGTTCAACAAGCTGTTCGAAAGTTTCAGAAGTGATGGTAGAAGGTAATAGATCAGCTTTATTCTCTACAAGATGACCAGAATAATCAGCTTCAAGAGATATGGGTATATGTATATCATGCTGAACATGTATTTCAAATGAAGGAATAGGATCAACATCAATAACACAAGAAGAATGCAGATTTTCTTCTTCCAAAGTGGGATATGTACTTGAAGGTTTATGATCATCGGAATAGACAAAACAAAAAATAATTCTTTTGACATGCAATGGGAAAGATAGGAAAGAACTGATGAATAAGAACAAAACCTCATGGAGTAAAGTAACAAGCTGATATCCAGTCTTTCCATTTGGCTTCTTCATTTTTCTGTCAACAAAATTCTCCTTGTAGTGGAATCTTTAATCATGGAGTCACCGGTGAAAATTTGTAGTCTAAAATATTTTCTGACTTTGTTCACCTCTCAAAATCAGAAGAATAATGATATCCCAGGGAAGATATAATTTAGCTTCATCCCCAGCAATGGCGCCAAAGATGTTTGTGTCAGAAATTGTTCTTAGACTACCAGAAGAACAAGCCAACACAATCTCAAAAGTAAAATTAAATAAAATAGATTTTAGGGTTTTAAAAACTTCATCAGCAAGGAGGAAATAAACATCCACAAGCTAATACAGAACTGAATCATGCAAATTGGATAAACTGGGGATCAAAGACATCCCAATAAGCCATAAACATTACACATGAAATACTAATTCCACCCACAGGCTACAAGCATTTACATGAATAAAACTTTAAACAAGAAATGAAATTGTAGACTGAGCAATCAAACAGATCAAAAATGAAAAAGCATGACAGGTAAAATGGCTTATCATTTTATATATAATCAATAACAGTCATCCACTTACATAAGAGTTATAAGTGCTAGCTTGAGAAATCAAAGCTCCAAAAGCCTCTCCTTGAGTGAAAAATCCCTCCAAAAAACTGTATGTTTGTCTTCCTTTTATCATTACAAAAGTAAATTAGTTCCATCACTACCTCCTAGGTTGAAATTTGAAACAGTTACATCAATTAGTTACATGATAACTCAAAATCTTTAAAGATAATTAACCCAAAAATAGCAAATCGGATTTGGTGAAATTTGGCGAATTTCTGGAAAGTTGGGTCTCAAAGACGCCTTCATATCTCTCGATCCGGAACACCTGTGTAAAACCTGAGAGAGGTTTTTTTAAATGAGTATGTTATGAACGAAAATATCTCTTGTTTTTTCAAAATTCCTCTTCAATTGATCGGAATATGTTCTGCAAATTTGTGACTAAAACAGGAAATTAGTAAATAATTTAAACCCTGAAAATAGGCCACAAAGATGAATTCGAATCTCTCAAACGATAATAGATGTTGCAAAACTGAGAGAGGTTTTTGTGAATGAGTCTATTGTGGAAAAAAACCTCTTTTTGTTTTCCTGAATTCATTTCCATCTCCTCGTAATATTCTTCCAATGACAATGACAAAAACAGGAAAAACAGAGCTGCTACAGGAATCTCCTCATGAAAATATTTGACAAAGGACTAAAAAATGAGAGTTAGATTATAAATCAAAACTTTGAATGAACTTTTATTATAAGTTTTTGAAAGCTTAAAGATGTACATATTAACTAATAAGCCCAAAAGATAAACCTTAAAACTAAAATAATGAAATGATTCAACCATTAAAAGCATTAAATCCAACCAAAATTATTGATTGTCAAAAATTCTTAAAATCAACATGAAATATACAATCATTTGAAACCAACAGTTGAAAATTAGGACAAAAAGAACAGATAAAATAAGAACAAGATCTAGTTATAACACCTCAGATCGAGAAAGTCATTAATATAATAAATTTATGTAAAGTCATTGAGGTTTACCCTCCTTTGTAAGTCGGGGCAATAGTCCCCATAGTTGAGGGGTATTAGGGTTATTAGAATCTCATAGTGAGGTCGGCCGTGGTGAGTAATTGTCAAGTGGAAAACTAGTCTAAATAGAGAGCGAGACTCTCTATTTGAAACACACACTCACTCAATTGTAGCGCATGAGTGAGAGAAGAGGAGCTCACACAAGTGAGAGAGAGAACAACTGTCGAAGATCATATTTGTGTCTTTGGGTTTTACTTTTTCTATTGATGCTCATTCTATCTCTGAGGAAGTTGCAGGGTTTTCTCCTTTATGGTTTCCCCGAGGAAAACTATTTGTGTCTCTTGTCTCTTGTGATTATTGTTGTGCATGTTATTCTCTAAGATAAGATCCTAGATCATATTGACTAAATGATAAAAATATAACAGTCGGGGGGCCAAAACGTACCGCTTTTAAACGTATTCTGGATTCTTCTTGTCCCGTGGTTGTGTTCTTATATGAAACGATGTCTTATGGGGGAGTAGCTTGTGATTTTTTCCTTAAGTTGCGTCCTGGGTGGCTTTTCAGTGCTCTTAATGCATGTGGAAACTCTGGGGGCACTCTAGTGGGTTGGAACCCCGTTCTGGTGGATCTTCAGGATTTCCATACTTGTGCTGGGCTCCTTCTCAAATGGATACTTAAGGGTTTTGATGCACATGTTCACTTGCTGAATGTTTATGGTCCCTACTCTCAAAGGGTTTCTTTTTGGGACTGTGTCAAAGCTACAGGTCTCCTAACTCTTCCTAATATTTTCTTAGTGGGTGACCTTAATTTCACTTGGTGAGCTGAGGAAGTATGGGGCTCTGGCTGGGATGATGATCCTTTGTCATATTATTTTCGTTCCATTTTTTAGGATGCATTTCTGGTGGACATTATGTCTGGGATTTTGACACCGACTTGGTCTAATGGATGGTGTGGTGCTATAGGTATAGCTAAACAACCTGATCGGTTTTTTATGTCTGACTCCTTATGTAGCAGTTTGGGACAATATAGCAACTAGAATCTCTCTTCCGAATGTTCGGATCATAAGGATATTATCCTTCAGCTTGATTTTTCCAAGTGTAAAATTCTTTATCCATTTAAGTTCAATCCTACTTGGGTTTCTGTGGAAGGTTTTAATACCTTGGTCATATCTAGTTGGGTAGCTCTGAATTTGGAGATTCCTGCGCACTTCTCTGCGATTCAGGCTCTTCTCTACAAGCTTTCTAAACTTTGCGCATTGGTCAGATCTTTGGAAAAAGAGGAGAAAAGGTTGGAGGACTTGTATCTCTGTTCTATTGAAAAAGAAATTGGGTTATTGGAGGAGAATATTGGCATGGACTATTTCAGTAATGATTGTTTTGATTATATTAAAGAGCTCTTCCAGAATAAATAGACTATTCTTGATCAGAAAGAAGAGACCCTCCGGCAACAAAGTCACACGATTTGGCTTAAGGTGGGTGACGAGAATACTAAATATTTTCACAATTAGGCCAACCGCAGGAGAATTAATAACTTGATTTGGGAAACTATGGATATTTCTGGGAATATGGTTACAGATCTGGACTCCATTAAAGATAATGTTGTATCATATTTTTCAAATATTTATAAGGATCCGAAGTCTCATAATATCACTATGAAATTGAAGGTTCTGAGTTTTTTTCCGACTATGTTCTCCTTGGCGGATTGTGATATACTTGGATGTCCTATAGATTTAGAGGAGGTGGAGCTTAATTTAAAGGATTTTGCCCATGACAAAAACTCGGGTCCTGATGGATGGACCATGGAATTCTACTTACATTTCTTTGATCTGATTAGTCCCGAGCTTGTGGCGGCTATTGAAGAATCAAGATTTTCTAGGCATATTCCGGATGGTCTTAATACTACATTTCCGACTTTGATCCGTAAAGTTGATAGACCAACTTTGTTTGCTGATTTTAGACCCATTTCCTTATGCAATCTTCTGTATAATATTATTACTAAGATCATAGCTGGTCATATGAAGGTGGCCTTCGGGAAGGCTATTTTTTGCTTAACAATTTAGTTTTTCTTCCAGATCGTCAGATCTTGGATGCGGTAGGGATAGTTCAGTAATCATTACACTCGATCAAGTAGAAGAAGCTCTCGACAATGGTTTTAAAACTTGATTTGGAGAAATCTTACAGAAAAGTTGATTGTTCTTTCATCCACTCGATCATTATTCAGATTGGTTACCTATGGCTATCACACAATGGATTATGTGCTGTGTTAATACGACATCCTTTGTAGTTCTTGTAAATGGTTTGCCATCATCTTTCTTTAAAGGGTCGCATGGAATTCGTCAAGGTTGTCCACTTTCTCCATATTTATTCTTACTTATCATTGAAAGTCTTAGTTTACTTCTTAATCAAGTTAAGAAGGATAAGAGGATTAATGGTGTGAAAGTTTCTGGGACCATTCATATTACTCATACACTTTTTGTTGATGATGTCATTATTTTGGGTCTGGTTCTATTGCTGAGTGGCATATCATAAAATATTTGTCATATCTCTTTTGTCTTGCATCTAGTATGAATTTTGGTATCACTAAATCTTGTTTCAGACATTGTAGAATGGATGACTGCTCTTTACAAAAAAATTCTCTTCTTTTTTCTATCCATAGTGAGCATATGGATAATGGGATTACTTACCTGGGATTTTTCCTTAGACCTAACTCTTATCAGCAATCCGACCAGAACTGGCTCATTAAGAAAGTGCATTATCGTATGAGCAGATGGACCTCTAAGTGTCTCTCTTTGGGTGGTCATAAGACCCTTATTTCCTTTGTCTTGCAATATTTGCCATTTTATTGGTTTGGTCTTTTTCGAGTACCTGCTAGTGTTTTGGCAGCTCTCCATGGTATTTTATTTCGCTTCTTATGGTGGGGTACACAATATCATTTCAAGTATCATCTGGTTGACTGGGAGTCTTTATCCTTTCCCAACTCATGGGGCAGTTGGGGTTTCAAACATTTGGGTTTTTTCAATATTGCACTCTGTGCAAAAAGTTTGTGGAGAGGTTTGTTTTCATCTAATTTATGGTGCATGATTATCAACTCTAAGTATTTGAAGTTATTACCTACTTCTACCTAGTTGTATAATTCAAATTTCTTTACTTTGCAAGCCTCTGTTGTTTGGTGCAGTTTATGCTTGGCCCTTCCATGCATTTTAGGGGAAATCTGCTAGATGGTGGGTAGAGGTAATAAATTTCTCTGGGTATTTACTCTGTTGTAGGTATTAATAATGTACTGTTTTCCTATCCACTATTAAGGGTTTTACATGATAAGGGTATCACTATTCTTAAGCATGCATTCAATGGCAGTATGTATCCTTCTTCAGCGTGGTTGTCTGCACAGTCTTTGGGTTTGGTAGGTGTGGTTGCCAAGGAATGGAAGGATTTCAATTCACATCTGAGCGAGGCTGGCATTTTTCTTTCCGAGGACTCAGATTCCTTGGTTTGGGCTGGCAATCCTGGGGATGCCACTATGACGACGAGTCTGGCATATACCTCTCTTATCAATTATCATAAGCATGCTCAGCCGACATGGTGGAATCTCCCTCTATGGAAGAAACTCATCCTGTCCAAGGAGAAGTGCTTTGCTTGGCTGTCACTAAACACCGGGGATTCACTTGTTGACCAATATCCTATCACATTAGTTCATATTGTGGGTTTTAAAATTATCAAAAATTGAACCAATATATTGCAGGTATTGGGGGGGATGAGGGGTTTAAGGTGGGGGTGGGAAGGGTGGTTTATAAGGATTGAGGTATGAAAAGGGGTGGGGAGGAGGTTTTAAGTATTGGGAGGGGGTTTCAACAAAAAGAGTTTGGGTCAATATCTCTGTAAATCACGGGTATTCTTTAATATCCCATGATTGCACATGCTATGTGAGAGGTTCACTAAGTGAAGTCCCCGTGGCACTAAAGCACACGATTCTAATGTGGGATATGTTAATGCGGCATGGATATCACGTTCCTAGTAGGTGTTCTTTCTATAAGGCAGATTCTGAGACTGTTGAACATATTTTCTTCCTTTTTTCGATCTTTCATGGGATTTGGTCACATATTTGTGAAATCATGGACTACTCTTGGACCTGGAATGTTGACAATTTCTTCGAGTTTCTTGAAAAAGTTGAAGAGTACACTATTCTCCATCTTGAGATGGCTTTATTTTGTATCTGGGAGATCTGGTGCACTAGAAATCATATAATTTTTCATATGACTTCTTTGGACCTGGGTCAAACTACTCGTTTGATTCTATCTTGTTATGTCTGTGTTTCAGTTTTTGGCTCGTCTCCAAAACAATGTATCACTCGTTACCCTGAGTTAATTGTTACTGATAAGGTTGGGTTTTTCGATGGGGATGCGCAGAATAGATTTTGTGGCGCTGGTATGGTCATCCATATGGAGTCAAGTCACGCTTATTGGATCTGTATGAATGCTGGAAAGGGGTCCAATAACCGTGCAGAATTATTAGCACTTCAGGGTCTTTTGTTTTTTGCTAAAGCTCGCCACATTGGTCTTCAGAAGGTTATGGGTGACTCGAAGGTCATTATCGATTTAGTACTAAAGTTTCACCAGCTGCAGTCTCTTGTTCTTACTTATTAGATTGGGAGAACTATGAAGCTTATTGACTCCTTTCTGCACTTGCCCTTCAGACACATTTATCGGGAATTTAATGCTCAAGCCGACATCTTATCTAAACAAGGTCTCTGCATGGAGCCGGGTCTGCTTTACTGGAAAGAGTATATTTCTGGTAGGATTGTTGCTGAAGGTGTATTACAGGGCCATTAGTTCAATGATCTCTATCTGTTTTGTCCTCTTGGTGGCCTTGTTTTTTAACTGGTCTTTTTTGGATGATACTTCTTTTTGTTTTGGAGCTGATATCTCTAGATGGAATTGATACCTTGCATACCATTTGACGATGTTCACTATATGTGACAGTCCTGTTATGTCTTTTTGAAGATACCTGTTACTTTTTTGCATTTGTGAATGACTTGACCTTATTTTGGTTGACTTGTTGGATAATATTGTACTGATATTGGTGTATGTACTAGCTGTCTTCAGACACAACATTATATAATATAAATATGTCCTTTTCCAATGTGAAAAAACTAATAATAATATGAAACACATGAACACCCACACTATGGTGTACTAAAATCAATTAACAAATGTTCTTTATTATAAAAACAACAAATATTATAATAATATTCTGATGTCTCATTTGAGAAAATAAATAAAATTTATTATGCTAGTAGAATATTTAGATATAGTCTTATACGTTGCATTTATCATCTCATCGTATAATTAATCTCTTGCTTGGGGCATTGAAGATAGCAACTATATAAGTATATACTTATATTACTTGTAATTGAAATATGTCATTAACCAAGTTGTTGACAATAAATAATAAAATAAATTCTCCTAACTATAATGTTTCTATGAAAAATATATACAACTTTGAAAATGTATCACTATTGTAACAAATGCATATAAGTATAGTAAAAATAGAACCTTAGCAATTTTTTTAATAATTAAAAATACATTTTATTGAAATGTATGGTTAATTGTTAGCTTAAAATCATTAATCTCACTTATCTCTATAAAATTCATTAATATTTAATTATAAGGGTAAAATCATTAAATTAAAAATTTACTTAATTTGAAGAGGAAAAAAACATTTCAAAAAAAAATCAAGAGCTCAAAACATGTCACTTGTATTAATCTAGAGGAGGGTGGGGTAATTTATTTTTTTAAATTGGAATTAAGGGAATTTTCTGCATTGAAAGACTTAACCCTAATTGTTCATTTTTTGCTAAATTATTTCTTCCTCTCTTCTCCTTCTTTGTTCTTTTCTTAAGGTTTCTAGTTAGGGTTTTTCCTTCCTTGGGAGTAATATGGTGGAGTGTTAACAATGAAATGAACACCTTTAAACAGTGAAGGCTAGAAGCACGGTTTATTATTCGCTCGCAACATGAAGACATAAATCAAGTACAATAAGAGACATGATCTATTAACCTTAGCACCACTTCCTTAGATGGAAGATGTGACTGAAGACACAGGTAGTCTATAGAGGCAAGTTTCAGTGATTGAAATACCCACTAAAGGCTAAGATCCGGTCTCCACTAGTTAAGAGTGGAAAGAAATGCATGGAATATGCATTATATGTGCTCGAAATCCTCAATTAATGATACAAGTGCTTGAAAAAACTACGAAAAGTGGGTTTTTGAGGAAATCGATCAAAATTTGGAAAAAAAAATATTTTATCCCACATTCAAATTTGGTTCCTGAGTACCCGAATCCTACAACTATAAAAGGAGGCATTTGGGGTGAAGTAAAACACATAGAGTTGGAATAGCAAAGTTATAATGGAGAATTGAAGGCAAGGAATTCTTCTACTTCAAAAGATTTTGGTGATCAAGGTCATGAATGGTAGATGAGTGAGTCAAGGAAGAGGAGAAGGAAGGCATCCTTAAGGATTGTAAGTATTTCTCTATTTGCATCTAATGAATCAATTTAGTCCCCCCCCCATTCTTTGTGAAAATTTTCCCTTTAAGGTCACTTTCATGGAGTTTGAGAAGGGAAGGAAGGAAGGAGATTGCCTCTTGTATCCTTGAAGTTTGATGGAGTTCCTTCCTAGATGATCCTTCCAGCTCCTTAGATCTCCTGCACACCTACAAATTCAACCACAAAACATCCTTCCTACTCTTCTACTAACAATCTTTAAGAAAGTTAAGCTAGATCTAGTTACCCACTAATTCTCAAAAGAAAACTTGAGGGAAAACTTTCGCAAAGAATTTGGGGGGGGGGACTAATTTGATTCATATTAGATGCAAATAGAGAAATACTTACAATCCTTGAGGATTCCTTCCTTCTCCTTTTCCTTGATCCACTTCTCTACCTTCCATTCCCTTGATCACCAAAAGCTTTTGAAGTAGAATAATGTCTTGCCTTCAATTCTTCATTATAAATTTGCTCTTCTGATTATGTGTGTTTGCTTCACTCCAAATGTCTCCTTTTATGGCTTTAGGATTTGGGTATTTAGGAACCAAACTTGAATGTGGGATATAACCTTTTTTCTAAATTTTGATTTATTTCCGCAAAAACCCATTTTCCATAGTTTTTTCAAGCACGTGTATCATTAATTCAGGATTTCAGGCACAATTAATGCATATGCCATGCATTTTTTCCACTCTTAACTGGTGGAGACTTGATCTTGGTCTATAGTGGGTATTTCAATCACCGTAAACTTGCCTTTGTAGGCTACCCGTGTCTTCACTCACATCTTCCATTTGTGGAAGTGGCGGTAAGATTAAGAGATCATGTCTCTTATTGTACTTGATTTATGTCTTCATGTTGAGGGCGAATAGTAAATTGTGCTTCTTTCCTTTAGTGATTCATGGTGTTAATTTGATTGTTAACACGAAGAGGGTTTCTTTTATGAAGAATTTCCTCTTAAAGTGAGGATTATTCTTTTTTCTCCTTATTGTTTAGCATGACTTTTTCAATATTATTTCTCTTTTCTTGTTTTCTTATTGTTGGTTTTAACAATTTTCTAGTATTCTTTTATTTTCATATTGTTTGGGGAGGGAATGAAGGCTCCATTATTTACTTGCAGAAGTGAAGAGTTAAGATCTACTAGTCACCTCCTTCATTTTCTCTCAAATTTTTTGTTTTTTTTTATGACTTTATGACTTTATTTATTGTTTATATAAGGGGCTATTTACTTTTTATTTTTTTTTAGGAAAAAGTAGGGGTTCCTAACCTCCATTAAGGTTTTTCCATGGCCTCACTCCCTCCTCTTTCATTTTTTTTCCTTAAAATTTATCTTCCAATTTTTGTCATAAACTAGAGCTATCAATTTGAAGGTGATTTTTAGGAAAAATATGTAAGATTTATCTTCTAAGAAAACAAATACGTTGTTTTTCTTAATCTTTAATATGAACTATAATAGAGTGCAAATAAGTTAAAACTTCAAAAGTTATGGCCAAAATATGACTTTATATATTTATTTTTGACTTAAAACCCTAAAGCTTTTATATATTTTTCTATTTTTCTATTTGTTTAAAAACCAGATATATGTGACATAAGAAATACACTTTTATAAAACAAGATATCTCATACCATTCATTTTAACTAATTTTTTATTTTATTAATAAGTTTTTTTTTAATTCAAATCTATTAATATATTTCAAAATTTTCTTTTTTATTTGTTTATTTGTTTATTGTACTATATAAATTTAAAAGTAATATATATATTATATATATTAGGTATATAACTACTAAAATTTTAAAATCATTAATAATTTTTTCTTTTCTTTTTAATATAATCCAAACATGCAATCTCTTGTCATTACAAATCTTTTTAAATATAATCCAAACCTGCAATCTGCAATCTCTTACCATTGCAAATCTTTTATTTTTGTTTTTTATTATACAATGTTTTTTAAGCTTTCAAAACAACGGGGTATAACCAATTAACCAAAGATACACAATCATTGCATATGTCAACAATAACAAAGCCCAAATGTTTGTGTTCGTAATGAACAAGAAGAAGACAAGTGGTTTTCTTATGACTTAGAAATTAATTATACCAAGAACTCCAAAATGGGTAGTTGTTATTGAAAGGGCATAAGAGTTCAACGTTGATCCATCTTTTTCTACAAGGCATTTTTAATTTACAAATAAGAATCAAAGCTTTTTAATATTCAGCATTCAAATGCACTTATTTGTATCAGTGAATATGGTCCGTCCATCTTTTTCTTATAGCAATTTAAAAAAAATAAAATAATTATTAAAACTTTTTAATATTAATCTTAAAACTTTTAAAATATCAAATAATTATTAAAACCTTTTAATTCTTAACTTTGAGTTTTGAAACTCATTTGCTCCTTTTCTCATTCCAACCTTCTCATTCCAACCTTCTCATTGCAAGATGTATGGATATATTATTTTATATCTAACTTGTTTAGTAAATAAATAATTATAACCTCATCATACATAATTCTCACATTCATAAATTTTCTACCTCATATTCAATATTGAGGTAAAATGTATAGATATATTATTTTATATCTAACTTGTTTAGTACATAAATAATTAAATAATTATAACCTCCTCTTACATAATTCTCACATTTCAATGTTTTGACATCCCCATACAGTTTCTACATCACACTCATTATTGAGGTAAAAAATATAGAACCAAAGCTTGTTGGCTAATTATTGCATGAACAAATTTTTATTTGCACGTTTCAATCCTTCGACATCTTCACATGCATTATTAATGTAAAAGCTTGTGAATACCCAATATAACGTGCATAAACATTCCCTTACATGGAAATCTTCATGAAGCATTTTAAAGCACCTTTTGCGTAGGTTATATTATAGAAATATGCATTAATATCAGTGCTCCAAACACTCCATTTTCTTAAGGAAAGAAAACAATAATTTTAAGAAATCTTGGAACTTTCACTTTTTCACTTTATCATTTCATTTTATAATATTTATATTTCCAAATTATATTACTACTCAACTAACAATATGAAATTTGAAAAATGGGTTAAATTATGTGTACTTTTACTTTAATAGGCATTTATATTTATATTAATAGAAAGTTTGTTTTTTAAATTCGATTATTAAACCAATTATATAATGCCATTTGCTATGTATGAGCTGTATTTTAACAACAACAATTATTGATATATGAGAAATCAATTTTTGAAATTTGTTTACCAAACTAATTATACAATGCTATTTGTCGTATGTTCTTTTGTTTATGTGGTGGCTATTATTGGATCGTTGCAAGATTTGACTCTCGTTATTTTCCCACACATAATGGGAATTTGAGGTAACAACAAAATTGTAGATGGCATTGAGTGCATTTTCAATCTGTAATTTGGATTATACTTCGAATTCTTGAGCCAATAATGGTTGACTATGCATACCTTGTGTGGAATAATAATTGTAGCAGCGTCAAGCTCTTTCATTGTCTTAACGATGTGTTGAAATTTGGGCTTTATTTCTTTCATGAATTCATTGGTAAATTGATTGGGATAACATTCACATACAATTTGGGTTTTTTTTTGTGTGTTGATAAATACATTCTAGTCAATGCTACCATAAGATTGTAGGATCTTGTTTTAAGCGCCATTTTGTCCTTCTTGATTTTCAATGAATCTACACTAGAGACGTTTGCAAGAATTTCCCAGGCTACAACATTGGCTTGGGTTGGAGAGACAACGTAGAATATTTGTACAATAGGATGGATGATCCTTGGTGTAAGTGATTTAAGAAGCATTTAAAAGTCTTATTAGATGACACAAAAACTCTCTCATTCTCTCCATTTTTGTTAGTTTCCTCTAGCCTTTTGGCTTCCTTTGAGTTATTAGTAATGGATTCCCTTTGGCCAACAATTTCACTAGTCCGTCTCATCACCATATTCTTGAAAAATCTACTAGAATAGGTGAATAAATAAAATAAATGAAAATAGAATCCATCAATAAACACTAGCAGTACTTAAACACAATGATCAAATTATCATGAGATGTAATAATGAAATGATAGATCCATCAATTCGATTATTCATATATAGGTTTGGTTAGATGACCAAACCCTCTATGTATGAGACCACACAACCATAACTATCCATAAAAATTGGATTTGGAAATGATCAATGTGGACATAGTCAACTTCATGTGTCAATCAATTGACTCCTTGTGACGATTAACTTCATATTTTGACAAGGTGAGATTACAAAGAATTGTAGGTTCCAACACACCTTGGTAAACTCATATTGGAGGAAAAATCAAATTACATAACTTCCCTTCTTAATTTGATAGGCACTACAAACATTGAGCACAAAAGAAAATTGACAGTAAGAAACATTGCCATCTCCAATGAATAATTTGTAAATAACCATCATCTTGATTAATCTACAATACCATAATGCTTCCCAAATACTATAAATAACTATCTCTAACAAGATCCTTCAATCGATCTACTTTGAAATTAGTGAAACAATCTATGCACCATGTTGATAAACAAAAGCATATGCAAAATGAGATCAAATCAAAAAAGAAAGTTTCCAAATTGTTTTCCAAACAGTCCTAGTCAATGAGTTGACTAAATAAACAAGACAATACAATCCTATTCAATGAGTTGACTAGATAATAATGCATCAATAATAAACAATCTCTATCCATGAAGCCATTTTTGTTTAAGCAATCATCAAATAGCTACTTGTTGCAACATATAGCGGTTCTCAATCTACATATCCCAACAATTCATAAATAATTTAGTCAAACTTGGTTCTTTTGCTCCAAACATTTGTAAGTCTGAATCGATCGATCAACTAGACATCTCAAGTTAGGTTTACTAATCAAAACATCAATTACATCCCTCCCTTTAACACAACTAAGGGAGTAATAAAAAAAATACAACTATTAAATACAAACACCAAAAACATCTCTAGTCGAAACTCAATCGATTGATACCTTTGGTTGAACCTAAATTAACCACTTGAATGGATTAACAACAAGAAAGTGGAGGATCATGTTGTTGTATAGTGGATGATATACATCTATAAGAAGTCCTCAAACACCAGTTCAAATGATGCCAAAACCATTCATCGGTGCAACCACAATCAACCCTGGTATTTGGCTCTGGTCCAAAACTTTTTCTTTCATGCTTTTTCTGCAAAGACCCTAAAGTGTAATTTCCACTATTCTAAGAATATCAATTCTTGGGCCAATTACTCCGATCCTTATGATGAGAATATTGACATGGAAAATATTTATATTTTGTTGAACAGAAGGTGCAATCTCAACTTCTTTCTCAACTAATGGTTCATGACATCCTTGCACATCAACACCAATATCATCTACAACAAAAATTTCAAATTATGGTATATTATTATTAACAAAAGTCTTAGTAAACTCATCATAACTATCAACAATTGTTTTTTCTTTCGGAAACTCAATTAGATAACATCCACTAGCAATAAATAAAACATTGGTTTATGTATTTCTTCTCTTGTTATTCGATTAAATCCCATCATATCCAAGACTTGCTTTAGGTATTTTCAACTCAGGGATAAATGGAACACCGATGTCATATCCACTCTTCCCAAGTCCACATCAAGTATATCCCATCTTACTTAATAGTTGGGACCTAATATCAATGACATATTTCTCAAATCTATGATAAATATATGCAGTAATAGCTAGTAAATAATGAGAAGGATGCCTGTTATCAACACCATCTCTCTTATAATCAAGATTAACAACATCATCACCAACTGTATCAACAAAAGAAGTACTATGAGATGCACCATTAGACTTATTCACAATAATTTGCATTCAATTGACTTCATGCTCAAGACCATGTTTATAAACAAATCCTTAGTGGTCTCATCCTTCTTAATCAGTTGTAACAATAAAATAACATAATCTTTCTTTAAATCTTGATATTCATCAAATGATCAAATATTGTCTATTTGAAGGGAGCAACTTCCTTATGAATCTCATCAACATAAGCCTACAAGAAGACAACTTCTTAGCTACAACATGGTATTGGCTTGCTCCAACCCATTAATGCTCTTCTCTAGCCCATCAATATTCTTATGAATGAGGTTTTTTAACTTCCTCCCCATATCATCAAGTGAGCTGGTATTATACTCTAAATTATTCCATTAGGTTTTAAAATACATGCTCATTAGTTATTTCCAAGACAACAATCTGCGTAATACCTACACCAAAATTCTTCAAGGTAGAGGTGTGCAAGTCATTTGTAGCACTTGACTTGGTTTGCACTACTGCAAATTTTGAATGATTCTACCTTTCCCGTAAAGTTCATGATAAAAATGATAAACTAATTTATTCAATTCAACAATGGTTTCTTTCGTAGAAACAAGCTTCAACCTCCTTTCTTTCCCTACACAAAGTCTATCTATAACATCCATATTTCTAACAAAGGGCACACAAGAACTTAAATATGTAAACAAATGAACTCAAGCAAGTCGACCATTGGTGAATCTTTGAAAATACACCTCGAAACTCAATACACCAACACACAATAAATAGATTAGCCAAGAAAATAGATCCATAATCTTTCTTTCTAACAATAATGAGCAATACATAACACCATAGGTTGCTATTAATGCTTGTAACAAATAAACAAGACAATACCAACCTATCATTTTATAGTGATAATGAAACAAAAAAAAAGAGCTTAGGTTTATAGCATTAATAGCTATCTTCTTTAATCAAGAATGCATAACAAAATCCCAAGGCATAGATATATCTTCTCATCAACTATATCTCTCCAAAAAGAAGGATCCTCGGACCTACTTCCAACCAAGCAACAAGAATGCTAAAACAAATTTGAATAATTAAAGCAATTGATATACAAGGGTAAATAGAGGTAGTACCATCAACCTATGCTGTCTTAAGGGCTCACTGGATTTATGGAATGGAGCAACTTACAACAAGATTCACCTCTAAATATAGGTCTACCATGCACAACATATTGAAGCATACTTTTAGTTGAATAGTCTACTATGCACTAAATACAAATTGATAAAAATGTGGAATTGACAAGCCAAACCTTGCTATTACTAGTTGATATCATTGTTGACCTCCATTATAGCCTTCTGTGGGCCATTCTCAACTTCAGTTGATCAATTTTTACAGTGTAAGTCCATATCACACTAAACAATTCTTTAACATGTCATGGATGTCAATGAGTTTCCTTCTATCTCTCGATGCCATCATGGATACTATAGGGTAGTATGTAGGTAAGCATATAGAAATATTTACATAGATGAGAGAATTAGGACAATTTACCATCTAAGGTTTAGTCGATTAAAAACTCCTTATTCTAGAAGTTGACTCAGTCAACCTCGTAACTTCACATGCTATTGCACAATTATATCACAATCGATTTAAGGTTCTCCATTCATAGGTTCCTTTTCCATTGGAACCAATAATGTGTTCTCTTCATCCACCCAGAACTTAGTCGATCTCCTCACTTGTTATATTCCAAAAAATTGCGCAAGACTTCTAGAAACCCTTCCTCCCAATTTTCTCATCCCATCCTTAGGACGCAAGGAACACTTCTCCATATAATTTTGCACAAAGACAAACATTTCCCATTCATGATTCAACTACATGAGAAGAACTTGCACCAACTTCTTGCATACATTCACTAACAAGAGCCACGAGGTGGCAATGTCATCGATGTTACTAATAGGTGTTGCTATAAGATGGAAGACATAGAAACAAGAATATAGATGGAAAAATATGTCCGGATTCATTTTGCATTGTAGAAGGTAAATGCTATCCATTTTCCATGTGGTGCATTACGTTTTTTATCGACTAATTATCAGCCTATATATGATTTAAGGAAATCAACTCATACAATACTTGAAAACACTAGGATACTCTATCTTGATTCACAAAAGACTACAAAATGCATAGATAATTTTGACAAAGAAAAGCATCATAGACAAGTGTAAAATCTATGTTACTTTATAAACTAAGATCTATAATTTTATTTTTTATTTTTTTAGTTCTATATACATTTTGATATTTATAATATTGGATAAAGTAGACTAAAACAATGTATTTACATAATGTGCGAATAAGATCTAGAATGAGAATATTATTTTTAGAAACCAGAGGACATCTTAGGAAATTGCTTCGAGCCTACAATATTTTCATGACTATTTTATGAATGAGAAGTATGGAATAACAAAAAGCCACCATTAAAGAAAAGTCTTTCACTTAAGACTAGTGGCAATTATATGTTAGCTTAATTGTGTTTCACTTAAGACTAACCAAAATAACAAATTAATTATTTACCATCAAATGACCTAATTTTTATTGAAATTTCAAGATAAAATCAACACGTGTTTGACAACTTATCATACTAAAGTTACAATCTTTTTACTTCAAAGTTATAAAACAAAACATGCCATGTCCATTGACCCAATTAGTAGTTACCCATTTCTAGTGCTACCATGTTAAGTCTACATCGTTGTTTAATTTTATGCCAAAACAAGAGTTTAAAGGCATCGATGTGGTATTTAAATTTTGCTAGAGGATTAAATATCAATGCTAAGAAAATGATTTTTTAACTTTACCAAAAACACCACAAGAAAAGAGGTATTTTTGGTATTTCAACTTTTCTAGTACCAAAAAGTTAAATAGAGGTTGCCACTAGCAGGAGAGAGAACTCCACCATTCTACCGTCGTCATGTTGCGGGTCCTGAAACTTGAGGGTCAAATTACTACAAGCGAATTTTGGCAGAAAATGTTAAAATATTAAATACGTCTGCCAGCTTTCGAGGAGGGGCCATAGGATTAACTCCAATCATGGGAAATGAAGGCCATTGATAGCATTCGTAACCCACTGCTAGACATACATTAATCAGATGACGTAAGGGAACAACCCCGTCTACTGGTGCAAAGCCCTATACAAATGCCACTTGTACATTTGTTGTATAGAACCAATCAATTTTTAGTTAAATACATTTAAAAATAAATAAACAATATTCAATTTAAGGTATGACTTTAGCATAATATAAAAATTAAAATTTACATATGTGATTAATGAACATGCGTGATTCATATATTTCCCCATTGAGAACATAATTAGTTTAGTAAATGAATAAATACTACATGAAAAGACTTCCCACCAACTTCTTACATATATTCAATAATTAGTTTGATAAATAACTAAATAAAAATGTATGGCTTCATTTTAAGGCACATGGTTGAAGCTAACACTTAGGAATAGAAAAGTACTTCATCATAGGCCTCTCTCCTTTTTGATTTGACAAAATACCAAAAAAAATCTAGATCATGCCACAAACTAGGTCACTCAATATAAAGACGACCATAAACCATCATAATACTATGTTTGAATAAGTAAATAAACATCAAAATTGAAAATAAAGAATCCAACAACATGGGTGATGTTAATAGGCACCAACACCTCAACACAATAAACAAAGCTAAACTTTATGAAAAATATAAATTGATAAAAAAAAAAATAGAGAATCCACACACACACACACACATATATATATATCGGTGGAATGCTTAATCACAATCAACAAAGCTCTACAATCTACATATCTCCGATCGGTGGAATGTAAAAAATGTTAAAAGACAACATAAATTGATATATAGTTTAAACTCTACCGAACACTCGAAGAATCGAGAGGAGCCCACAAACACAGTACCTCACGCGAAATTTGTTTGGAGGTATACTACCGAGAAGAAACAGAGTGATTGCAATTTGCAATGTGGTTGTCTCCTTCAAGCGATCGATATTTTCTAAGAGCAATCGATTAACCAAAATAAGAACATTGCTTATTGACGTGGGTTGGTGAGCAACAACTTTTGATATGGTAGTGCACAACTTTTCATAACATAAGAAGATCTTCGGGTTATTTTGAGCAATTTGCAACGTGGTTGTCTCCGTCAAGCGATCGATATTTTCTTAGAGCAATCAATTAACCAAAACAAGAACATTGTTTATTGACGCGGGTTAGTGAGCAAAAACTTTTGATATGGTAGTGTACAACTTTTCATAACATAAGAAGATCCTCGGGTTATTTTGAGGCGCCTTATTTTGGAACTTGTATTAACCCTTTCTTTCTTTTGTGGCAACATTCACGGGATTCTGTCACCTTTGTCGTGTATTTGGTGCTCTGCATGGATGAATCTGGGACTCGATGTTCGTCGTATCAATCACTATTATTAATTGACTTTGCCTTTCTACTGACAATTGGCACTGCCATCTAGCTTAGTGCCTTATGCGGGAGTGCTGCGGTTCTATGGACTAAAGGTCTTCACCGAACCTGGGTTTTGAGGTACATCATCTCTGACTGTAGCTTGTCTGTTTTTATTATTTTTATGGATCGCAGGGGCTTTGTTTTTTTATTTCCTTTTCTGTCGTTGATGGTGTTGAGCCCTACATGGAGTCCACCCTCCCCTGAGGGCTAGTACCAACCATGATAAAAAAAAAGTGGGAATTCATGTTGATTATCTTTCGATTTTTTAGGGTACTTTTGTCTCTCTTTTTTATTGTGTCCTCTGTGGTCTGATTATCTGTTGGGTTTACCTGCAGTATCCTCGGTTCCTCCGGGTTTTTTCTTTACCTTGGGTTCTGGGTGTATTTCCATCTTACCTAGGTTCCGGTTTTTGTTAACTGTGGGGCTTTCGACTGTTTCCTTTCTTAGGGTTTGCTGGTTTCCAGTCAGTTCTCTCTCGAGGGCTTACTACACTCACCGTAAGTTAGTTGTGGTTATTCTTGTGGACTGCACGGGTCCTTTTGTCCGTTATGGAGTCTCCTGAACTTTGCCCACCTTGCGGTCCCTCTGGGGGCTTTGACCGTCCCTCTTGGTATAACTTGCTATGTAGGAAAGCTAAACTCTTAAAAGCCCTCGACTCTAAGTGTCGTTACGTACTTGGGAGGGACGTCATGCTAGATAGGGTCTTCGAACTCTGTCGAAGGGCACTGATCGACTGTCTTAAGTATTGCAGTATGAACAAGGACGAGTGGGTTTCATGGGATACCACCCATTGGAAACCGATCCTAAACTATTTTCCTACCATTAGTTTCCTTTCCAATCGGTGGCTGGTCATTGTTTTTATTGAGGATTCTGATGCCTCTCGTATCTTGAATTCTCTCTGGACTATAGGAAATGGCTCGCTAGTGCTCAACTCCTAGCATACTAAGTTCAACCTGCTCAAGGAAAGAGTAGTTAAACACCATCTCTGGGTTTTGATGCCGTCCTTGCCCTTTCCATTGTGGAATAAATATTTCCTGATTGGTATCGCGAATACCCTAGGGAGATTTGTGGCTCTGGAAAAAGATTTCCACCTTATATTTGACAAGAGAATGGCAAAGGTGCTAGTAGAGTTAGATGTCTCCAAAGGGCTCCTTCCTAGGATTGAGATTGTCTGTGGTAGCTTGGTCATTATCCAAATATTAGACTATTTGAACATCCCCTTAAGATGCAGCTACTGCCATGATACTGGTCATTTAAAAAATAAATGTTCCTCCCTTCGTCAAGGTCTACCCTTAAAACTTGGCTTCTTAGATCTGGAACCTTCAACTGACTCCCCTGTGGAGGGTTCTCCTCCTTTTGAGACATCTGGCTCTCCCACTCCACTTGGTCCTTACGATTCCTCATCCTCGACGACCTTTGGTGATATTAGTAAAGGGGAATTATAGTACATTCAAGGCATTGAAACCCTTACACTGGCTAATTCATCTATGACTCCTTCTTTGGCTCCTAATTCTTCTATGTCTACTATTCTTGCTTCATTTGATACTCCTTCTTTGGTACCTAATACACATCTATCCAGTTGTTTTGCTTCATCAGTGACTCCTTCATTGGTACATGATACTTCTTTGTCACCACAACCCTCTTCTTCGGTGTCTCCTCCTCCTTTCACTTTGGAGGAGTTTCCCCCTCTCCAGAGAAGCACTTCCCCTATTACTTCCACTGATCCTCATAGCCCTATCACTTCTCCTTCTTTCATGGATCCATCACTATTGAAGTAAATGGACTCATTCTCGGATAAATCACCAGTCTCTCCTTCTACGCTTCCTTTGGATTCTATTAGGTTTCAGAATGTAACAATCCAGAAATCTAGGAGAAACAAACCCTTTGATGTTAATGGTCCCTCAAGCCTCTATACCCCTCTCTCAGCTAGGATCAAAGCAGTTGCCAGATGCCTGAACTCACCACAGGCACTTAGAGCGATGTCACCTGATTCTTAGGTTGAACCATGAGGATTATCTCTATGAATATTTGTGGGTTTGGGGGGCTTACCCAAAAAAAATCCCTTAGATCTCTCTTCACTACTCTGAACCTTGACATGATTTTGATTCAAGAAACCATGTGTGATCACTTTTTTGCACTACACTTCTTTTCCAAGTTTAAGCCTGGTCGGGAATTTTGTGCTCTGGACTACCATGTCCTATCTGGGGGTCCTCTTACTGGGTGGAACCCTCCCCTCGCTCGCTGCAAGGATTTTCAATCCTATGTTGGTATCTTAGTTAAGGCTAGATTTAAAGGTCTTGACTTTGTTTTCTCTATCTTGAACTGCTATGGGCCCTACTCAAACAGAACCACTTTCTGGGATAGGGTATTAGCTGGGGGCATTTTTTACTATCCCAACCTGATTCTTGTAGGGGACTTAAACTTTACCCTCTTAGATGTTGAGATCTAGGGTAACAAAGCTTGTTTGGATCACATGGTACATTACTTTACAAATCTCCTAGATACTGCTAACATGGTGGACTTAGCCCCACAACATCCTGGCCCTACTTGGAGAAACGGTCGAATAGGTCTTGAGGGAGTAAGCAAACATCTTGATAGGTTTCTGGCATCACTCCACATTATTCCTGCCCTGAACCACTATAAATCCCGGATTCATCCCTCGGATATTTCTGATCATTATCCAATTTTCCTTGAGTGGAACTCTTTACCTCAAAGTCACCTCTATCCATTTAAGTTCAATAGGTCTTGGCTTCGGGAAAAGAAATTCGTTGATATTGTCCATTCTTCTTGGACCACTCAGATTCTCCCTCCTCTCGATCCTATGTCTGCACTTACCTTTAAACTCCAGAGACTCAAAGGTATAGTCAAGGCTTGGGGGAAAAAGATGAAACAGACTAAAGCTTTGGAGGCCAAAGAAGTTGACTTAGCCATTCAACTACTTCTTACTACCCACACCTCTGGTATACTATCGGTGAGTGAGGCCTCACAACTATCCCAACTAAAAGCTCAGAAAGAGTCATTATTGGCCCACTACATCCTTACCTGGAAACTTAAGAGCAGGGTGGAATGGATAAATGAGGGGGATGCAAATACCAAAATTTTCCACTCCTATGCATCTGCTAGGAGAAACTCTAAATCTATTTGGGGCTTACAGAACCAACTTGGTGAGTTGATTGAAGATGAAGCACAGCTAAAGCTTTTGGGTGCATCTCACTTCTCTAAACTATTTACTGATGATGGGTTTACCAATATTGAAGATCAACTCATGGTTATAAGACTTTTTCCCTCCTTTGTTACTGAGGAAGATAAAGAATCTTTCATGTCAGATTTTTCCCTCTCTGATATTGAAGGTGTGCTTAAAGGGTTCAAAAAAGACGAAAAGCCCCGGCCCGGATGGCTGGCCGGTAGAATTCTACCTCCATTTCTTTGAACTGGTTGGTCATGACATTCTTAGGGCGGTAGCACAATCTAGGGCTGAAGGTAGGGTATCAGGAGATTTTAATGCCACTTTTATCACGCTCATTCCAAAATGTGATAAACCTACCTCTTTACCAATTAAAAGCCTATCTCCCTTTGCAATTTGGTATATAAGGTTATTTCCAAATTGGTTGCCATCAGACTTAAACCTATCTTGGATAGGGCCATCTCTTGGAATCAAGTTTTGCTTTCTACATAATAGGCAAATCATAGATCCTATTGGAATTGCACAAGAAGTCATGCACTCTATAAAAGTGGAAAAAAAGGTTATGATCCTCAAGTTAGACCTAGTCAAGGCATTCGATAGGGTGAACTAGACCTTTCTTAGACTTGTCCTCTTACAGATTGGTGTATCGGTTGTTGGTGTCAACTGGATTTTGGGCTATGTGGAATCTTCCAATTTTGTTGTCCTTGATAATGGAACACCTTCCAATTTCTTCCCGGTCTTGAGAGGCATTAGACAGGGATGTCCTCTCTACCCTCTCCTCTTTATTTTGATTATTGAAAGCCCGAGTCTTCTGATCTCCAATGCACATCACAGAGGGGTCATTACTGGTATCAAAGTTTCTTCTTCCCTGAATCTTACTCACCTACTATTTGTTGATGATGTTATTTTGTTTGGATTGGGAAATGTTGAGGAATGGAAGCATTATAAAGATATTTTAGATCTCTTTTGTTTTGCAACGAGAATGAAAATCAGTGATGAAAAATATTCTTTTCTATTTAATGCAATTGATGAACTCACCAGAGACAACATTGCTGCCATATTACCATTTAAAATGGAGCCTCCGTTTGTGGGTTTCAAGTACCTGGGATACTATCTGAAACCACTGGGTTATTATGTTAATGACTGGTGATGGCTTATTAAAAAAATTGAGAAAAGAATTAGTAACTGGACATACAGACTTCTATCTCTTGGAGGCAGGCTGATCCTGGTCAAATTAGTCCTCTTGGGGCTGGTTGTTTATTGGCTCACTTTGGCTCGGATGCGCAGAACTATAATGAACCATCTCAAGCGTGTCATCTTTAATTTTCTATGGGGTAATACATATGGAAAATCTAGATCTCACTTGGTGGATTGGCATACGTTATCCAGACCTTATGCTTTAGAAGGCTGGAATATTAAAAATCTGGACTGGTTTAGTACGACTCTTAGATTGAAAAGTCTCTGGCTTGTACTGAATGAAGAGGGTATTTGGTCACATATTATCAAACATAAATATCTTAGGAATTGGTCTGTTGATGAGTAGTTGTGCACTCAGGCCTTTAATATATAGGGTACTTCATACATTTGGAATGTATTTATCAGAGCACTGTCATGGATTACCAGGTGTTTCGGATGGAAGGTTGTCACGTCCCCATGCCTCCGACCGGCGAGGAGGACGCGACTAAGAGCTTTAACAGACCGGGCTAATCACCCATAAACATATGCAGGAATAAAGATTCATAAACAGAATGCCTAAACAGGCACATTGAACATTTGTTTTACACAGCGAAAATCCATGAACATGTACAGGCTTAAAAATTACTTAAAACAAAATGCTGAAAGAGAGAATGCATTGCAGTATAACATGCCTAAATGAAATTCATTTGACATACACCACTACAATTGTAGATTATGCACAGCTATGATTAATTATCCTTGCACAGCGGAATCAACATACATTTAGACAAGCATTCTTCAACATGTTCATTTCATTTAATTAACAGTAAATATGGAATTGCAGAGGTAAAATACATAAGATCACTTATCTTATGAAAGCTTTGCTCTGCAACCAGCTACGTCGCTGCAACATTCCACCCAACCATAGGCCAACGTGCTCATCAATTTCTCAGCAACGCTGCCACCCCCGAGCTGGGCATGATTCTCCAAGGAATAAGGGAACTAGCAGGCTAATACATAGCTAAAGATAACCAGGACACAGCCAAGCCAACTCAGTTGGGTTTATCAGGCCATAAGGAGCTGGAGAAGGCAATTTGCTAAGCTGGTGAGCTCATTATAGAGCCAAGAACACCTACACCAAAACTAGCCTGACCTCTAAGACACCCATCCACACCCAACACAAGGAATCAGTCCCTTCTCTGCTACACAGTCCCTCAGGCCCTGCATTCCCTTCCAGTGCTATTCAGGGGTGATGGAGAAGAAGGCCAGCCCTCTAGTTTTGTCTGTGTGGTCTCTAGCACCAGGTTTATCAAGCAACTAAGCCAACACCCTTGCTCCCAATACAGTCCGAAGACCAACAATTGCACTCCGGCAATTAATTCATCTCTCACAGCTTAAACATGGAAAAGCGAATTACACAGCCCCGCACATAACAGCAAAAACGACTCACACAAGAGGAAACACACACAGTCCTGAAGCTTATCCTTGAACCCAACTCACAGCAGGGGAAAAACGTCCCAAATAGTCTGTGCGTGAGACCAACATTCGCTGAGACAGTAAAAAACGTGAATGGCTCTTTCCAGCCATGGTAAAAACACAAGAAATCACAAAAACGTGAATGGAAAAATGCACCAGCAGCTCCAAAAACGTGAGGAAAACAACCCAGGCCCTGGCATTACAAAAACGACCTCCCATCCCTCGGAAAAAATGAAGCCAACAGCCAAAACGTGGGATCCAAACACACAGGAAAACTCCAGCTGCTGCCAAAACGTGAGGAAAACTGAAAAACGTGAATGCATAGCAGAATGGCCTACGTTTTTGGGCATTTTTCTTGCCAAGGAAGTCAGAACACGATTTTCCAAAATGGGTCTCTGCCCAATTCGAATTTGGT
This sequence comes from Pseudotsuga menziesii, assembly GCA_001517045.1. Lineage (NCBI taxonomy): Eukaryota > Viridiplantae > Streptophyta > Pinopsida > Pinales > Pinaceae > Pseudotsuga > Pseudotsuga menziesii. The sequence continues at coordinate 224,078 of LPNX010853727.1, read as the reverse complement.
TGCCCATACTCTTCCCCTTCCATGCAATAACTAACTCAACCACATTCTGGCAGAGATAAATGATTGGGGAAAAAGACAAGAAAGGTAGTTGACAGCTTGATGGGTTCTCTCATAGACATTTGGCTTTTCCCCATTGACCCATAGGTTAAATACTTCACCCCCCTTATCCTTAGAAAATCATGCCCCATTCGATTTGGTTGCCGCGGCCGTAGCTGGTTGTGTCCATTAATTAATTATGATGCATATTTACATAATGGCGAACATAATATGTGCCGCATGCCCCAATATTCAATCGGTGACAAATTTTAAATCCAAAACATAGCATAACCGATCAATGGTGGGGCCTTGGCCTTTAGCTCCACACCATGATCATTACAATATATAAATCATGTACATTTAATGTAACGGGGTCAAAACCGGGACATTACAAAGGTGGGTAATGGTCAAAGCATGAGGATTGGTGTGGACCCCATTGCTGGTTTAAATTTAGACTTCGTCCTTCCGGAGGACCTCAAGAACTATTTAGAAGATTATGACATTACTACTCTTGCAGATGCTCACTATTGGGACTCTGGTCCATCTGCGCAACGGTACTAGCTCACTGCTGATGACCTTGACCTCAATGACTCTGGGAAGGAGATATGGACTAAATATATAAGGGGGCTCTCCCATGGTTGCATCAGACTTGGTAATAGTCTGGAATCTTTGGTTTGGATGTATAATAAAAGGACGGGGAAGGTTATTGCATGCCTGGCTTATGAGCTTATTGCTTCTAGCTCCCTTACAGATCATCTGGACAACACCCTTGTTATTATCTGGAAGTACAACTTACCTATGAAGGTGATCTATTTCATATGGATTTGTCTATCCAACCGTATTAATACATGGGAAACCTTAGATAAGAAGGGTTGGATTGGACTCAATTGCTGCTGTCTTTGATTTTAGATGCTGAATCTGTCAACCATCGTTTCTCTGAATGTCGGTTTACAAAGGACGTTATCTCTGGACTTAACACTGTTCTTCACCGTCCAATTCATTGGAATGAGCCCCTTTTCATGCAAAACTTGGTAAATTGGATTGGGAATGAAAAAGAACTGTTATATCTTCCACTGCTTATGACTTGGCATATTTGGATTACTAGAAACAAGGTCATATTTGAGGATCATAGACCAGTCACTAAAATCATCATTTTAAACATACTATAGCAGCTACAAATTCATACCGTGACTTAATGGATTGGAACCTGTTTATGATTTCCCTGTCAGTTTTTTTCGATGGGGCCTCAACGAACAAGACTGGATGCACTGGTGTTCATCTTATCTTAAGCAAGGAACACTTTTTTTGTTTAAAAATGGGTTGTGAATTGAGTACCAACACCCGGTCGAAACTTCTTGCTCTTTGGGTTCTATTGGTCTTTTCAAAAAATATTGGGCTGCCATATTTACACATTTGAGGAGACTCTACAACCATCATTAACCGGTTCAATGGGCAGGCTTCCCTCTCTGCTCTCGAACTCCAAGGTTGGTGCCATAATATTAGAGACCTTCAATTTGCTTTTATCCATCTCGAATCTTCTCATGTTTACAGAGGATTCAATGTTAAGGCGGATGGCTTATCTATGGAGGCACTACGTTTGACATCTGGGTGCCTTCACTTTATGGAATTCTCTGAGGGTGAATGCATTGGGAAAGACTCTTTTCAGCTCTATTAATCATCGACACTCACTTGTCATCCTCTATTGTGGCTTGAGTTTGGTATCACACCCATTGGTGTCGTAGGTGGCTTAGTCCGCTAACTTTTCTGACATTGTATTACCCAGAAGTGCCTCCTTAGATCAGCGATCCCGTTTTGACTTGATCTCACTGTAGCTGGGTGATTTGGAGATGGGGATTGGAAGAAGGTTTTTTTTGGTAGTCTACAACTGCTTGTGGGTAGTTTCTTAAAGGGCTTTATTTCTATATTATGTATGTTGGATATTAGACTGAGCTCTATACTCCTGGCTGAGGCCTTGCTTACATGTATATGTCCACCTAGTGCAGCAAACATGTTACCTTTGATTCTGATGAATAACAAGGAACTGCTATTTTTCTTATGGAAAAAACTCTCTCGATAAACTTCTTTTAACGATCTATTGCTTTTTAGACAAGGTGAGGTTAAAAAAACCATAGGTTATATTACGGCTTTTCATTCATCTTTTAAAAGTTTATTTGTCTGGGTAGTGAGGACGTCTTGTAGTGTCTTTAGCTTAGAATGCAACTCTTCATTCGCTTCGGTGGTATGCTACCACACAATCTGTAACTCCCAATTATCGTAATGACATTGTTGGAGAGACGATTTTCCCAAATTTAAGGGAAAGACTTCGTAATGTGTCTATGAGTTGACAATTCACTTACTCTTGTTTTTGGTGGTGCCACTCGTTTGTTAAGATTACTACGTGTAAATTCAAATTTAGTATACAAGTGTTGTGATTCTATTTTTTAAGTTCTTAAAATGGCCATATTTTAATTCTTTGTGTGATAATGGAGAGGAGTAGCAAGTTTGGTTTAATTTGTAAATAGGTTTAAGTGATGTTATATATTAATATGAATGACGATTTAAGAAGTGGTTTTGAGAGGGTTTTGATAGTGATCTCAGAAAGTAATAATATAAATTGTCTCAAACCCCTTTTTATTTTATATGGAATTTTATTTATTTAACATGAGGGTTAGCTTTTAGGAATGATACTGTTCTCAAGTATGTCTATTCCTAAATTAATATGATGCTAAATGGCAATTCAAGTATGTCTATTCTTTTTTTACTTTAGTGGAAATAAATTTAATGTTCATAAAAAAATTAAATGAATATGTTGATGCTCATGTAAATAAGTGTGGTGTGTCGTAATAAAATCAGCATAGATCCAAATCCTAGGCTCTATCAAGTGTCAAGAGGGATCAAATCTCTCAAGGTGCAAACCTCTTATTAAGTATTGCACTCAAAGAACTATTGATTTGATTCAAACCAAAAGACATGTCTTTTTATTTAAGGTCGACATAAAATATTTTTATTATTAATATTTAATACTATTTATGGTTCACAAATAATAATTTTATTATTGATATTTAATATTATTTATGGCCAATATATAATATTTTTTATTATCTTTTATTTTGTTAGGAACAAACATTACAACATCTCCCCCATACATGGTTTTAAACCCATGTGCAAGGCCCGCCTAAAACCATGGGTTGTTTAGGAGGCCTTGTACATGGTCTTAAAACCATTTGAAAGACCCTCCTAAACCATGTACAATAAAACAATGGGTTGTTTATGAGGACTTGCACATGGTTTTAGAACCATTTGCAAGGCCCTCCTAAAACATGTACAATAAACCATGGGTTGTTTAGGACAAGACCAACATTTTTTTTGCGGATAATTCAATTTTTTATTTTTTATATTTTTGTTAGGTAGGAACATTATAACATCTCCCACATATTGTGTTGTTTTTCTGGCCGACACTTTTTTTGCCGATAATTAAATTTTTAATTTTTTATTGTTTTGTTAGATAGGAACATTACAACATCTCCCCCATATTAGGTTGTTTTTGTGGCCGGCATTTATTTTGGCAGATAATTAAAATTTTAGTTTTTATTATTTTGTTAGTAACAAATGGTACAACATAATATGGACAAACGTTACAAGATCTTCCACATAATGTTACAAGATCTCCCTCATATTGGGCTGTAGAGCGCCTCTCGACACAATGAACAAGTATATTAACCAAACTCCTTGCATTCTTATTGATAGTTTGTTGTCTATCACTATAATTCCTCTCCTTCCATGGTAACTTGATCCCTCAACCAATTGGCATCATTATAGGCTTCATGGCCTTGACCTTGAAAGTTGTGAATATGTCAGAATTCGTTATTTGGAACGTAGATCTACAACAGTGAAAATATGGTACATCATGAGTGAAGTAGTGTACCAAGGCTTACTTCTTGTGAATCATATGAATTCATAACTACCTATAGCAAAGGCAAATATAACACGAGCATAGGAGGCACCTCAATCTTGATCTTCCAAAGCCTATAACAAAGTATAAGATGGTTGGCATGAATGAGAAACCTTTCTTTCATATCAAAATCTTTAGTATTATTTTTATTTTTTATTTTGGTCATCTGCATTTTTTCAATTTTCATGGAAATTAAATTTTAATTATTTTTATTTTCATTTTGGTTACAATATTTTTTTTTCAATTTTCATGGAAACTAATTAGATATAGATTAGGCGATTATAACATAATAAACTGGTAAAGTATTCCCATTCCATTGATTTCTTTCTTGAAAACATGGGTAAGTATAACCATCATCTACAAAGAACAATATACAATACAATATTCTGTGACATTTTATTACAATAAAATCATTTTGACACCATAGGCATATGTATTGTGAGAAATCCTTTCTTGATACCATCTACCAAACCATTATACAATGTCGTTTATCGTAGATTATTTAGTTTTCAGGACTATTACCTCTGCACCATTGCATGATTTGGTTGGTAATTCTACTACATAATGAGAATTTGTCACTATTGCAAGAGCTAGGGAATGTTGTCGTACAAAACCAAGGAAGCTTTGTTTGGTGTCAATTTATTTATTAGACCACTCCATTGATAATTTATATCCATTTCTAAAACCGCTCCACTAATAATCTGTAACCATTTCAACTTTGTGCTTATGTTAATTGTGATGATGTTGGATTTGTCAAGGTTGGATTAAACAAGAAACCATTGGATCATAACACCCTACATGTTACTAGAATTTTCAATGCATAATTTAGTCGAGAGTTTGGCCTTCATGAATATTTGGGGTTCAAGTCTAATGAGGGAAAATTGTGCCTTCAAAGAATTACATGGATGCCAAATACCTTGAGAGATTATGTGTAGTGCTATTTGATGCCCACAACTCAATTATGTGGGAGTTATGATTATCAAGGTCCAACAAATGATGATTTACATAATAGCTTTTCATTGAATATTGAAGTTCTATTTATGAGATTTTCTCCAACAAACGATGATTTACATGATGGCTTTTCACACTGAATATTGAAGTTCCCTTTTTTATTTTTTCTCATTGTCGTTGTTATTTTCCCGGTCCTATAAGGTAATGTGTGCATTGTTTTTCTTATGCTTCTTTGCATTGTTTTACTTTACTATTTATTTTGTTGCTCACAAAAAATTGCAAACAAAATTACATTGTGTGAACTTGTTGGACACAATGGCCACACTAAGAGGGGGGGGGGGGGGGGGGTGAATCAATATGAGAGCTATTTTGAAACTTTTTACCTTCTTTTAGTCAATCAGAGCATATTAATCATTATGTCATCATTTTCATAGTCAAATTCATCAAGAGTAATAAGCAAAAACATCACATCAAAAGAGACAATAATATATGGAATTTTGATCTTTATTTATTGTACATGGAAGACAACAATCTTCTCGATTACAATCAGCACCAACTGATGAAAAGAGCACCAACTCTTATAACAAGACCCATCCTGGTTTTCTTAGCTCCAACTAAGAAGGGTTTGAGGAGTCCAATCCTCAACTGTGCACGACACTACTTGCCAAACAAGAAACACTTTTGCCAATAAATCAGATGCTGCTCATTACCTCTGCTCAACAACCTGTCACTGCTGTCAAAATCAGGTATGTCACTGCTCAAGACTCATTCCAAGTCATCAACGGTCTGCTCAATACATCCAAGTCATATTAATACAATGTTGCTCATCATCATTGTCATATTAAGCTTAGACTGCCTAATCAAAGTCGATATTACCATCAAGATGTCGCTTTGTCACTGTCCCATTCTCAACTCAATCAACCTCTCCTCATCATCAACCCGCTCAACCTCTCAGCTTGCTCACACCACCAATTTTTTATCTTAACCAAACCTTGATGTTTACATCTGCTTTACCAATATTATGCTATATATCCTTTGTGTACAAAAATATGTTATACAGACCTATTCTCGTAAAAAACTCATGTATGCATTTGTAATTGTCTTCAAAAGAACTTTAAGTCATGCCACTAAATTCTCACACAGGATATTGATGTGCCGAATTGAAGGCATACTGGGACTAGGCCTTTGCTTCCGTTGCTTCTGAGATCAGTTCTGATTATACTTCATCTACAACTTCCACATGTAAGAATGTTCCAATACCTCTGTTGATATGTATTCACAAACAACTGCAAGATTCTTCAAAACTCAGTGTTTATGATCATTAATCAACCTGCATATCAGACATAAGTAACTTTGGCTCCTTTGGTAGTGATCAAGCCTTAGGTATTGTGGCTCCTTAAACTCCTTAGTTAAGTTTTGTTTCTTTTGACAAAGAATCCAATATAGTCTTCTAACTAGTGCATTAGTGTTGAACATCATCAATTACGATATCAATCTTTACTCCTATGGCTATCCAAGATGTGAATGCTTTGGATGTATTAAAAAAAACTAAATATGCTATTGTAGACCTCAAGCAATGGATTAGTTTACTCAATGTAGCAAACTTGCATCGTGTGTAAAAATTTCTAGCTTCATGGATTGTTTGTGTATTAGGAAGAACCCGAAACACGTGCTAACCCCAAAGATTTGTTAAGCATAAAACTTGGGACTGTTTTAACCCAAAAGTTCATACTGCTGCCTCATTTAGGGCATCCAAAACTCGGATCAAGAAGACTGTGGATGTATGCTGGTGTATATTGCCTTATTGTTTGTCCTTTGTTGCTTTCATGCATTCATCATCTTGCTTGTTCACACACCATTGTTTCTTAACCCACTGCTTGTGTCACTTGATAGTGCATGTTAAAGACTCACACTTGGGGCTGTGTGTGTCTGTAGAAGACATTAAAACCAGATTGTTCAACCAACATTGATTTCAAGACTATGTATGAAGAATATTACTCTGTTTGCAGCATACATTGGTCATCAAATATGTACTGTAGCAAGTGTAGAAAAAACCTCCAACACTGTTCTAAGTCATCACAAAACTTATTCTCCAATTATGAACAAACTTGTGAGGTTAAGGCATCATTCCACCCATATCTAGGACTGTTTGAGAGCTGTGTAAAATCGGGATTGGTGTGAGCATGTTGCAAGTCCAAGAGTGGACTGCTCAATCTCCTCTGCTGCTGCAAAAACAAAATAAAAAACTAAAAAATGATTGTTGTTGCAAATTCGGGTATGTTCCTATGTTAATTTCGGGACTGCTGCTGCAACTATCCTCCACCGAAAATCTTAGTCCTCTGTTGCACCCGAATTTTCCTCAGACTGTATCTGAAATTGTGTCTACAAAATGAAGTTTAGATAGGGCATTTATACTAGTTTTCCACTGGGCCGACCTGTCATAATTTTATTTATTTATTTAATTGAGGATGATTGGTAGGGTGACCAAGGTAAGTTTATTTTATGTTTTAATTTGAAAATAAATTTCATTTATTTTGTTATTAGTTTCCCATTTTGTCTTACCATTTCAATGGTAAACATGTATGCTCCATGTTTGTCCACAATCCACTTAGTTCACCACAAAAAGGAATGGGTATGTTGTACGTATTTTACCACATAATTAAAATTTATAGGAGTGTGCATCATAGCATCGACACCAAAGGTGTAATAGGTATCCAAGTGCCCAATGACCATCATATGCGCGTGGGTGCCTTCATGTTCCTTTTTCCCTAGGGCCATCCCCAAGGGTCCCAAGACCCCAAATGCTCACGTCTAGTTCATTTCTTCAAGGCCATTAAACCATCTAGCGTGTGGGTCAAAATGCTTCTTCAAGGACTTCTTTATCAATCCAAAGGAATCCACAATATGTCAAAGACCATGCAAGGTCATCAATGACCACATCATCTTCATTGAGAGTAGTAGGACCATTAAGCCATCAAATATGGGTCAAACAAATTCAAAGGAATTATTTAAGAGCTTCTTCATCAGGCATGAGTGTTGGGTAAAATATTACTGATTAATTTACCTTCAATTTAATTATCAATCGGGACACGTAAGATTTGAGTTGCTACACTATATGTGCAGTGTAAAATAGTTTAAAGCTCATGCCTAGGGTGACTTCAATCTACTCGCACACAAAGAAAAAGAATGTAGTTCATGAAACTAACTACTCTCTTGAGCAACCAATAACAAAATTTGTTAAATATGATCTAGGGAAAAGAATCAACCTGCTGAGTACTGTTTACAATCCAAAAGTTTATCAAATCCAATTAATGAAACCAAAAGCAATTCCAAACCATACTAATTGTTAATCTATTTTCCAAAAGAGCAACTAAGCAATCAAATGGTTCAACAGAGGAAATCCTACTTGTCAAAAGAGATATTCAAATCTCAAACCAATCTACAGAAGGAATGTTGTTTGATCAATATTAATGTCTCACACTATTCCAACATAACCTCTAAGACTGCCCCATCATCCATAAAGTACAATGGCTCTTCTTCAAGAAGTAGATTTTTATTACTTTGGAGACTACCAATAACGCTATCATTCACAAAAAATTACTGAAATGAATTTGCCTTTTTATTAAACAAAAGAAACAACACCACTTGTATTCTATGCTCATAAAATTAAATTGAAAATATTCAAACAAAGCTATGTTTCAATCCAATTTGACCAATCCACAAGATTTAGCATTCCTCATTAAGTTCCGAACTCAATCTATAGCTACTAATAAATGTGAAAAGTGAACAACAGAAATCAAATTACACTAGCAAATACACACTGTCAAATATTAACAAAATGTAGCTTTCTCTTCCTAATCTCATTCAATTTCCTCAAAATACATATTCCAAATTTCTTATACCACCAATCTGAAAACGCTAGTCTTATAAGCTCTGGAAACGCTAACCTATAAACCCTACAAACTTGATAAGATCTATAAATTCTATAAATTCTATAAACTCTTGCAAATTCTTTAAACTCTTAAAACTCTGCAAATCCTTGAAAACGCTTTAAAGCTCTATAAACAATGGAAACTATGGATAGGAGGTTTAATCACTCAATTCTCAATATTACAATATGATCTAGTTCTGGAAATGAAAGAAGGAATCCTAATCCAACACATTTATGTACTCTCGCTATTCTTCAAATTTATATTTCACCAAATCAAATCTACGAACAGAGCTGGAAGTAATTAAATACTCTATCTAAGTATGTTCAATAACACAACCAAACCTATCCACATGCATTCAGTGACATAAACCAATTCAATGTAAGCATATATATTTCCCAAATCGTGAGTTGATAAAGCTACTGGCATAGATATATAAAAGACAGTATCAGGAAGAAATAATGCAAGTTTGCTTACAGCAATGAAAAGAAGACAAAACTACACATAGGAAACAAGAGTTGAAGGTGGGCCAAGCCTGCAAAACTCATAGATCTGAAACTGGAACTTTAAGGAAGAAAACACAGCAGTAAATCAATAATTTGGAATTAGAGTTTTACAATATATCATCTCTGTTCTTCTAAGGTTTCACATACACATTTATAGCTTGAATTGCATCATGGGTCGACCAATAAAAAGGGTCGACCCTGCCCATAAGATCTACACGTATCCCGGATAATGAAAACAACCAATAACCGATCCAATGCAGAAAATAGGTCAAGACATTAGATTGGATTCGGATCCTCTGGAATCCACGCATTGTTGAAGATTGAGGCCCATGATCTTTGGGAAAATCAAGGCTACAAAATGCCACTAGGTATCTCATAGTCAACATGGAAATGATTGGATGCAGAACCATATGTTATCTCAAGCAAACAAATCCCCCAAATATCTGAACCAATCAATACATGCCCAGTGAGTGCTGGAACAGGTGCAGGATCGAGCCACTAGAAAGTAACTGTGCGGGAAACAAGATTTTGACAAAGGATCAACATTTAATCAAAATTTAAAGTTTTCAATTATGAATTGAAATCCATCAAAATGATAAACAAAGTAATAAAAATATCAAGAATTTACCTGTTTAAAGCATCTTGGGATATTGACCTTGAAAATACATATTCGAACATAAAAATATAACAAAATAGAGTCAAATATGCTTGGTCCCATATAACTTAGAACTAGGAATAGGGTGGTAGACAAGCAAAAACAGGAGGTCGTCATCTCCCCTAGACTGAAGACCTTGCATGTCCCAATGCAAGAAAATTTTGACCCTGATATACAAAATTGAGAAACAAAATTGATGACCAAACTTTGAGTTAAATTCCAGAGACTGAAGCTGAAGTGTTAAACAACACTTGTACTTGAGGAGGGGATGGAGCTGTTTTCTGTTGTGCCTTGATCAATTCTTCAAGCTGTTTATCCTTTTTCCTCAACTGCTTCCTAAGACTACGATTGGGCCCAGTTATATCATCAACTAGGGTTTGTAGAGTTGCCACCTTAGCCTTCAAGACTGCATTTTCTTGTTTAACAAATCGATCTAATCGAACATACTCTTGTAACTATTTAGTTAACTCAAGGTTTCTTTGTTGAAAGTATTCAACCCCCTGGGCTGAAGTAGCTAATTGATGAGATTTGACAGATTTTTGATCAGATTTTAAAGCCTAAGATGCTGAGAAATGAATTGGCAATGAGAAATCTACAACAAGACTTGGCATTGAAGGGCTATAATGGGAATTAGTTGAATGAGAACCATCATGTGCAGATGAAGAAGTGGATGAAGATAGTTGGACATGAACAAGCATTTTACCTTTAGATGCTGTTTTTTTATCATGGGCAGCCATACTACGGGTAAACCTACGAATTGATAGACCAGGAGATTTCCCAAGGTCAGGTTGTCCTTGCTCATTATCAGACTAAGAGTTTGCTTGTCACCCTTTTAACCCCCGAGGCTTCTTAGCATTTGACCTCCCTGCCCTCCTATAACTCTTAATCCCTTGTTCCCGAATATGGCTAGTTCGATCCTTATAAACATGCATAGAAGATACCTTATTGGGAAGATCAGGAATATGAGGTATGCTTACTTCATTAACCAGGGGTGAAGTAATATGGGAGTTGGACAATTTGTATAGAAATTGTTCCCATGTCTGATTCTTTTTCTTCAATTCAGCTAAAAAAACCATCTTAATAAGCCCGTGATGATACAAGATATGAGTAGGGTTTTCTACATTTTTCCTGACTTGAGAAGCCATCTTACCCAAACTTTTCCAGAAATAAAATGGAAAGTTGAGGAGCTTACCGAATTCAAAATGTGAACACAACCGAAAATGACAGGCTTTGAAGGTAGAAAATCGACCTTCACAAGTGATGAGCTTGGTAGTAATCACTAGAGGATTGATAAATTCTTCTCTGATCCATAGTTTTGAAAACCCTTTTTCACCCTTCACAGCCAGGAATTCAGGTTTAAAAACATAATCATAGTCCTTGCGTGGCAACTTGAAGTTCTTGAACCAGTGATCCCCTATTTGTGGAAGCCCTATAGCCTACGGAACTGGCTCCTTCGTGACTTGAAATACCAACGATCCCACCTTGGCAGTGTGACCATCGAACCCTAGGGAGAATTGCAAGGAAACGACATCATCATGCCCTTGTAGAGTAGTTAAGAAAGGGTGCCACCCGACTCGAACAAACAACTCACTGCAAGCTAAAAACTCGGGCATGGCCAATAACTGACCATACGCAGTGGGTTCATGGTGATTAATCATCGTGGAGACATAGGGATAGGATGAGGAACAACGCAAATGGTGAAATGAGAACACACAGTAATTCGAATGGTCATAAAAAATCTTTATCAGACTTCCTCTAGATGGTAGCGACGAAAACTGGAACTAGCCCATTTAAAAAAATGATGGCAAGGAATGAAAAATTGAAATGGTAATGAAGAATGTGCAAGGGAAATTATAATAGATGAAGGCACGCACTGCCCATATTTCCCTACCTTATGATAATAACGACACGTCCCAGGATAAAATCATTAAGACATATCAAATGTTACTTTAGTCATGGCGTCCAAATTCAAACTTTAGAAAACTAACGAGATGGTTCTAAGCAAGCTTTTTTTTTTTAAATATTTACACCTAATTCAAGAACCAAAAGAGTTAAGATGCTCATGAACTATGTGATCTAAGTAGTCAAGGTAAATTTCCATTATTTAACCATTTTTTAAATTAGAAAGATACCTAGATTTCAACAGTTAAAGATTACTCCCAACGTCCTGGACATTACCTTTAAAATTTAATTTACCAGTTTCCAGTACTTATTCCAGTAGCTCATCCGGCACCTGATCCAGGTTGAGTCTAGTATTTTCATGTTCAGATACAAAGGCATTTTTTAAGCTTGCAAGGATGAAAATGATTGCCAGCAGGATGATGATGTTACAAGCAAGGGAAAATAACTGTCTTTCTCCAAAATGTCCAACTTTTGTGAGTTGAAAAAGAAAATTGAAACTGCCTGAAAAATTTGTTTTATCTAGCAAGCCCTTGCACAGTTGCCATTAATGATATTCGGTTGTTGCTTTTTCATCTGACCACACATAAACAAAGCTAAGTCAGTAAACTATGAATTATTCTCAATACATAGGCAAAATTAAAAGAAGTCCATAATCTATCAATCTCATTCTTGCATCTAACTATAAAAAATGTTCAAAACTTCAATCCATAAACACAGACTTCCTCCTCTTTATCCATATAGAATTCCTTCATCAAAATATGGTGCCTTCTAAAAACAAGACAAGAGGAGTACCAAATGAGACCAACAGTGTACTGGCCAACTTGACTGAGCTTCACACAAGAAGGTTTGAGTGATGAAAAATAAGGTTCACAACTATGTTCATTTGAATCACTAAACGTAAGTACACTCTAGAGGCATGAACCTATTCTATAGTAAAGATCAGGTAATAAATACTTAAAGCATTTGAAGATGATTATCGACTGGATATTACAAATAGTTCACTTTAATTTTCATTTAACCAAGCATGGCTTCTCTTTAACATTTACACAGGTACATTGTTCATACAGATAAGTATAAATGAGGCTTTTAAAATAGATATCAAAGTCAGAACCCGCTGCCAACGGACCTGTTCAGCATCCCGACGGGTTAACCTCTTACACCCTTTTTCTATCATAGGTTCTTATCCCAAATTCATCTTAAAGATAAAATTTATAATTTGCTTATGCATGGATGAGTGGGGGACCAACTCTGAAAACCTTCTAGGAGTGGGGTGGTATTAAAATTGGAAGAGTTTTCTTGAAGCATGCCTATAAAGGTTTGTTTGTATGAACAACTAACCCCTATAACTGTATAAATTGAAAGACATGAGGTGGGTGGAATTATTTATAATATATATATGTATATATTTAATATAATGAAAGCCAATGGATAATGATCAAAAGATTCTTCAGGCCTGAAAACCATCCCTTATAAAATCATGGTGGTGCCTGTCTGGATAATAATTCAATGTCTCTAACTGTTACTACTTGTGAAAATCCTCGTTCAATCAAGTGTGAAACCAAGTCAAATGGCACTAGTATACTATGAGTCCATAAGTGAAACCCCTTGAGGCTTTAAATCACTAATAGAGGCATAGTTAAGTAGATAGACAATCCGTACGAATAAAGAAGAACAAGTCCATATAAAAAAAAACTGAACTGAAAGCAACAAGTCGTACGACAAAAACATTTTTTTTTAATTTTATTTGATACAGGTATTCCAATAACCTAGTAAAACCAGTAAATATATCCAGAGTATCTCTCAGAAATTAATCCAAATTAGGAAAGTTCCTGAAAATTCTTGTAAAAAAGAATCAACTTTCTAAAGTAAGAAAGGTAACAGAGAGACTTCCCTTTTAAAATACCCTAAGCTCTCACCAGAGAAAATACTTGCATAATTCAAAAAGAGAACCTAATGATAAGAAAAAAAAACACACTCCTGTACATATATACAAAGAAACAGTTCCATTGGATATTACATCAAGAGAGAGTAGGAGGTGAAGAAGCCACTTCTTCACCTACCAACTATAGCTCGGATTGCTGATTCATATTACGAATGCATTCCTGCTTAGAAAGAGGTTTATGATATACCTTCAACCGATGTCCATTTACCACAAATGTCACTTGTTCATAATCAATTGTTCTTATTTTGACAGAGCCATTATAAAAAATAGTCACAATTGCATATGGTCCCATCCACCTAGTTGTAAGTTTACCTTTGAAGTGTTTAAATCTTGAGTCAAACAACAGGGCCCAATCACCTTCTTGAAAAGTTTTCCGCTTCAAAAACTTGTCATGCCATTTAGTCCTTTGATTCTATATTAAAGTAGTTCGTTGGAAAACATCTTATCTAATTTCATCAAGTTCATTCAACTGCATCAATCTCTGTTCCTGGGCTTCATCCAAATTCAGGCTCAATTGTGCAGCAGTACGAAAGGTTTTCACTTGAAATTCTATAGGGAGTAAAACCTGTTTCCCATAAACAAGCTTATATGGAGTATGCCCTGTGGTATTTCTCCACGTAGTTCTATAGGCTCACAGTGCCTCCAGAAGCCTATCTGCGCAGTTCTTATGATGCATTTGCACAGTTTTGGTCAGAATGGCTTCTAACACTTTGTTTGTTGACTCCACCTGTCCATTTTCTTGGGGGTGGTAAGGAGAAGATTTATAGTGTTTAATCCCATACTGCTCTGTCAGTTCCTTCATTGATTTAGAGACAAACTGTGCTCCATTGTCAGTCACAATTTCACGAGGAATCCCAAAGCGAGTAAACATCTCTTCGTAAATAAACTCTATGACTGATTTCTCAGTGGCTCTTAACAGAAATTTTGCTTCTACCCACTTAGTCACATAGTTAGTACAGACTAATATATATCTCTTTTTCCGTGACATCGGTGAGATTGGTCCAACAAAGTCCAATCCCCACTTTTCAAAGGGTTCAATTTGTACCTGGTTTTGTAAAGGCATTTCATCAGTGGCATTGGGTCTCCCCATTCGCTAGCAGCTATCACACCCCTGTACATATTTTACAGCATCTTTGAAAAGTGTGGGACAATAATACCCTTGATGTAACACATTGTATGCTGTTCGCTTGTCTGAAAAATGCCCTCCACAGGGCCCATCATGACAGGATTGGAGGATATCATACATCTCATCTTCCCTTAAACATTTTATGATAATAAAATTGGACCAGTGCGAAAGAGATTATTACCTGCCCATGAATAATTGGCACTTTGTTGTATGATCCTTCGTTTTTCAAATGATGGCAGATGAGCAGGTACTTTTCCTATGACTAAATAATTGGCTATGTTTGCAAACCATGGTGTTTTAACAGAGACAACACATAAATGTTCGTCAGGAAAAGTATCATCTACAGGAACATTATCATCATTATGAGTCAATCATGACATAAAATCTGCAACCAAATTTTCCTTCCCTGGTTTGTCAATTATAGTAATGTTAAACTCCTATAGCAAAATAAGCCATCTAGTAATTCTGCCACTAGCTATATGTTTATTCATCAAAAATTTAATAGCAGAATGATCAGTGTGAACAAAAACATTATAGCCAGTAATGTAGTGTCAAAATTTATTAATGGCATGAACTACTGCTAAAAATTCTTTTTCAGTCACTGTATAATTTAGTTCTGTTGGTGTTAAATTTTTACCGATGAAATAAATAGCATAATAAGATTGATTTTCTTTTTGTCCTAGCACCCCCCCTAGGGCAGTGTCAGAAGCATCAGTTTGTATATGAAAGGGCAAAGACCAGTTTGGTCCTCTCAAAACTGGTGTGGAAGACAATTCTATTTTTAAAGTGTCAAAAATTGCCTGACAGTGTTGATCCCAACAAAAATCAATGTCCTTGGCTAACAACTTGAAAAGTGGGGCTACCATCTTAGTAAAGTTGGCAATAAATCTACGGTAGTAACCCGCATGTCCCAGAAAAATTATAACTTCCTTTTGTGTAGTTGGTGGAGGTAAATTGGTAATGATTTCAACCTTTGCTGGATCTACATGAATACCTTCTGACGAGATATGATGTCCTAACACAATGCCCTCAGTTAACATCATTTTGCACTTTTCATGACTTAAGGCAAGGTTTGTTTCTTGGCACCTGATTAAGACTTTTTCTAAGTTGTCTAAGGCTTCTTTGAAATCATTACCATATACTGTAAAATTGTCCATATATATTTCCACGTAATCATGAACCAAGTCAGCTAGAATTCCCAACATTGCCCTTTGGAAATTAGTAGGGGCGTTACACAATCCAAATGGTAACACCTTGTAAGCGTATGTTCCCCATGGACAAGTGAAAGTAGTTTTATATTGGTCTTACGGGGCTATTCTAATTTGATTGTATCCACTGTATCCATCAAGAAAACAAAAATACCGTTTCTTGGACAAAGTGTCCAAGACCTGATCTATAAAGGGAAGAGGAAAATAGTCTCTTAGAGTTGCTTTATTCAATTCTCGAAAATCTACGCATATTCTCCACTTACCTCCCTTCTTTGGGACAATCACCAAAGGAGATACCCATTTACTATCACGAATGGGGTAAATAAAATCTGCATCAAGTAATTTTTGTAACTCATCTTTTACAATATCTTTAAGAGTAGGGTTCATTCTCCTCTGTGGTTGCCTTACAAGCCTAATGTTCTCATGAGTGTAAATATGATGGATACATGTGTCAGGGTGTATTCCCTTCATATCAGTATAAGTCCATGCAAATGCTCCAGACTGTGCTTTCAGTAATTGGACTAACTGACTTTGTTGGTCTTGAGTCAAATTTGCATTAATAATTAAAGACCTTCCAGGACTAATCTCCATTGGTATGGTTAGGGCTCCAACTTTCTCATCTATAAATAAAACCACCGATGATGAGATAGTTGAAGGGTTATACTGTTCTTCAAAATATTCAGTGAAAACATAATCCAAGTCAAAAAAGGACTAGGGAAAATCAACAGTAGTAGTGGCTAAAATAAATTGATCTAAAATATCATCTTCAGTTTGGTCTTCCAGTCCCCTGGTTCAAATGATGGATAGTAAAGGTTGTTCAACATCCTTATCTCCATAAGGACTCTCTAACCATAACATGTTTTCTGTTACAGGTTGAGTTGGTGGATAAATGATAAGGTTATGTAGAGAAGTACCATTTGATATAGTTAAAATACCCTCTCTACATCCTATGAAAGCATTAGCAGTTGCTAACCAGGGTCTGCCTAATATAACAGGATGTTCCCCCATTGGGTCTTTGGTATAGAGTACTAGGAAATCCACTGGATACTCCCAAGAAGCTACAGTGACTGTAATGTCATCCAATGCCCCTACAGGTTTAACTGTACTCCTATCAGCCAATTCCAAAATGGTAGGAGTAGGTCTGAGGAGATTATACAATTGTAATTTCTGCAAGGTGGTCATAGACATAACATTGATTGTTGCCCCCAAGTCAACTAGAGTGTTTCATATGGGAATCTCATTAATACAAATAGTTACAACTGGGTTCCCAGGGTTTGCAAACTTTGGAAGTAAGGGATGATCTGAAATATAATCAGACAGCTGGCCTATAACATGTATTGTTGGTGGATCTTTTTGTTTTCGACCAGGATTCTTCAAACATAACTCCCTTACCATATTTGAATAAATAGGAACATCTCTAATGGCTTGGAGTAATGGAATTCGGATACAAAGATTTCTTAACTGATTCTCAAGATCAAATTGCGAACGAACCACGGGCTTCTTTATTAATAACCTTTCTGGATAAGGATGATCATTATTCAATTGTGGCTGTGCAGTTGATTGAGAAATCTGTGTTCTAGGTACTTGGGTGTTTTCTAATGCATTTGGAACCTCTTGCTCCTCTTGAACTTATTTTTCAGCAGTTTCTTCTCCACATTCTTCTTGAATAATTACTGCTGGAGGGGTTTAATTTAAAGTTTTCCCATACCTTAATTGTATTTCTTGTATAGGAGCTAAATGAATCACATAAGTTGGGGCCATCTGTATTTCAGCATTATGAAGAGGCTGGGATGGTCTGTTATTAGGATTTGGTATAGGTTGAGCAGGCAACACCGTAGGTCAAGGGGGGTTTGGATTCTGATACTGTTATGGAACTGGGGGTATAGGAGGAAGTGCTGGTGATGTAAAACTAGGTAATAACTGTTGCACATTGGGTGGAAGTGAAGAGTAACCAGGAGGAGTATGTAATGGAGCTGTTGGCTGAGTTCCTCCATAAGACTGTCCTCGCCATCCTTGCTGCCATGGATGGGTTTGAGTAGGCTGATATGGCCAATTTTTCCACATTTGTGGATTCCATGGCTGCTGAGGTTGTTGCATTGGGTAGTAATATGCAGGATTTTGAAAAGCAGACTCTGGGTACATGTTTTAGGGTCTAGGCTGCCATGGATTTTTGATGCATAAGGCTGATCCATGGATTCATTATTAATCTTATAAAGGGATCGCAATTTTGGTAATGAAGGGAAATTATCAGTAGAGTGTTTGTCAGAACAAAGAGCACAAACTGAAATAATTTTAAGGGGACATTCTTTAAGAGGGTGTCTTTTTCTGCATTTAGGACATAATATATGTAGCGCTACAATGTCCTCTTCTTCTTGCCACCTTTTTGTTTTCAACACATCAAATTGAGAACTCAATGTGCCCAAAATATCATTTTTAAAATTTTCCAACAAGTTCCCTAATTCTGTTCTTGTGACCCCACTATTCCCTGCTGTTTTAGAAGTGCGGGAAGGACCCTCCCTCACATTTCTTCCAGCCTTGGCTGTACTCCTAGAATATTTCCTACATAATTTAGTAATTTATTCAAAGGATTTATGGGACACATCTCCTGATTCCACGAGGTTTAGGATTTCCACATACTCCTCCAGAATCCCTTTTAGAAAAAGAGTTTTGACCGCATCTTCCTGTAGAGTATTATACTTAGATTTCTGTAATACAAAGCTGAAGTGTTCAAGAAAATCCTCAAGACTCTCGTCTTCATGCTGTTGCATTTTAAAGATATCATTTTGAGAGTCTTTAGGCCCACAGTAGTCTCGGTATTTCTTAAGGAAGGCACTCCTCATCTCATCCCAACTTCGAATAGTGGATTCTCCCAGACCCATAAACCATCTAAGTGCAGAGTCTTTAAGGGTGGCAGGAAACAGTTTTAACTTTTGTGTGTCATGTAAATAGTTATAGCTCCTACATAAGATGTCAAATTCAAACAAAAAAGTATCCGGATCTTCAGTACTTTTACCGTAGAAGGTAGGTAATGAAGATGCTAGGATATTTTTCATATTGACATCACGTGCAAGATCCAAAATGGGGAAGCCAAAAGTTGTTTCTGTTCGTCCCTCATGTTCTCCTTCTCCTTCCATATGGTGTCTTGTTTCTTTCTCACTCATAACAAGAGGATTCCTAAACCAATTGACACTTAACCTATCTCTTCTTGGGGATGGGATGAAATCCCAATGTTCTCCCCTAGGTTGTTGTTGAAAAGGAGAATTTGTGGTAGATTCTACTTGAGAAATCACCAAATTTTGTGTACGACCAAAAAGGGAATTCACTTTTTCCACATCCACTATGTCAACCAAATTGGGGTCTTCCCTTGTTGGTGAAGTTTGCAGAGTTTGTGGAATATCCACAGAGTGGGACAGTTTACCTTGGGGAATTTCAATTTCCTCTAACCCAGTTTTTAATTCAACTGATTTTTGAGTGCTAATTCATTCTGTCTTCTTGCCTGTATATGTATCCCTATGGTTAGTTAGGGGTGGGGTTTTTTTTCCAAAAAGATCTGAATGGATTTTAACATATCTACCTCTATTATCTCTAGGTCTGATAAAAAATTAACTGTTAATAACAAGGCTTCCAATTAACAAATCAATCAAAACACCTACGCTACAGATGGGTTTGAAGGAACCTGTTATAATAGATGCACAGGTTCTTACCTCTTGTCTTACTGCCCCTTCTCCTCCAATATGCAACAACTAGTCACCCAAAAAGAAACAACCAACAAATTAGTAGAAAACAAGCAAAATACCAGCTTACCTTAGAGCAACTCCCCGACAACGGCACCAAAATGTTGGGTAAAATATTACTGATTAATTTACCTTCAATTTAATTATCGACCGGGACCCGTAAGCTTTGAGTTGCTACACTATATGTGCAGGGTAAAATAGTTTAAAGCTCATGCCTAGGGTGACTTCAATCTACTCACACACAAAGAAAAAGAATGTAGTTCATGAAACTAACTACTCTCTTGAGCAACCAATATCAAAAGTTGTTAAATCTGATCTAGGGAAAAGAATCAACCTACTGAGTACTGTTTACAATCCAAAAGTTTATCAAATCCAATTAATGAAATCGAAAGCAATTCCAAACCATACTAATTGTTAATCTATTTTCCAAAAGAGCAACTAAGCGATCAAATGGTTCAACAGAGGAAATCCTACTTATCAAAAGAGATATTCAAATCTCAAACCTGTCTACAGAAGGAATGTTGTTTGATCAATCTTAATGTCTCACACTATTCTAACATAACCTCTAAGACTGCCTCATCATCCATTGTACGCTCTTCTTCAAGAAGTAGATTTTTATTACTTTGGAGACTACCAATAACGCTATCATTCACAAACAATTACTGAAATGAATTTGCCTTTTTATTAAACAAAAGAAACAACACCACTTGTATTCTATGCTCATAAAAAGTAAATTGAAAATATTCAAACAAAGCTATGTTTCAATCCAATTTGACCAATCCACAAGATTTAGCATTCCTCATTAAGTTCCGAACTCAATCTATAGCTACTAATAAATGAGAAAAATGAACAACAGAAATCAAATTACACTAGCAAATACACACTATCAAATATTAACAAAATGTAGCTTTCTCTTCCTAATCTCATTCAATTTCCTCAAAATACATATTCCAAATCTCTTATACCACCAATCTGAAAACGCTAGTCTTATAAGCTCAAGAAATGCTAACCTATAAACCCTACAAACTTTATAAGCTCTATAAACTCTATAAATTCTATAAACTCTTGCAAATTCTTTAAACTCTTAAAACTCTGCAAATCCTTGAAAACGTTTTAAAGCTTTGTAAACTCTGTAAACTATGGAAACTATGGATAGGAGGTTTAATCACTCAATTCTCAATATTACAATATGATCTAGTTCTGGAAATGAAAGAAGGAATCCGGATCCAACACATTTATCTACTCTCGCTATTCTTCAAATCTATATTTCACCAAATCAAATCTACGAACAGAGCTGGAAGTAATTAAATACTCTATCTAAGTATGTAATTAACACAACCAAACCTGTCCACACGCATTCAGTGACATAAACCAATTCAATATAAGGATATATATTTCCCAAATCGTGAGTTGATAAAGCTACTGGCATAGATATATAAAAGACAGTATCAGGAAGAAATAATGCAAGTTTGCTTATAGCAATGAAAAGAAGACAAAACTACACACAGGCAACAAGAGTTGAAGGTTGGCCTGGCCTCCAACACTCATAGATATGAAACTGGAACTTTAAGGAAGAAAACGTAGCAGTAAATCAATAACTTGGAATCAGAGTTTTACAGTATACCATCTTTGTTCTTTTAAGGTTTCACATACACATTTATAGCTTGAATTGCATCACGGGTCAACCATTGAAAAGGGTTTACCATGCCCATAAGATCTACATGTCTCCCAAATAATGAAAACAACCAATAACCGATCCAATGCAGAAAATAGGTCAAGACATTAGATTGGATTCAGATCCTCTGGAATCCACGCATTGTTGAAGATTGAGGCCCACGATCTTTGGGCAAATCAAGGCTACAAAATGCCACTAGGTAGCTCATAGTCAACATGGAAATGATTGGATGAAGAACCATGTGTTATCTCAGGCAAACAAATCCCCCAAATATCTGAACGAATCAATACATGCCCAGTGAGTGCCAGAATAGGTGTAGGATTGAGCCACCAGAAAAGTATCTGTGCGGGAAACAAGATTTTGACAAATGATCACCATTTAATCAAAAGTTAAAGTTTTCAATTATGAATTGAAATCCATCAAAATGATAAACAAAGTAATAAAAATATCAAGAATTTACCTGTTTAAAGCATTGGGATATTGACCTTGAAAATACATATTCAAACATAAAATATAACAAAATAGAGTCAAATATGCCTGGTCCCATATAACTTCAAACTAGGAATAGGGTGGTAGACAAGCAAAAATAGGAGGTCATCAAGGAGGCTTCATGGGTTTCTTTAACCACCTCAACCACACCAGGAGACCTCCAAGGGTTAAGATCCATCATGACATCACCTGTGGGGTTGCTACACCTTCTCTTGGGGTACCATGACACCATCAGAGCATGAATGACCACATAATGGGTCATTAATGCTTCTCCAACCCATCTAGGGATTCTCCATCATCCACAAAGGCTTCAACACCATCTCCAGGGTCTTCCACACCATCAGCAGGGTCTTCAAAATCTTTAGCAAGGTGGTGGCATCAAGATCCAGTCTTGTGGGTACAGGGACCTTGTCAACTGGGTGCAGGGTGCTTCAAGGCACATACCCACTCCATAAGAGGTCCAAAGCATTGCAAGTGGGACTTGGTGGGGCCACTCCAAGTCTGTGTTGGCATCAATGACAATTTCATCAACATAAGTGTGCTATATTTATATCTAATTTTTCTCTTTACCACTTTATTTTATAGCATTTTCCCAATTTTAGTTGTCAATTTTGTTTTTTGTTGAGAGGTTTATGTTTCTATATTTTTCTCATACTCAACTTTATTATGATTTTAATTATTTAATATATATGGTGAGGTGACTCCTAAGATTATATGTTATACTTAAAAAAGACAACTTTTCTGGAGATTTTATCGAGATCCTTTATTTTCATAGCAAAGTTGTTATTCCAAAGACTCTAGGACATGTATAGATCAATCCTCATTAATCCTTGATAGAAGATTGAATTGTATTTTTTTATTCTTCATATAAAAGTCTTTTATTACCATTTCTCATCCACTATTGTGGTGAACCCTAAGTTTTGTCATTTGGATTTTTATTTTCGGATATTTAACCTAAATTCATTATCATTCAATTTTTAAAACAATGGTCTCTTTTGTGGTATTCTGGCCTCTGTTAGGGCCTAATTCAATGGATATTGGTTATTAAAGACACATTTTATGTTTTAATATGATGTTATATGCAAGTGAAGAGAAAATAGAGCATTACCTCTTCAAAATTGTTTTAATTGTTGTGGAAAAATGTTATTTATGTTATGAATTATAAATACACCATACAAGAATTTTAATAGGAATTAATCGTGAATCTCTATGAGTGTTTTCAAGGTTTCTTCAAGAATAGTTATTTGCATATATGCCCTTATGAAGGTGATGACATTTTTCTTAAAAGTTTCTTCAAGAATTGTTATTTGCATATATACCTTATGAAGGCGATGACATTTTTCTTAGAATTTAACATATTTTAAAATATTTTGTAGGTAATACTTGATAATTTGATGAAGGGCTATGATGGTTATCACTAGCAGAAGGAAAATGCAATATACAACACGCATATTGGGAATTGGTTGTGGAGATATTGAATCTTTTTTCGATTGTATTAAATCATTATTGTTTGCATATCTGCCCTTATGAAGGTTATGCCACTTTTTTTAACTAAAATGGTTATAATTTTATAAAAAGAATATTGGTTGGGCCTTAGCCAAAGCGGCCATTATTACAATCAATCGTCTGTCTTTTTGGAGACTTCTAATTCAACCCCTTTCTATTTACCTCAGGACAACGGGATAGGTTCCAATTGAGCTTCTTCCTCTTTTTTCCACAGAACTCCTTGTGGCAGTAGGCAACCCAAGTTTGCCTTCGCATCCGCTTCTTTGTTCAAACCACGTAGAATATGGAACAATATATACGAAGAGATGTATTGCATCACTAACCTCAACCTTTGTAAGGTTGTATTGAGCAAATGATCCTTGAACAGAGCATCTATGTTTAGAATCTTTATTAGTATTTTTGAGTCCCCGAAAACTTGAACATCTTTTATCCCTTTCCCTCGAGCTATCTAGCAGGATTTTAGTAACCCAAGAATTTCTGCGTGATTATTGGTTTTCTGGCAAAGTCCCCATTTGAAACTTTCAACTCTATTACCGTCCAAGGAGTAAATCACCATGCCAGTGCCTTCCTTCCCTGGATTGCCTTTGGAGGCACCGTCAAAGAAGATCGAAGCTTTTCCTTGTGACCTCCGCCAAATCTGAAAATTTGCTTCCTTGACTCTTAGCCGCCACCTTGGATTTATGCTCAGTCGGCTAGGGTCCTTTTTCCTATCTCTGAAGGTGTATGTTCCCAACCATTTTTTTCTTCCTGGAGAAATGTATAACCCTTCTTAAAAGATTGAACGCCCACCATTTCAATATGGAGAGCTTTGGTTTTTGCAGCCACCTTAAGCGGTTGTTGCTAGGTGTTGTTGAAAATTTTATCATTTCTGGCTAGCCATATTTTCCAACACACATATTTGGGGATTGCTACCCAAATTCCACTCCAAGCAGACTTACCTTGAATTAGATGGGGATATCTCTATTTCCATGTGGAGAATAACAAAACCAACGATATTTTCTTCGGGGTTGGGATGTTGAGGCCATGAAGAGTGAGAGCCCACACTTCATGATCATAATTATAGTCCACAAATAGATGGTCGTTGGTTTCTAAATCTCTGCAGCACATGATGCATCAGTGGGGGCCAATTATACCATGTTTTGTTAAGTATTCTCCAGTTAGAGCCTTTCTGTGCATCAAAACCCCTTTTTTTTTAAATATCTTGGGGAGACTGCTTGGATCCTGGACTTGCTTCCATAAATCTGCTAGAAGGGCTGGCACATGATTCGATTGTAGAGAGATGAACCCCTACGCAGCCGCATATGTTCCCTTTTTGCCCCTTCCCCAATGATCCTTTTGCTACAGATGGACTGGTGGCAGATCCGTTAGAAAAATGAGGAGGTGTGATTTTTGAGATTCCCATTGTTGTGGCAGTGGTGGTATGGCCCAATCATGCCATCTTCCATCATCTTCCCATGACGAGATAGCTACCAGCATGGAGTACCCCTACATTTTTAACCAGTCACGAGCTCCTTTGATCTCCTGCACACTATCAAGATCCAACTTCCCCATGATGCTATCCTACCACAACATTGTACCTTTCCCATTGCTGTGGATCTTGTGCAATTTTTTTTGGAAGAAGTTGAGTCCCCTTCTACAGATATTCCACGTAATAGTTCCTTTGGGAATTTTGATTTCCTATACGTTGCGCAGAGGTTCTCCTCTCAAGTATTTCTTCTTCAGAATTTTACTGACAGGGTGCTTTCTGTTTGAATGTAAGTTCCAGAAAATGTTACCTCCCAATGCCAAATTCGTTAGCCCTGGATCCCAGATCTACAATCCTCATTCTTCCAGCGGTCGCTTAATAGTGTCCCACTTTACTAAGTGGAATTTCTTTTGATTTCCTTTTCCACCTTTCCATAGAAAATCCTGGATTAGCTTAGTGATTTGATCCATGATCATTTTCGGAGGTAAAAGGAAGGAAGCTTGATAAATTGGCAGTGAGGGGAGCACTGCTTTCACCAATGTGAGCTTTCCAACTTTGGTGAGCGATTGGCCACCCTAGGCTCTGATTTTTTATTTCAATTTTCTCAGCACTTCATCCCACAGTGAAGCTTAATTAAGTCCCAGAGTTAAGGAGAGTTCGAGGTATTTTATTTTTTCCCAACTTGCAAAGCCAATGAAGCCCAAGTATTTTCCAATTCGACGGATATATTTCTTCTCTACATTCGAACCATACACAACGCTCTTCCTTTTGTTTATGAGAGCTCAGAATATGCCGCAGAAGTATTGTAGAATTCCGATGAAAACCTTGGCTATCTTGATGGAGGCTCCCCCTAGCAGCAGTGAATCATCCGCAAAAATAGTGTGATTAATAGGCTCAATGCCTTTCGTTATCCTTATACCTGGAACTGTCCCAATATTATTTTCTGCAGCTAGCTTTCTACTCAATGAGTTAGCCATCAGAATGTAAAAAAAGGGAGAGAGGGGGAAACCTTGCCTTATACCCCTCGAGGATTGAAAATAACTGGTAGGTCTGCCATTTACAAGTGGAGCTATCCACGGGTTTTCTATGCATGATTTGATCAAGTTAACAAATTTAGAGTTGAACCCAAAGGAGAGAAGAACTTTGTAAAGAAATGAGTGCTTTAACCGGTCAAATGCATTTTCCATGTTAAGATTTATTATCATTCCTTGATCCTTCTGATGGTAACTAGAGTGGATGGCTTCTTGTACCTGGATCACATTGTCTATGATGTGTCTCCCTTTGACAAAACCTCCCTGACTGGATGAGATGAGTTTCCCAAGAAGAAGTTTAATTCTGTTTTCCAGTATTTTAGACAAAATTTTGTAGGATGTGTTGCATAGTGCTCGGGTTCACTTCTTTGGGTATCAAAGCAAGAAAGGTGGAGTTTGAATTGCCTCTCACCTTGGATTTCTGTTGAAAATATTTTTCCATTCTCACGAAATCAATCTTGATGATTTCCCAACACTGCTAGTAAAAATGGATTGAAAAGCCATCTGGCCCAGGGGCCTTGTCCGGTTCCATGGAACAAACTATATTGCAGATTTATTCCTTGGTAAATTATTTTGAGAGAGCCGTGTTATCATCTATATTCACTAATAGAGGGATGTGGGAGAGGAAATAAGAGATGGCATCCTCATTTCCTTCTCTATTATCTTTAAACATATTTTGATAATGAGTTTTAGCTGCTAGCTTAATTTGATCATGGCCTTTGTGTAGAGTCCCGTCCGAAGAGGTTATTTCAGAAATATGATTTCTGGATAGTCTGGCTTTGCATTGTCTATGAAAGTAGGAGGTGTTGCAGTCTCCTGCTTTTAGCCACAAACTTCGAGACTTCATCCTCTTCTTGCCGAAAAGAGAGAAAATACTTGGCTTGGGCTGGTTACTCTTTTTCAATATCTGTGCAGGTAATATCCTTGCTTTCAAGGTCTATTTGGAGATTCTCTAAGAACTGAGTAGTCTCCCTTCTATTCCTGGTTGGGGTATTGTTGGGATTTCTGACCCAATCCTTTAGAGCTTCCTTCGTGGCCTTTAGTTTCTGTTTCCACATAAAGGAAGGGGACCCTGTCACTGGTGTGGACCAAGATGAGATTACATTTTCCATGAACCCTTCCTTTTCGATCCAGAGTGGGATGCATATAAAGGGAATGGGACCCAAATTCTCTTCCTCTTCCAGCTGAAGCAGGATGGGTTGTGATCTGAAGTCAGCTTTGGGAGAGTTTTGGAGAAGATCACTCGCTTTTCCAATAGTGAACTATGAATCAGGAAACAATCTAGGCGGGAAGCTATGTGGTCTACCCCTACTCTGTTGTTTGTCCAGGTAAAAATACCCCTTTTTGGATTAATGTCTAATAGGTCCCATTGCTGCATGAGATCCTCTACCAGGGGTAGCATTTGATCCTTGCCTTTGTTTCCTCCCCTCTTTTGTTTTGGATCAAAGATCATATTTAGATCTCCAGCTATGATTATATTATGAGGGGAGTAAATTTCTATGAAATCTGCCAGAGTTAGCCAACAATATTTCTTTTCTAATTGGATAACAAGAACATAAAGATTGAAGAGTGAAAGGGTGAGCTTACTTGTAGTATGGTGGAGTTCAGTGTAGATCCAATGTTGGGTTTCAAAAGAGCTTTCTAAATGAAACTCATCTTCTAACCACAGAGTTGCCTCTGGCGCTTATGGCCTTCCCTGCATTTTTCTTCCACTTTGAGCTGTTTATATGGAGAAGGGTTTCCCCTTCAATATTAGTCTCTTGGAGCATGAGAACCTCGATGGTTTCTATTTTTAGAAGGTCTTTTACTACTTTAGCTTTCGAAGGGTTCCCCAATCCTCTGTAGTTCCAAGAGACCAGCTGCATTATTGATTGATATTAGGATGGGATGAACCTCCCTTTGGAGGTCTTGTTCTGGTGTTTCTACCAATGGTCATTTCGATTGTAGATTGGCTACCCTACATTTTTTCCCTCTCTGTTTGTTTCTCTCGAGCTTCCCTATGAGATTTCCTTCCAAGATTTTTTGAGCGCCTCTCAAAGGACTCATCTTTCGATGAACTTGAGGATTTTGGATGTTTTTTCCTTGTTATCTCAATGTAGGTAGGTGAGGAGTAGATCCTTACTGGAGATCCGAGGTGGGGTGCTTCTATCATTTCCTTCTCAACTGTTGAAGGAAGGGGATGTTGATCTATCTCCTCAGTTACCGTTTCTGTATGTTCTTCTGCTACCCTAAGTGTTTCAAAGGGATTTTCCTCAGCTTCTTCCCTTGACTGGTCTTTATTTTCGTTCTATTGTTCTAGCCTTAGTTTTGGCACGTTAGATCCCATCGATGTTTCTTTCCCTTTTTTCCTACTATTTGTCTTTTTCAAGGTTGTTTTCTGTGCCTGGATCAATTGTTCTTTGGATTTCTCAGCCTCTTCCTCAGCATTTTTCTTGCAGTATCTCACAAAGTGTCAATGACTATGATAGTACCTACATTTGAAGTGGAGTTGTTTGTAGTACAGTTCTTGGATATGTGACCAGTATACAATCATTAGATTGATTGCTTTGGGCAGCCCTATTTCCAGGTCTACCTCGACATAGATTCTTGCATAGGAGTACTGGTCCTTTCTCTTTGCACGATCTATGTATTTCTCGAGGGTGTTTCCAATGGTTTCTAGTGTCTTCAGATTCCAGCAGTGTAAGGGTAAGTGTCGGAGGCGCCCCCACACCGGGACTGCCGACGACACATCTTGCGTAGGGTCAAATTCTGGATTCCATTTATTCAAATATAATCCCTAAGGGCCCATGAAGTAATTTTCGTTCCTGAATATGAGACTTCTGTGTTCTCCTTCTTCGAACACAAATACCAAGAATCCCTTGCCTATGAAATAGCTTGTGATGCCTTCTTTTACTAACGATCTCCAGTTCCTCTGCACCCATGCTTATACTGCCTTGGGGGAGGGCGACATGCCCGTGAACTGTCCAATGACTCCTCGATCTGCTAGATTCAGAGCTGATCTACAAGTTTCTTCAGCTGGGAGGAAGGTTGTGGGGATACTATCCATCTTTTTGACAATTTTGTGCTGTGTCTTGTTCAGTTTATGCTTTCTGCATGTTGTTATCAGCTTCTTGAAGGCCACCAGCTCTGGTGAATGAGACGTGGAGGAATCGGGGCCCCCTTCTGGGCCCATGATGCTAGGGACACAGCAACAGAGGGCTATTTCCAGGACCAACACGATCTGTAGGCTGGGGAGGCGATTAGCCCGAGGTCGCAGGTAGCGGCGTGAGTCCTAAAAAAAAGAAGTTATGCCAAATTTTCATACTATGATATTTTTTCAAATATTTTGTAGTCAAAACTTAATTATTTGAAAGACAATAATGGATTTCACTAGAAAAAAGATCAAGAACATTTATGACTTTGGTATGAGGTGCATAGTATTTATCATTAAACAACAACCTCCCTGATACCCGATATGATTTTAAACTTTTCTTAATAGCTCATGGATTATGCCACAACATGAAATGCACTTGCACACCTCTTTGTTGATATGATAGTTATACTAAACTACAACCTTATAGTTGGCATTATACATTTGTTTGTAGTTGGTCAATGATGGGCATTTTAATGAAGTGGTAGTCACATGTTTTCTGTATGTGGCTCATTACATACATCCTTTTTAGGGTGTCAAGAAAATATTCTCTGCAATGCAAATATGATTTCTATGCAACAAATTGTTTTGCACACTTTCTTTAATATTACATATTGATCTGATCCCAGGGGCGAGCCCGAAAAGTCATCGAACCCGCTCGAAACAATCGGGACCAATAGGATTGTTTTTCTGACGTTAGTGCAAGTGAACATGAGCATAATATAAGTGTGTAACATAGAATCATCCACATGAAAATGAAAAATCATTCAAGCACATTAGGGACACGATTTGATTACGGAGTTCACCAGATCTCCTGGCTATGTCTTCGAGCCTACTCCAAAATAGAGTGACCAATCCATTGCAAAGATGCACAAATACATAAGATACATCACAACGGATTCACCTGCAGAGTCTTCATCATCTGTTCATCTCTACCGCCGCACCATAACTGCCTTTGATAGGTCACATAAGTGCACAAGCTATAGGACTCAATCGAAGACTGCAGAAATCAAGCAAGCAAATGCCTGCCTCCTTTGTCTCGAGAAGTTGCCAAACTTGGACACGAAGATATTTTCCCAATGTAGCCAATCACACTCTTTCAACTGACTCTACGAGCCACGAACCTTGAGCGGATCAAAGACTTGCATAATGTTGCAAATCGCACTCTTTCAACTGACTCTACGAGCCACGAACCTCGAGCTACGCCACACGATCTTCTGCAGAATAGTCTCAATAGATGACAATATGTTTGCATGACAAGTGCATCAATAAAACCAAAGTCACACTCTTACCAACCAATCCCTTCACCTTTATAATTCGGG